>OY740719.1:157625463-158045034 GCA_963513945.1 Hydrotaea diabolus | reverse complement strand
GTAACGATAATCTCGAATAGGAAAAAGTTGAAAAATATTCGATTAACCGTCCTTTTACCACAAAAAAGTCGATTAGTGGAAAATCGACTTGTAATCTATTCGAAAGTCGACTTTTTGCATCAACTTTGGAACCTTTGTCACAACCTTATTTGTAAAGAAAATACAGCAAAAAAGTAACGATTCGCATGACTGTCAGAATCGACACAGGGCTTTTCAAATGAAGCGCTGACCAGTGAATGATAAAAAAGGGTAATTCTACGTGAACGCTTTTCAACATTTAGGTTTTTCTTCGGGGTAGATATTAATTAGTCCAACGCGACTTACATAAGCATATCTTGTATGTGATCTTACCGAAATTAATAGGCAATTCTTGCGGAACTGTCAGGTTATTGCTGTTGTAGCGGCAACTGTGCGCCAGGGTTACAGCCCCTGGCCGAAGAAATGCTGCTTCGGGATTATGCTAGATTTTTAATTTGAATTATCGGAATTCCTCCGTGTCAACGTTTGAAAAAATCTTAAAATTGCACTATTTTGTTTAAGAAAATCGAGACAGATGAAACATTAAAGTTCTTTTGTAAAGTCCAAATGTGATCTTATTTTCGTTTATTCTAACTTCTATTATTTTTTTTTTAATTAACACTTAACAAAACACTTTATTTCTCATAAAAGTATTCACAAATGTTATTGACTCCAGCAACACTTTTATTGACTTAATTTATAGAGTATAGATCATTTACAAACTCTTAAAAAACTTTTACAACCGCCATAAACAATGTTTTGGGATTTGCCTAATTTGTCGGAAAATATTGCGGCGTGACTAATGAAACTCTCCCACTCACTTTCCGGGTGTCTGAATGAAATATAAACTTTTCGTTTATTTACAATAGAACAAAAATAGCAACAACTGTTTCAACAATTTATTTTCCAATAAATTTCAATACAATTTTAAAACACATTTGTTTCGTAGGCACACACGTACGGCACAGCGAGCCAACCTACATACGGATTTCATTCAGAAATAAGATCTGAAATTAGACTTTCCTCTATTGATACACATTTTCGTTTGGGACGACAACGTCCGTAAGATGACTCATTTTTAATGGAGACATTAAGTCAGACGTAACCGTACTATGAGAAACAAATATTTATAGTTGTATTTAACAATTTGGTTGGCATAATAAACTTGGTTCCAGTGAAAATGAAAATTGCTTCCGTATTTTGAGGTTTTCGAATTTTCCAAATAGAAACAAAAATAATAAAATATGTTTAGATTTTCTTCGTTGGGTCGGTAGTGATCTAAAAAAAGATAAGTGCGTTTCGTGAGCGTTTGGATGCGTAATTACATGAGATTTCGTGTAACCATCTGTCCACTTGAGATGCATTTTCAAAGTGTCCTTCTATACCGGCGTATTTTCGTGTGCGTTTATCCACAATCTGGACTATTTCTAATATTTATGAGTTTTTAGAATTTGAAACTGTTTTGTTGTTCTGCCGCTCCAATTGTTGTATATTAAACATGAAAATAAAAATCACAATTGAATGATTTTAGTTTAAACATATCATGATTCAGTAGGGAAAGCTTAACAAGCAAGATAAAATGAAATATTCTCCACCCCGTTCAAGTGTAAAAGAGCGGAAAAGGTGCTTCGACAATTGGTTAGAGCGCATGCAAAAGTGTATAAATCATGCTGGAGAATACTTTGAATGACAATAAAAACCATTTTTGATGATAAATATTCTCATTTTCATTATTAGGCCAGAAATATATAAAGAAGCCCTCGTATGGTCTTCCACAAATACTACTACCTCAATGGACGCATATCGCTAGAAAATATTTGTTTGAAGCAAAGCTTTGAAGCAATAAGAATATCGGTGCTATTTTTGTTGTGCCGTTTTGGACTTTTCACTAATATTTGTCAATTCGAGATCAGCTGTGAAATGAAAAGAATAAAAAAGATTTTATCAAAGAGAGCACATTTAGAAGAATGTTAAACAAAAACAAAAAGAAGAATTAAAACGTTAGTAACAATTTTCTATAAAAGAACAATCAAAAGTTGCATGAAGGAGCAATTTTTTTGCAGGAACTGTATATTCCAAAATCTAACTGAAACAATTTCTGATATAGGCTTTTCGATTTGTGTACAAAGCTTTATTTTTTTCACTATTATACCCTATTACGAGGGCGACCGCAAAACTCACTGGCATGGCACATTTTCTGTTTTACTAGCAACTTCTTTTTTGTTTTTTAAAAGCAATCTTTTATAAGCCATCTGTCAAAATTTCCGAAATATTTAATGATTATATTCTTTGTTACAGGTGATTGAAGTAAACAAGTTTTATAATTTTTGAAAAATGGAAAATAAAGAGTTTCGTGCGGTAATTAAACACTTTTATATGAAAGGTTATACGCCACAATTAATCAAAGATGAATTGGATTCGGTTCATGGTGATAATGCACCATCATACTCCACCGTGAAATCCTGGGTTCAACAATTTAAAATGGGTCGTTCAAGTACGGAAGATGAACGCTCTGGAACACCGAAAACTGCTACTACTATTGAAAACATTAGAAAAATATTTAATGAAGTGACTAAAGATAGACGAATAAAGCTCAGAGAACTTGCTGATATTGTTAAAATACACGAAAAACAAGTTTGGAGTATTTTACATGATGAACTCCACATGAAAAAGCTATCCGCAAGAAAGCTGCCGCGTTTGTTGACTTTGCTCCAAAAAATCGTCCGTTGGACCAATTCCGAGCAGCTTTTAGCGATTTATCAGCGTAATCCAATAGAGTTCTTGCGCCGAATCATAACTGTTGATGAAACATGGTTCCATCACTACATCCCACAATGCAAGGAACAGCCAAAACAATGGATAGAAGCTGGTAAAAGTGGTCCCAAGAAGGAGAAAACTGTTAAGTCAGCATGAAAAGTAATGGCCACAGTATTTTGGGATGCAGGGGGTATAATATTTATTGATTATCTTGAGAAACGAAAAACTATAAATAGTGAATATTATTGTGCATTATTGGATCGGTTGAGTGAAGAAATCAAGATAAAACGACCGCATTTAGAAAAAAAAGTTATTTTTCCTCAAGATAATGCTCCTTCACACACTGCATTTTGAACTCAACAAAAACAGGCCGAATTACGATTTGAAATTGCTCCGCATCCACCATATAGTCCAGATTTAGATCCTTCTGATTATTTCTTGTTTCCAAATTTAAAAAAATTTCTCGGTGGCAAAAAATTTTCGTCCAATAGCGAGGTTATTGCTGAAACTGAGGCATACGAGTATTTTGAAGGTCTTGAAAAATCTTATTTTTCGGATAGAATTAAAAAACTTGAAAAACGTTTGATGAAGTGTATTGAGTTGGAAGGAGATTATGTTGAAAAATAAATAATAATAATTACAAATAAACGGTTCTTTTATGTTGGACCAGTTACTTTTGCGGTCGCCCTCTTACACAGTTTTATTTTTATACTAAAATATTGAACTTGGCAGTACATTGCAAATGAACTGTAATAGCCAGATTGAAAACATCGTAGCTTAGTTTTAAATCAAAAGAAATTTTCATAGGCATAATGATTATCCTTTGACTTTCAGCTTGACTGTTATACCTCTTTTGCACTTGTTTCATTGTCCTTTTTCTTTATATCCATTTGAGTTCAATAACGATTTTTTATCTATTATAAATCAAGTTTTCCTTGAACTACCATGGAAATTAACCATTTTACAAATTATCAAACCCATTTCGTAAAAATGTCTAGATCTCACATATTCATATTCGCACGAGTAATTATCATGGTTAAGAGTTTAATAACCTTCGCATGGAAACCATTCGGGTTTTCACTTTTTTTTCTTTAACACATTCTTTAAATGGTGTCACATGAGAAATTTAATCGCCCCAGTGTACCGGAATAGAACACATCTTTCATCGCCCTTGTCGTCGGCATGCTTGACAAACATGTTGTGATGACTGACGACAACAGGCCAGTGCTTGAAAATAAATAAGTGTCGAACATGAGTTAAATGATTGGTTGGATTTCTTCAATTCAAATTGTAGGTCTTGCTTAGATACTCGTACTTGTACTCGTATAACAAAATATAACCTTGGCACTATTCTAATTAGATATGCCACAAGTATAAGTATGTGGATATACGAATACCGTTACCGTATAAGCAGTATAAGTATGTACCATGACTGTCATATCGTAGTCAAGATGATCTATTTTATCGATTATTTCTTTTTAAATGTGATGGAACGAGGTTATTACAATAAGTTTTGTTATATTGTAAAACTCTTTAATTATTTTATATGTAATACTGTAGGATAAAGTGTATATTCAGTTTAAAATTGCAAAGCTACGTCCATTGTAAAAATATAACTAAGAACTTTACACTTCTTTGTGATTGGAAAATGTACTAATAAACTCGATACAATATAAATTATTAAATGCAACAATGAATATATTTTATCCTAAAGCTGTTAAAACAAATTCCAGTAAGAAAATAACACAAGGGAGCAGGGTACTTATTGATTAAAAACTAAATGTTGTTTTAAGGTTATTTGGGAAGCTGAATCCAAAGCTACACTTGGTTGTTTTTATTAGCTAGAATTTTTGAGATATAGCGTTATGTCAAAATTGAAGGCACTTCCACTACATACGATAAGTATGTTGGAATAACATGAAAATCGTTCATCATATTAAATAAAAAAAACCCAACAAAATCATCTTTAAGCTGTGCTTACATTGGTTTTAAATTCTTCCAGTAGTTTCAAAGATATCGTTGAAGTTTAAAAAAAACACAATTTTCCAAAACAATTTTTATTTTGTTCTTAAAAAGTTAAGGGAAAAAATGCGACAAAAATTAGAGTGTTCGTCTAAAAACATTTTATTTAACATATTTCGAATGAAATGAGCTTTATTTTATTGTCATCGGTGCACAACTTTTTTTGTTCACAATTTACTCAAAAACTGAATAGTTTTGAAAAAATAAAAATAGTTTTGCTTATAACTCCATAATGCTAATTAAAACTTAGAGACACGAAAAACCAGGATTAAACATAATTTTATAACGAATTTTCTAAAATTTATTTATTAAAGTCATTTTTGTACGGAATCCGCGATTTTTATCAATTCAGCTATTCTCAGTAAATTGTAAATAAAATCAAAAGTTATCCACCGATTTCAAAAAAAAAAAATAAAGCTGATTTCAATCGAAATATATTGACCTCACAGAAAATCACAGAATATTTATATTGACTCACAAAAAATTTCCCAAAACTTTTTTTTAGAAACTTTTAAAGAACAAAATTTTTTTCGGAAAATTGTTTTTTTTTTAAACTTAATCAATATCTTCGAAACTACTGGGCAAATTCAAAACCAATGTAAGCGCGGATTAAAGATGATTTTGTTGGCGATTGTTGTTTTTTTATGCCTCAAAATGCAATATTTTTTTACAGAAATATATTTGAAAACATATACATATACATTCCTGGGATCCCGCGGCGTTAAATGCAAATTTTTTGCCCGCGGCGAGAAATACAAATTTTTCTTATGTTCTAATGCTTCTATTTTCCTCTCGACTCTTTTTTTCTATAAAATTCTAACCCGTTATGGTTTTTACAAAAATTTGCGATTAAAAATAAAATCCAAACAGTAAGATGTACACTTGAGTTGACCCGGTAAATTTGCAATTTGAGTCGGAATTTGAAATCCTAAAATTTCATTTCGAAAGTATTTTCATCAGAAAACAAGAGCATCCGCAAAACTACAATTCCATTTTTTTCTCAGTAAACCAAAGCAAACGAAACCGTAAATTTGTTTGCAAGTGATAAATTTCAAATGAGGTATGTCTGAATAATTTTTTTTTTTTGATAAACAAATGAATAAAAATTATCGCTGGTGTCATAAGCAAACAGCTAAGATTTTGTTTAATAAAATACTAATGC
The DNA here is from genome assembly GCA_963513945.1 of Hydrotaea diabolus. Taxonomy (NCBI): domain Eukaryota; kingdom Metazoa; phylum Arthropoda; class Insecta; order Diptera; family Muscidae; genus Hydrotaea; species Hydrotaea diabolus. The sequence goes on along the minus strand of OY740719.1, from coordinate 158,039,075 downwards.
GAGTATATTCTCATACATATGTTTTGCTTTTATGAAAAATTGGTGACGTTACTTTGTAATCATGCTTCTATATTTCAGTTCGAAAAATCTCTGAGATTTGCGATGACCGTAACAGGTTACAAAATCTAAATCGGAATATTCTTGCGAATGATTTTTTTCGTTGAACGAATAAAACTAGGGGAACTTATGTAGGTTACCTAGTTTTTTTTATCAAGTTAAAATTACAACTTAAAAAATTGTCGGCTTCTAATTTTTTTACTTTCAGTAAATCAACTACACAGTGCTTAAATTAAAAAAACAAAATTAAGCGGCAAGCGAGGAACCGTTTCCTTTAAAATAAATCGACTTCGCAGTGGCGCCATTTTATTTTTATAATAACTAAAAACTTGGTAAATAAACTTGCATCGGACTATTGCGCCTCAAAATAAGTTATATTGAGATTCAAATGTTCATCCCTAGTTTACATTTATTTTTTGGTTTACATAAAATAAAATAAAAGTTTTCGAGCATTTGAGAAAAAAGTGTGTTTTTACCAACAAAAACATTAAAGAATAAAAACAAATTTAAAATGCATAACGATTTCTTAGACTTTTAAGAGTAATTCCAACGTAAATCTTATTCCTATGAGGTTTGCTATATATATTTCTGGCCCAATAATGGAAATGCGAATATTTATTATCAAAAATGGTTTTATTGTTTTTCAAAGCATTCTCCAGCATGATTTATTCACTTTTGCATGCCCTCAAACCAATTGTCGAAGCACTTTTTCCACTCCGATTGAGACACCTCCAAAACATGGTTTTTGAACGCTTCAACAGCATCTTCTGGCGAAATAAATCGTTGACCACGCATTTTTTTATTGATGTACGGGCATATAAAGAAGTCATTGGGTGCCAAGTCAGGGCTGTACGGCGGATGACCCATCAATTCGACGGCCGGTAAAAAAGGCGCTGGTTTGAGCCGTTGTGTGAGAGCTCGCATTGTCATGGTGCACAATGATTCGCCTTCTCTTGATCGTTTTTCGAATTTCACCGAAGACTTCAGGCAAACAAATTGTGGTGGAACACTCAGAATTGACTGTCGTCCTACGTTGCTCAAGCGGAACAGTCGCCATTTGCTTCGAGGTGCTTCTTACCACGAACAACTTTCGTTGGATTTGGCTCGTCTTCGAAGACCCACACGGTCGATTGCTGTTTTGTTTCGGGCTCATACGCATAGATCCATGATTCGTCACCTGTGACGATCTAATAAACGTCTTTTGAAGCACCGCGATCGTATTTTTTTAAAATTTCTTTGCACCAATCGACATGATCCTTTTTTGGTCGATTGTCAAATTGAACGGGATCCAACGAGAACAAACCTTATTTAATGTATGCTGGTGGAAGAAATGTCCAAGGATGTCTCTATCTCACGGTATGTCACATAATCTTGCATTATCAGTTCACGCACGGCATCAATGTTATCTGCCACAACGACCGTTTTTGGACGACCTCCACGACCTTCGTCTTTGAGCGAGCGTCGGCCACGATTGATTCCATTAAACCAGTTTTTTACAGTGCTTTATCGCCAAACAAAGTTTTAAGTTCATCGATGCACTCTTGTCGTGATAATCCATGTCGAAAGTTGTGAAAAATTATCGCACGGAAATGTTCACGAGTAATTTCCCTTTTTTTGCCAAATTGATTTTGTCATGTCACTGTAAACAAAACAAATGATGGTCGTAAGTCAAAACGTTCTGAGTACGTTTAAGCTAAAAAATGTGAAACTTTTTAATTGAAATGTCAGATGGCGCCAGGCAACAACTTAGTGTTGCCTAGGCCAGAAATATATATAGCAACCCGCGTAAGTCCAAAGTAAGCTTATTTTTATAAAAACAAAAATTTTTCATACAGCTAACTTTTTTAAAAGGTACATAAGCACTAAACCGTCGAGATTCAGCTTAGTCAATTTAATGTCATCTACAGGGGGCCCCGCTTGTCGATTTTTTCAATTAAAAAATATTTTAATAATTAAAAAATAGCATACTCGTTTATGTAATGGGAATTGACATAAATGAATAGGAACTTTGCCGATATGTCAGTCCGTTCGCCTGGCCATCTTCAGCTCTAATAAAAGTAGATGGTCCAATTATGAAACGATTTCGAAGAAACTTAGAACGCTGTGAAGCCTTGGGCAATGGATTGGTCTGTTAAATTGTTCTATGTATGTCCATGTTTTAAAAAACGCCCCATTCAAACTACCTTACCGTCTTAAGGCGTAAAACGTGATGGCGGACCCACTGTCAACGGTTAAGAATCTGGACTATATCAGTTCGTGTTTTAAATAGCTCGCATAATACATTCCTCCCGAGAAATGACCCTCTAAAAACCTTAAGTGAGGTCCGTTTTGTAATCAAATTCAGCCCATTTTCTTGTCACCGTAAAAAAGAATCATACACGACAAAATTGATCCATTTTTGTACATGTGTCCGATTTGAAACTCTACCGTTCCAGAATGTGAACTCTAACGTTTTAAAAAATGATAAACCTTGTAAAATAAGATCTAGGCGAAATTGTATATACTCTTAGACGATACATCAGGTCTACAATATATCAGGTCAGCGCAGGGTGTATGCGTAAAAATATCTTAAAAACTGCTTTTGTTTGCATTTTGTACCTATGTTTATACTAACCGGTTAATTCGATTTCACTGGTTATGCGAGAAAATGATAACCGAAACCGGATTTTCGAAAAATAGATTTTTCAACTTAAACGGTAACCGACATTCTTAAATAACTGGGTTTTGGCCGCTATTCTCTTTGTTTGAGATAAGTTTTGGGGTAAACCTACATGCAACATGCCAATCTGGCATCACTGTGGTATGCAACGCCGCGTCATATACTCTATTACAATTATATTTTAACAGTTTTAGATACAATAAGTTGTAAAATGCCGCTAAGAGCGCACGCAAATTAAAAGTATTTACATACAAGAAACAATTGTCTTAAATTCAAAACATAAGAGCACAACAATAAAGCACCGCGACTTCAATTGTGCTCAGTTAAGTTTGTCATTTCACCACGAGTAGAATAAATTTAATTTTAAATTATTCAATTATATTCAATTTAAATCACAACAAACAAACAAAAAAACATCCTTTAAGAAGTTACGAGGTTGCTATATATATTTCTGGCCCAGGTAACACTAAGAGTAGCCTAGCGCCATCTGACATTTTCATTGGGAAGTTTGACATTTTTTAGCATAAACGTACTTAGAACGTTTTGACTAACGACCATCATTTGATTTGTTTACAGTGACATGACAAAATCAATTTGGCAAAAAAATGGAATTAACTCGTGAACATTTTCGTGCGATCATTTTTCACAACTTTCTACGTGGATTATCACGACAAGAGTGCATCGATGAAGTTAAATCTTTGTTTGGCGATGAAAAACCATCCTATAACACTGTGAAAAACTGGTTTAATGAATTCAATCGTGGCCGACGCTCGATCAAAGAAGGTCGTCCAAAAACGGCCGTTGTGTAAGAGAACATGTGACATACCGTGAGATAGAGGCATCCTTGGGCATTTCTTTCACCAGCATACATTCGATATTGCATAAACACCTGGCCGTAAAAAAGGTTTGTTCTCGTTGGATCCCGCACAATTTGACAAACACTCAAAAAAAGGCTTGTTGGTGCAAATTTGGTGCAAATTTTTTTTTCAAAAAAAAACGATCGCGGTGCTTCAAAAAATATTTATAAGGTCGTCACAGGTGACGAACCATGGATATATGCGTATGAGCCCGAAAAAACGGCAATATGAGCTCGTGTGGGTCTTCGAAGACGAGCCAAATCCAACGAAAGTTGTTCGTGGAAGAAACACTTCGAAGCAAATGGTTGCCTGTTTCTTCGGCAAAACTGGTCATGTGGCGCTTGAGCAACGTAGGAGATCAATTCTGACCACAATTTGTTTGCCTGAAGTCTTCGGAGAAATTCGAAAAACGAACAAGAGAAGATGAATCATTGTGCACCATAACAATGCGAGCTCTCACACATCGGCTCAAACCAACGCCTTTTTGACCGGCCAAAACGTCGAATTGATGGGTCATACGCCGTACAGCCCTGACTTGGCACTCAATGACTCAAGAAAAGAATGCGTGGTCAACGATTTTCGTCGCCAGAAGATGCTGTTGAAGCGTTCAAAACTCATGTTTTGGAGGGAGGTGTCTTAATCGGAGCGGAAAAAGTGCTTCGATAATTGGTTTGAGCGCATGCAAAAGTGTATAAATAAAGGAGAATACTTTGAAAAACAATAAAACCATTTTTGATGATAAATATTCGCATTTTTATTATTAGGCCAGAAATATATATAACAGCCCTCGTAACACCAATTAAGACAACGAGTTTGTGAGTCCAAATTAATTAATGAAATATTCGATTCAGTTTAAAAAGAGGTCCGTGTTCTTAATAACGAATTAATTAATAGTGAACCTATAGTTTACAAAAATTGTATCGATTTCTTCAAAGACGTCTAGAGCGAAATATTTTACGGTTGTTTTATTGCAGAGATGGTGAAAAGATCATAAGTTGGTAGTCTTTAAATAGTCGCATGTCCAAGAAATAACATAAGGGTGGTCCCAAAGCGAATCGACGCAATTTCAGAGCAACACCCTTCGGTCTGAATTTAATTTGTTCTATATTCAACTACTATATTCACGACCTACTGTTTGTGTTAGTTTGGTATTCGAGTTATCGCCAACTTTAAATAAACGAAAATCTCTGTAGAAGGGCACCTACAGAAATGGTTGCAAGTATGCATTATATCCTTGAGGATATCCGTTTTTATTAATTTTAGTAGAAAACAGAAATGGTTGCATTATTATTTCCCATTTAAGATGTTTTTTTAAGCTTTTAATGGAAACTTTCTAAAGTCCCACATTTTTGCGGTATCACAATTCTAAAACCTCGTTTTACTGTATAAGTAGAATTTCTGTTTTAAGTCAATTTTCTTAAATAAGTAAAGTTCTTGTGCGTGAACAAAAAATTTTGAAATCTTATCCCAAACATAGAAACGCCAGAAGGCATACAAATATGCGGTTTCAAAAAATTTATGCGGTTGTCAGAAATGGACCGAAATATTTGTTATTGAAATATTTAAATTCACGTGACGTTTGTGTGCAAATTGGTTAATAGTGGTTTATATATTTATTTCTATAAATACTTCTTTTTTATTTCTTAAAAATCCACTTGCATTTAATCTTTGAAACATTTTTTTCAACCATATATGATGTACAAACATTCATTGTCTTTTCTTTTCGAGTTTAATTCTTATTGCTATGGTTTATTACACATCTCACAGAAGATTAATTGAAGCGTTTAATTTGTTCAACTGATAATTGTGTGTCTTTTGTTACTAATTAATTGTACGCAGAAATCAGAACAAAATCTGACATCTGACTGGCAATGATTGCAAATAAATGACAAATTGAAGGATAATCATGAATGAAGTATTCATCAATTGGCAAACACAAATTAATATGAAATATTTGGGTTGGGTGAACAGCCACACTTTTTTGTAGGTTAAAAAAAACATTTGGTATTAATCTTTTAAGATTAATCGAAATGAACGCAGTTTTGGGAGCTAAAGTAGTTTACTGATCTCTTTAGATTATGCCAAGAGATTATGCTTCAAAATATGGTGACTAATATCATATATGAGTATTAGGCCATTTCACGAAAAATACTTTAATCGAAATGTAATTGAGAGGATTTTTTTCTAATTCTAATTTATATAAAACATAAAAATTGATCGAGGTTTAGGGGTCGCTCAAAATCGTTTAAGGTTTTTGGCTGCAAAACGGCACGTTCCAAAAAATACTAATTTAATTTCATGATAAGAACTTTTGATACGCTTGAACGATTTTGATTCATTGCAAAAGACTTGTTTTAGATTTCACAATTTTTTTATGAAGACATCAAAATATTTAAGATACAAGTTTTAGTTTAATAACCATTCAAATCTAATAAATCAAAAATCAGTTTTACATATTTTATATACCAAAATTTTGATTTTTTAAATAGAATTAACAAAAAAAAAATCTCTTATTGACATTTTGAAAAAAACTTCTGTGCAATGGCCTACTGTATATAATGGGTGATTAATCTATCTTTCATCAATCTTTTTCAATAGCGGTTTTTTCACAGATTACGCGTGAGCTGTGTTTAAATTTATTTTTTTTATTTTCAGTATTGTTTGCCATTTCATCATGAAAAGACTTACACCGCAACAACGTCTCCAAATTGCGCAACTGTATTTTGAAAATGAGAATGAGAAGATCCACTGTTTTCGACCACAATTTTGTTCAGTGACCAGAGCCATTTCTGGCTGAACGGCAACGTCAATAAAGAAAATAGTCGCATTTGGCCTGAAAAGCAACCAGAAAAGGTTCTAGAGTCAACATTATACCCAGAGAAAACCACGGTTTGGTGCGGTTTATGGGCTGGTGGAATCATCGCTCTATATTTATTTTGAAAAATGATGATGGCCGGATCGTAACCGTGAATGGCGTTCGCTATCGCGCCATGATATCGGACTTTTTTGGTACCTGCAATTGAAGCCCGTAATCTTGACGACATTTAGTTTCAACAGGACGGTGCCACTTGTCATACAGCTGCTCATACAATGGATTTATTGAGAGACCATTTCAAAGAACAGCTAATTTCACATATTGACAGGTAAGTTGGCCGCCTAGATCGAGTGATATCACACCTTTAGACATTTTTCTTTGGGGTAACGTAAAAGCCCAAAGTCTATGCTGACCATCCAGCCATAGCGGTCGAAATGCTCAAACGAGTCATCCAAAACTGCACCCTCAGAATGGAAACCCTGAGGCGTAGTTGTGGCCAACATTTGAAGGAAATTTTATACGAAAAAATGGTATAAAATTCCCTTTCGAATGAACAATAAAGATTTCAATTTGATTTCAATTTTTGTATTTTGGAAAAAATACCCCTAAATCGATCACTCTATATAAGGGAAATTATAAAAAAAATATCAACTGTGACAATTATTTTATGACTATTTTTAATAATATTTGAGAAAATAAAAACTCGTCATTAAACGGTGAAGAGTCATTAGTCTACTCTTAAATCAGTCAACTGTGTACGGACTCTCTGAACAGAATCTACAGTTTTAAGCAGGCATAAGAATGCATTTTAGAGAAACGCGTTTACACGGCTTACTTGTAAAGTAGGAGGCATTTAGAAGGAGGAAACCCACCGCGAAACAAATACTAGATGTCCTTTGCCGAATTTAAACTAGGGTTGACTTGTTTAACAAAGGATCGACCATTTAAAATTTTAAATTTTAAACAGCTATAAAAAAAGGACTGATAACTTTTTCAAATTTCCGGTTTTATTGAAAAGGTTGAGCTTTGTCATTTAATAATGGAACAAAATATCATTCATATGGCTAGCACAACTGCCTCGGCAGTACCTCACCCGTAACCCAATTTTTCAATACATTTTCGATTGTTTCGGGTCGAATCTCATAAATAACAACTTCGATTTCATGTTTTAACGCTTCAATTGTCTCTGAATGCTTCGCGTAATATTTATCCTTAATGGCTCCCCAGTGAAAATATTCCAAAGGGTTCAAAACACAGCTACGAAGCGACCAATTGACATCACAATTTCGGGTGATTATACGATTTTCAAAAACTGTGCGTAAAATATCGATGGTTGCGTTGGCTGTATCTTTTTGAAATCAAATGTCTTCCATGCCATTCTCTTTTTGGAAACAAAATTTCTTTTAGCATGGCGCTGTAAAGATCACCATTTACAGTAACGGCAAAAATTGCCCAATAATGCCGCTAACCCAAAATCCAAACGAAACAGTGACTCTTTGTGAATGCATTGGCTTATCAATAGTCACGAGTGGGATCTCTGAACACCTTATGCGGCATTTTTGCTTATTGACATAGTCACCGACTTTCATCTGAAAACACGATTTTTCGGTCAATTTCTTCATCTCCTGCCAAACAATCTTCAGCCCATTGGACGAAGCGAAAACGCATCGAATGGTGTTTTATTATTAAATGACTTAGTTCAACCTTTCCAATAAAACCAGAATTTTGAAAAAATAATTTAAATTTGAAATGGCCCATCCTTTATTTAGGGGCCGTTCAAATATTACGTAAGCACTATAGGGGGGTGGGGGGGTCTTTGCTTTGCTTATTTTTGATGACATTGGGGGGGGGGTGTTGGAGATGGTGATTACGTCAGCAGTAGTTCTTTACTTTTTTCCACATATGGCAACCCACACAGATTGTGATTACTTCAGCAGTAGTTATTTACTTTTTTACACATATGGCAACCCACACAATGTCTATGCTCGAAAACAAAACCCATATTCGGGGATTCCCATAAATAATGAGTACATTTAGGTACTCGCTTAGAATTTCTTCAATCAGTTTCGTTTCGGTACGATTGACGATTTAACGTGGTGTAAGCAAAGCAAGTAAATATTTGTGTTACCGTTGATCCACTTTCGCCAAAGTGGAATTGTTTAAGATGTCGTTTCAAATAGACAAATCCAAGTTATACCAACAATTGTTTGAAAGTTTTAAAAAATCTCATACAAATACAAAACTACAAAAAGTACAGAAGTTAGTTAACGAAGTGTGGCGTAATTATAAGTTACAAGCAAAATCGGACAAGGAACTTGATATTATTGTCTCTAAAAGAATTGAAGAATAATTGCAAGCAGCGACTAAGAATAAATCCAATCTACTACGATTTTTTCCAAGGTGATTGATGAAGTTAATGTAAATTAAACAATCACCCCTATCGCAGAAAAAATTTCACGTGAAATGTTTTGATCCCTAGAAAATACAAAGTAGAAATTGAAGTCTATAGGTATATTATTCTGCGTTAAAGAGATTTGCAATGAAGAAAATGATAACTACTCGTCTTAAAAGTCTATTCAAGTGGAATTATTTTCACTTTCCATTTTGATTATATCCCTTCAATTTTTCTGGGGAGCAAAACTTTTCACATGGAATTTTATTCACGATAGGGGTGAATATTAAATGTACTCACTATAGTGTGTATGTATTAATAAGATAAACATTAACAGTACCTATAAAATGTTTTAATTTTTAGGCAACGAATACCTGTAAGCCTGCAGAAAAACCACAAATTATACAGCCAGCTTCAAATTCTAAAGAACAAAAAGACGACATAAACCCCGGAGTGGAATCACAACAGCAATGCGAAAACACAGAAAATACAGATAAACAGCCGAGAGCAAAACCTTCGCAGGAAGCTATGAAAAATAAGATTGCTCTACTCGAAAAAAATCTGAATGCTTTGTATTCTGCCAGAGATAGTATGCCAAGCCGTGTTGAAGTTGATAAACAAATCATTAAGTTGCGCGAAGAATTAAAAACAGCGAAAATGTCTTTAAACAGGAAGATTCAAAACGACGTTGCCCAGAAGAAACACAGAGATGGTATGAAAAGAAAGTTAGAAGATATTTCTCATGCAAATCCAGAAATAAAAAAAAACTATCCATGAGGGATTCAGTGGGACGGCCTAGCCTAGAAAATGATCAACCATTATTATTGAAAACAATTGCGGATATTGCTTTATTTGGCAGTGCAGCAGATGATAGAAGACGAACAGAATCAATTCGCAGTGTAAAAACTCTTGACGAATTAACACAAGAATTACGAAAAATAGGATTTGACATTAGTCGAAGTGGGACATATCTTCGTTTGATATCCAGAAAATCTAATTCTGCAGAGGGACGAAGACATGTATCGACAGTCCCTGTAAAGCTCACTCGGGCTCAGACTGATCAGCACAAAAGCCACTTAGATAGCAATTTCGCTGAAACATCAATCCATTATTTGGAGAACATAGCATCCATACTTGGACCAGATCAAGTATTTTTCATATCTCAAGATGATAAAGCTCGGGTCCCTATTGGTGTAACTGCGGCAAATAAGCAAGCACCTCTTCTAATGCACATGGAATATAGAATCAAATTGCCTGATCACGTATGCTAGGACAACCGCAAGCCGTTGGATATTCTGGACCAACATACATCGCTATTCGAAGTGGAAAGCATAGTTCATCTACTGCAAATACTCATGCTCATGATTTCGAGACGCTTCTCGAACTTGAAGAGTTTCAAGCATTAGCTAAAACTGACCATGGGTTGGTAAAACCAGTAGTAATCATGACGGTTGATGAAGGGCCAGATGAAAATCCGCGTTATACAAAAGTTATAGGGTTTGCTATTAAACACTTTTAGCGACATGATCTCGATGCATTGTTTTTAGCTACCAATGCTCCTGGCAGAAGTGCGTATAACAGAGTAGAGCGCAGAATGGCTCCTCTTAGTCGGGAACTGGCTGGTTTGATATTGCCTCATGACCATTTTGGGTCACATTTGGATGCACGTGGTGTTACAATTAATGAACATTTAGAAAGATCCAATTTCGAGTTTGCAGGAAATGTGTTAGCTGAGAAATGGAGTTCAATGGAAATTGATGGCTATCATGTTACTGCACAATATGTTGGGCCGGGCGAACAAGATCTGCCTGATTTGCCAGATATTGAATGGTATTCAGAACATGTGCGTGAAAGCCAATACTTACTTCAAATTGTAAAATGTAGAAACATAGAATGCTGTCGTCCAAGAAGTGGCCTATTTAGATTACTAGACAACAGGTTTCTTCCACCACCAGTAAAAGTAAAACAAACAGTTGATGACTTGGTTTTGGATGATGGAGGGCAATTTCTCAATCTTCCAGTCAATTTAGCTCTACGCTTAAATTCTTCACTCAAAGATTTCCTACAAATGCCATACGATTATTTTTGTCCGACGGTAAAATTGAAGCTATTAAGTCGAACATGCAAAACGTGTGGTCTTTATCATACTTCCGTCAAGTCACTAAATCGTCACATCGAGAAGATCCATAAAAAAGTAAACACGCACACTGATATGAAAGTTAGGCCTTTAAGAGTGGCTGCTCGTCGTGCTAATGAACTGATGTGCATTATTCAAAATTTAGAGCACCAAGATGTTGAATGGCTCGATGAAAACGACGTAGACATTCCAAAATCGAATGAAAGTGAGCAGACACACAACATTGAGCAGCAAACATCCAATGTCATCGAAAACTTAGAATCATGGATTCGGGTGTCATGGACTGAAGACTGTTAATTGGAATTAATATGTACACCAAAAATTTAAAAGAATTTTGTTTAGTTCGTAATATTACTTAATAAGATTATAATATTTGTGCTTTACTCTATGTTGAATACCGTATCAATAAAGTTTGTTTAAATGAATATTATGTGCGTTAAAGTCCTCTATCCTAAGCATATTTTATTATTTCTAGAATTTTAACTGCTGCTCATGAATGAATAACAAAAAAAGAATACTTTAAGTGAAAAATGCATATAACAATGTTTACGTAAGCATGGGAGGGGGGATAAGAGCTTTGCTTACTTTTGATGACAAGGGGGAGGGGGGGGGGATAAATAATTGCAATAAATCTGCTTACGTAATACTTGAACGGCCCCTTATGCACACTAACCATCATCCCACATAAGGACATGAAAATGCTGTATGCGTGCAGAAAATCAGTGGGGCGTCAAACCATAATTAATGTACTGGATTTGTTGAGCTGAAGCAAGGCAAATGCTAGCATATAGTTGTGTGCTTTGGTTAGGTATGAAGGGCTTATACTTGTCTATAATTATAAATTCGACTCAAGGTGCATCCACTTCGCGAACTATTCAGGGATAATTGTAATTATCCTTTACCTTAGATGAAATTTTGTATGAAGCTGACCTTGAGCCAAAAAATCTGACGACTGGGTCATCTCATTGCAAGCATTTATTAGTTGGCCGCCGCGATAGTTCATTGGAACACCAACTCAGGCTCATATTAACCTTAGTCAACGCTATCGAGCCAACGACTTTTGGACAAGATCGAGGCCAATATTCGAGTTTATACCCAGAACAGAGACCCGAGCTGAGTCAGCGCAAATCGGCGGCGCCGATATTTTCCCCGATGCCTTCGTCTTAAACTCTTGCTTAAGAAATATAATTTTGAAATGTTTTTTTGTTCAGTTTGCAAAGCACAGTAGAGTAGACTAGGAAAAACGGATCCGTAGCATTTTTTGAAATTAAAATAAATTATGAGCCGCTATATCTTATGAAGACTACCTGAAACATAGGTTGTCTTCTTTAAAGCAAAAGTGGCAGTTGCTTAAATAGGGAAATGCATTTTATAACGATTTCTATACATTAATCTGAAATACACTGAGAAATAGTCACTTGGTCCACTCCATGGTACAGCTAGTTAATATAACAAATTTTTGAAGTTTATTAGAAGTGTCAAGCAAAACAAAAATTCGCTTAAAATCCCTGCTACGACGATAGTTTAAAATAGCATCTTGCACACTTCTTAAAAACTGCTCTTGCATTTAAAGAGTAAAACGGTCATATATAATATTTTGAAGGTTGTCCGGACGCTATTAAAAGACCTATCGAGCGAATTGGTAAGTTTTAGGGTACTAAGGATACTAAATTAAAATAACAATCAAAAGCTTACTTGCAAATAATTCAGGATATTTTCTAAGCACGTACCTGTAAAACAAAAAAAGAATATATTATATAAATGGCAAAGTATATATTAAAATAATTGTTTTGTACACATGTTCAACAGAGTTAAATGTAGAAACAAACGGTTTAGACTTGCATATTCTTTAAATTAAGAAGGCCTTCAAAAAAGACACAGAAGTTACTGATAAAGAGTGAACGATCATTTTCTATAGTTTTAATAAAGGAATTAATCCTTTTAAAGCCCCACTAAGGCAATATTTTCATTACGATTTGATTTTTAATTATTATAACATTTAATTATTATTATTATAATTTAATTATTATAACAAATTTATATATTAATTAACAAATTTATATATTAATTCAGATATAGCCGTGAAATTCCTTTTGTTTTGAAAAATATTGATTTATAGAAAAAAAAACTTTTGAAGAAAAATACATTTTGCGGTCTTCAACGAAAAAAGAATTAACAAACTATTTTTGACAAACTATTTTATAAACTACTTTATAAATAAAAAACATATAAAGGTATAAGATGGAAATCGATCGAAATATGTTAGCTCTCTATTTGAATTTTTTGTGGAATATGTCTCAAAAACATAAACTTGTTTTTACAGATTCATGTTGATTTAATGCATAAGAACTGAAATCAATCACGATATACACAAATTTTAAATACCAACTCGAATTCGATTTAAATCAATCCGTCTTAGATAGTTTTTTTTGTTAACTGTTTGATATTTTGCTTTTAGCGGGATTTTAGGCGAATGTTTCCGTTTGTCAATTAAAACACGAGTATTATTTAAATACAGAAAAAAAGACTAATATCTTGCCATAAAAAAGGGTAGTTAAATTTTAAGGGCCGATGTTGATTTTAAATAAAAACACAAATTATTTAGGAAATTATTGTCATTTCTTTTTATTATGATAATATTGGTATAGTTCAATTATGTATGGAACAAAATATCGGGCAAATGGCCGCCGCGACCTTGGCGGCGCACCTCCATCCGATGGTCCAAATTTTCGATGACGCTGATGCATAGATGAAGTTCTATGCCGTAAATGTGCCAAATTATCTCATCCTTTAGCTCTTGAATTGTTGCTGGCTTATCGACGTACACCTTTTCTTTCAAATAACCCCAAAGAAAGAAGTCCAGCGGTGTCAAATCACATGATTTTGGTGCTAATTAACATTGTCACGACGTGAGATAACACGGCCATTGAATTTGTCGCGCAAAAGAGCCATTGTTTTGTTAGCTGTGTGGCAAGCCACATACCGTCCACATCCACATCTTCCAATTTGGGCCATAAAAAGTTCGTTATCAACTCACGATAGCGAACACCATTCACAGTAACTGCCTGACCGGCCTCATTTTGGAGAAAATACGGCCCGATGGTGCCCCCAGACCATAAACCGCACCAAACACTCTCTTGGATTATCATTCGCCCAAATTCTTATCATTCCACCACCCTTTATTTATACTCCATTTTTGACCGGCTCAGCCTTCCAGTAAATTTGTAGTCGGTTCAACCATCCAACCGTAGCCGAAGACTATTTAGGTTCGGCTCGGTTCTCTGTACCGCCATAATGCCACAAAAATTGAAAAGAAGTCTTTAAGAATTGAACTGACGGCTTGAATTATTGTCAGCGGACTTAAAGCGGTCATTTGAATTAGTCGCTATTACATATTTTTAATAAAGTCAGGCAGCATGCCGTACCTTTTTAGGCCGTCTCGTTATCATAGCTTTAAAGAATTCAAAGTAAGCTTGACAGTGTGTTTAGATTAAAACTAAATTTTAACCCATTTTGTATATTCAAAGAAGTACCTGAGCGGTAAAGGAAATGGCAGCAATTTTCAATTTATGTATGTCTTATCTAATTTAAATAGACTCCTAATGCATTTAACCATAGATTGCTAGACCTGTCTATCTGTTTAAAATTTAAGGACGACTACAAAGAAATGAAAAAAACAAACTCTTCCTCCATCCCTACTGACGGCCATGTGATATATTTTTGACATGTGTGCTATGTATTGCCAATCTTCTTTTGTTTTTGCCCATACACATTTCTATGATGTGTTTCCCTAAATTCGTTTTGTTACGCTCTCCGTACTACGGATGCAGGCAAGCAAAACTACTACGAGTATGTACCCGCATCTGACATAATCAAGCAAAAAAAATTAAACGTACTTCTGGTTTTTTGTATTCCTTTGTCCGTCCATATTTCTACTTTAGGTACAGTAGTGATCATGTGATTAGGGACATAATTTTTTAATTTTTAAACAGTAATGTTTTGTTTAAAAACTATTCAATGAGGAAAAATATACAAAGTAGGGCGTTTTTTATTTATTTAAGAACATTTCTTTATTGAAAAGTACAAAATAAAATATGTTTACATTAACTTTAAAAGCAAAATACAAAGTGTCAACGATTTTGCCTTGGTCACCTACTTAACGACAATTCAAGTTTTCTGGACATATCGGAGAACAAATTTTATACTAATGAGGGGTCCAACTCGATGTAAATTGTTTGTGATACCTTAACGTGTTAAGATCGGTGAAGCCTTTTCATTCAGTGCACTTCCAGATTTTTTGGTCAGCATAATCGACCAAATGTATCCACAATCAAGAGAATTGTGCGCAAATTTGAGCAAACCGGGCCTGTAGGAAATGTGAAAACGCCTGTGCATGCTCGCCCAGTTCGTTCTGTCATGGGGCCGTACTTCGTCGAAAATGAGGTCAACAAAGCAGTTACCATGAATGATGTTCGCTATCCGGTGATAGCGGACTTCTTGACGCCAGAAATTGAGGATATGAAACTGGTTCCAACAGGATGGTGCCACTTAACACACAGCCAACAATGGCTATTTAGCGCAAAAAATTCAATGGCAGAGTTCCAAGTCACGTCGTGTCGATATTAATTAACGATCATACGATTTGACACCGTTAATAAGACAAGACAAATTCAAGAGCTAGAGAATGAGATACTTAGGCAGATACTTCGGAGATATAGAACCTCTATTAGGTCTCAGAGTCATTCAAAATATGGAACATTAGATAGAGATATGCCACCGAAGCCGCGATGAGCATTTGGCTGATATTTCGTTTCACATATAATTGTAATAGATCTTCTATCATAATAAAAAAGTTAAAATACTTCTTTGGAAGTATTTTTAGTTGGACCTTCCTAAGTAAAATTGGGTATTGAAGTTTAGTTAATATCTCTGGATATTCTATTTAGTTGGGTAAGCCTTTAATAATGCAAGACTTTTAACGAGATGTTTAACCTAGATTTTTTGACATATTTCTCGAACGTTGTGGAATAAATCGTTTGCCTATTTATTGTTACGAGTATTTATTCTCCAAAGCCCACTCAACATCTGAAGAGGGATTTTTAAATTGGGTTCAAATCTGGGCTCAAGGCAGGCCATTCACAAACGTTTATGTTTTCTCTGTTAAAGCAAACCGTAACACTTCTAGCTGTCTACTTAAGATCGTTGTCCTGCATAAAAAGATATTTGACTGGCTTTTTTTAATTAGCCAACACTCAGGGGTTTACCCCTATACATGCAATGCATAGCGTTGGTCGGTGGAAAGTGAGAGATCGAAGAGGGGAAAGAGGAAGTAATGTTTATTGACATTCGTCTTGAATTTCTGGATGTCGTAATTGGTGGGAAATACATTTGCCGGAAGTCGATTTCACATACGGACAAAAAACGGGCGAAAAACGAATTCGATCGATTCGATATTTCCTCCACCATGTGTTATGGTATTAAAAGTATACCTAGGGTCGAGTTCCTTTCGTTACCGTGAATTTCTTTTTATATTCTCAAAGCTACCGCTATTCACTATTTTGAATTAATCCCAAGAAAGCTTTTTCTATGCACCGGATTGACCTGAGGCAGTCATTCTTCGGTCAAGGGCTTTCACCCAGTCACTATGTGTGCCGGTACAATAACAACTATTTTCAACTCAAAAGCTCAGCGGAAATTTCCCGAACCAATTTTTTCTTTTGAGTACTTGCAAATTATAACTCTGCAGAGTTCTAGAGTTCAGCCCTTTTTTAGCCCATATCCAATTTTTTTAGTTTCATTTTTTATATCTAGGTGTGGTTCTAATATTCTTTTAATCTTACTGCATTTTTTCTATGTGTTTTACTCAAACTCAAATCAAATTTTTACTGCCTCTAATAAAGTCACCAAGTAAAAACACTTTCAAATTACGACTGATTCAATTCACCTAAAGATTTTAGTCTATGTTATGCAGTGCTGAGTGACGCAGTTCCATGTCGAATTGTAAAGCGCTGTTATGATTAACCGTTACAATTCAATGCGAAAATGTAAAAGGAAGAGAAAAACAAGAAGTATACACCTTTTATAAAGGTGTACTTAATTATATGTCCACCACTGTATATTAAAATACTTATAAGGGATGCCAAGCGGGCTCAATGTTAAAAAGTAAACATTGGACTTTTTTAACACTGTTTAACGGGGTAAAGAGATTTTGCACAAAATCGCTAAATTTCACATAATTATATCAGCTGTGACTATAATTGTGGACTACAGTGTATTGAATACCGAAGTGCGTGGGATTCAATCCTGACCACGGACCATTTTAAGCAAAGTTTGGATGGACAAAACAGGTTCGTTCCACTGAAAGAACATGTCAAGAATACTGTTTGGAAATTTGAGATAAAGTAGTTGAAGCAACCGCGATCAACCGACTTCATGCGTATAAACCGAGCGAAGCAAGATGCATAGAAGCAGCCTAAAGAAGTCAGGATTCGTCGTAGGCAGCAGCAAGAAGATCATGGAGGATATCAATCAACTTTATGGACCTGATATTTGACGATTATCTGTGAGCTAAGTCCATAGAAAGGACTTTTCAAGAATATTGTTTGGAAATTTGAGATAAAGCTGAGCAAAAATAACTGAGACACAGCAGTAGAAGCAACCGCGATCAACCGACTTCATGCGTATACACCAAGCGAAGCAAGATGCAGAGAAGCAGCCTAAAAGAAGTCAGGATTCGTCGTAGACAGCAGCAAGAAGATCATGGAGGATATCAATCAACTTTATGGACCTGATATTTGACGATTATCTGTGAGCTAAGTCCATATAACTCGCTTATAAACGCTGCTCTTCGTAATGCAAATATGTACCATTAGTGATTTCCGAGCGCCGTCATCGCGAATTTTATATAAAATCCTAAAGCGAAAAAAATAAAAAAAAAATTGCTATTTTTAATGGCCGAATGTTAAACTTGATTTCTTTTCTGAAATTTTAAGTTTTTCTATTCGATTTTCCCATTTTTTCCTTAAAACGCCATTTCGAAATGAACAAATTTTAGAATTCTATATATGTGACCAGTTTTGTTCAGGAGAGCCATTTTAAAGATTAGGTCCCTTTTCTATTTGCGCTTAGAATCGTCGACTTCACTTTCTTAAAACGCGCATATCTCTGGGAGGGAACACTTTTGGGGCATGGGATCGGTCGCATTCGATGCTCAGATGTTGTCCACATCAAAAAAAATGTGAAAAATTGATAAAAAGTTTTGTTCAGGAGAGCCATTTTAAAGATTAGGTCCCTTTTTATTTGCGCTTAGAATCGTCGACTTCACTTTCATAAAACGCGCGTATCTCTGGGATGCTCATTCGATGCTCAGATGTTGTCCACATCAAAAAAAGGAAAAAATGAAAATTTATTTTTTTTTACCCTTAGGTCCCTTTCTCTATGCGCTGGCACATATACAGGGCAGGTGATTTATCATTTTAAATTGTAATCAGATATAAAAAAGTACTGATAACTTTTTAAAATTTCTGGTTTTATTGGAATGCTCGAACTTTGTCATTTAACAATGTCATTCATATGACTACGACAACTGGCTCGGCAGTACCTCATCCGATCAACCCAATTTTTCCGTACAATTCCGATTGTTTTGGGTCGAATCTCTTCAATGGCAACTTCGATTTCATGTTTCAATTCTTCAATTGTCTCTGGATGCTTTGTGTAAACTTTATCCTTAATGGCTTCCCGCAGAAAAAAATCCTAAGGACTTAAATGACTGCTCCGAGGCGGACAATTGACATCACAATTTCGGCTGATTATTTGATTTTCAAAAAAAGTGCGTAAAATAGCTATGGTTGTGTTGCCTGTGACATGTGACATGTAGTACCGTCTTATTGAAAACAAATATCGTCCTTGCCGTTCTCTTGAAATTTTGGATACAAAAGTTCGTTGAACATGGTTCGGTAACGCTCACCGTCAACGTCCCTGATCATTTTCGAAAGAAACATGGCCCAATGATGCCGCCAGCCCAAAATCCAAAAAAAAGTTACTCGTTGTGGACGCATTGTCTTCTCGAAGGTCAGGTGTGGGTTCTCTGAACCCCATATGCGGCAATTTTGCTTATTGACATAGCCAAGGAGATGAAAATGAGCTTCAACTGAAAATACAATTTTTCAGTAAAATTCTTTATCTCCTGCCAAACATTTTCAGCCCATTGGGCGAAGCAAAAACGCATCGGATGGTGTTCCACAAAAGTTCAACCTTTGCAATAAAACTAGAAATTTGAAAAAATTATTAGCTGGATAAATTTTTATTTACAGCCGATTAAAATTTTAAATGGCCCATCCAGTAGTAATCTTGACTTTGCTCACAAAAGTAATTTAAAGTCTGCCAAATTAAGTTGCATTATTTACTTAGGCGGTATATTAGAAAATATTTCCCGCGTTTTTGGGAAATAAAAAAAATCTGAAAAACTCTATTCATAAGATATTATCCTGATATCCCTAAAAATTGCAGAATTGTTTGGACATTGGCATCCCTACAAATAGAAACGACCAGCATATTTCTCCAACTATAAACAATAGTTATTACAATTGAAATTATTATAAACAAAGCGATGTAACTAGCAAACATGTGCAATATACTTAGTATATGAATACTTCAATGAAAACTTGTTTGGCGAGTCCACATTGAAATTGTTGAACGACTTCGAGACCACAGTAGAGTGCAGCACAACAAAATCATTGACGAACACGAGTACATAAACGAAGATATCGAATGTACTCAACTCAAATAAATTAAAGCAATGAACATCGAAATGTATAAATTGATAGTTTTTAAAATGTCTTAGAAAATTTAACATTGCAAGAATTTCCGATTTAAAAACCCACTTAACGCATATTTAAGGAGGTTTAATAGCATTTTTCCAAAGAAAATCCCATGTGGTGTTAATCATCAAATGCTGTCGTAAATGGCGAGTTGTCGTTCGTTATCAACTGTCATAATCGTAAGTTCATATATACATACGAGTACTTGATTATCTCCTCTCTCATGCACATTCAGACTAAATGGAAAAACGCCGACAAACATCTGTTGTAACCAAGCGCGGCGAGAGACAGATAGACGGAAGGACGGACAGAAAAATGCACGCCCAACAACAAATCTCGCACTGCACCGCAAAAGTGAGTAATCCCGGTGAGACGAGAGGTGAGGTGAGGTATGTCGTACCATTACCACAAAATACAATCGTATAGAAGTGAATAATAGAGAGAAACACACAAATTCAAGCTAAACTAAACGTCAGTTTACATGTCGGATTCTAATAAAGATCTTCTGGGTGATGCTTTTTCTACTTTTCGATTTTTATTTTTCTTCTTTGCTGCTGTTTCCTATTATTTGCGTTCCGGGCAGGGTCAGGCGACGGCGGCTAAAATCATTTCGAGTGTGAGGACTTAATGACAATGACATTTTTCCACTGCCATTGTTGAGTTTCCCGCACAGGACAGAATACTAGAATTGAAACTAACATCATTTTTTCTCTCGCTTTTACAAATACACAATAGAAAAAAAGATTTTGTAGAGAAAAAAGTACATTGTTGAGATTTCATTTTGTTTTGTGTGGTTTTTTCTGTTCATATTACAATAATTAAAAAACGCCCAACCCAGACTTGAGGGTATGAGGAAGTGTAGCTTTTCTTTATAAATACATACATGTTCAGTTCTGGAAAAGATGCCATTTGTTCAGTGACAGCAGCATCAGAGGAAACATTTTATTGATTTTTTCGCAGTTTCTCCTTGAAATTAGTGGGAAAAAACGTTGCAATGTCAAGGAGGTGCACAAAACAGTGAATTAAGAGCGACCAAACATTAATCTCCATTAGATTGTCTTTAAACTGATAAATACTTTATGCCTTAAATGAGAATCATGATTTAAGGCCCGAGCAAACTGAAGTTTTTTTTATAAAACTTTTCTGCTTTGAAAAATGTTATACGAAGTTTCTTAAAATGTTAAATACCAATTTTAGCCTAAATCGCATTTAAAAATGGAAGTCTTATAATTCTTTATTAATAAACCCTTCCAAGACCTAGGCAATTATATTTGGAGGTCATGAATTGAATAAATATTAGGACCAGTCCAGAGTTGATTTTGTGGAATATCATAAATGTGTAGGTACAATAATTGACAAGAAACTTCGTTTTGAACTTGAAATTGATGCAGTTCGTTGTAAAGTATATTGCATCTAACGTAGGTTATACTCATCTAATGTTTATTTTCCCTCTTGGGTCAAAAAAAAGATTGGCTCTTTTAATGCCCCAAATTTAGTATGGAATAGAAGTGGTGGCCGGTACGATTAGTTGTAATCTGTTCAAATTTAAAAGGATTGTTAACAGTGTTTCGAATGTGATAACTTCCTAAATATTTTTTTAGCAATTTTTAGGAGATTCTTTCAACAATTTTATAAATTATGGAAATTTATTTTTGTTTTATAAGGTACCAGGGCTACTATATATATTTCTGGCTTAATAATGAAAATGCGAATATTTATCATCAAAAATGTTTTTATTGTTTTTCAAAGTATTCTCCAGCATTATTTATACACTTTTGCATGCGCTAAAACCAATTGTCGAAGCACTTTTTCCACTCCGATTGATACACCTCAAAAACATTGTTTTTGAACGCTTCAACAGCACCTACCTGGCGACGAAAATCGTTGACCACGATTTTTTTTCTTGATGTGCGGTAATAAAAAGAAGTCATTGGGTGCCAAGTCAGGGCTGTACGGCGGATGACCCATTAATTCGACGTTTTAGCCGGTCAAAAAGGCGCTGGTTTGAGCCGATGTGTGAGAGCTCGCACTGTCATGATGCACAATGATTCGTTTTTCGAATTCCGAATTTCTCTTGTTCGTTTTTCGATTTTTTTCGAAGATTTCAGGCAAACAAATTGTGGTGTACCACTTAGCATTGACCGTCCTACGTTGCTCAAGCGGAACAGTCGCCACATGACCAGTTTTGCCGAAGAAAAAGGCGACCATTTGCTTCGAAGTGCTTCTTTCACGAACAACTTTCGTTGGATTTGGCTGGTCTTCAAAGACCCACACGGTCGATTGCTGTTTTGTTTCGGGCTTATACGCATAGATCCATGATTCGTCACCTGTGACGTCTTTTGAAGCACCGCGATCGTATTTTTGGAAAATTTCTTTGCACCAATCGATACGAACCTTTCTTTGGGCGATTGTCAAATTGGGCGGGATCCAACGAGAACAAACCTTTTTACGGTCAGGTGTTCATGCAATATTGAATGTATGCTGGTGGAAGAAATGCCCAAGGATGCCTCTAGCTGACGGTATGTCACATGACGATCTTGCATTATCAGGTCACGCACGGCATCAATGTTCTCTGGCACAACGGCCGTTTTTGGACGACCTTCGTCTTTAAGCGAGCGTCGGACACGAATTCATTAAACCAGTTTTTCACAGTGCTTTAGGATTGTGCTTCATCGCCATATAAAGATGGCGATAATCCACTGATAATCCACGCCGAAAGTTTTGGAAAATGATCGCACGAAAATGTTCACGAGTTATTCCATTTTTTTGCCAAATTGTTTTTTTAAGTCACTATAAACAACACAAATGATGGTCGTATGTCAAAACGTTCTAAGTACGTTTATGCTAAAAAATGTCAAACTTTCCAATGGAAATGTTAGATGTGTGAGAGCTTGTATTGTCATGATGCACAATGATTCGTTTTTCGAATTCCGAATTTCTCTTGTTCGTTTTTCGAATTTCTTCAAAGATTTCAGCAAACAAATTGTGGTGTACCACTCAGTATTGACCTCCTACGTTGCTCAAGCGGAACAGTCGCCACATGACCAGTTTTGCCGAAGAAGCAGGCGAACATTTGCTTCACGGTCGATTGCTGTTTTGTTTCGGCCTTATACGCATAGATCCATGATTCGTCACCTGTGATGTCTTTTGAAGCACCGCAATCGTATTTTTGGAAAATTTCTTTGCACCAATCGATACGAACCTTTTTTGAGCGATTGTCAAATTGTGCGGGATCCAACGAGAACAAACCTTTTTACGGTCAGGTGTTCATGTAATATCGAATGTATGCTGGTGGAAGAAATGCCCAAGGATGCCTCTAGCTGACGGAATGTCACATGACGATCTTGCATTATCAGTTCACGCACGGCATCAATGTTCTCTGGCACAACGGCCGTTTTTGGACGACCTTCGTCTTTAAGTGAGCGTCGGCCACGATTGAATTCATTAAACCAGTTTTTCACAGTGCTATAGGATGGTGCTTCATCGCCATATAAAGATGGCGATAATCCACGCCGAAAGTTTTGGAAAATGATCGCACGAAAATGTTCACGAGTTATTCCATTTTTTTGTCAAATTGATTTTTTCAAGTCACTATAAACAACACAAATGATGGTCGTATGTCAAAACGTTCTAAGTACGTTTATGCTAAAAAATGTCAAACTTTCCAATGGAAATGTTAGATGACGCCAGGCAACACTTAGTGTTTTTGTTTTATTATGTATATTATATCCTATGTGTTGAGTATTATTAATTCATCGAAATAATATAAAACATAATCATAATCGAAGAGCTAATGTAAGAGTTAATGTTAAATAACTAGATCTAGTAAAAATATAAGGAAACAATCCTATAAAATTATAGAAAATAAAGAACATGTTGAGCCAATAATTCATATAGGTCCTAATAAAGTTTTGAATTCTACCTACTATGTTGTGTGGTTTGCCAAATTTTTTCTTTCTACTAGAAGTACTGAAATTTGTATACCCAGAATTTTTAGTTAAACGTTTGAAAGATCTTTCGTTATCCGAGGTATCCGTGTGTGGTATCAATTGCCATACGAACTTAGAGTTTTTTTCTCATTCAAATACATCCTTTCGTATAAAAATGTTAACTTATTTTGACCAGTCCTGATATAGTATATAGTCAACAATTTAATCATTTTTTATTTAATATAGTTGCTAACTAGGACTATTTTGATGTTGTTTGCAACTGTAATTAAATGTAATTCAGTCTGGGAAGCGAATCGTGTAATTTGTGTAGTGTATTTTTATAAAATATAGATGTAAGTTTATATTTAGGATTATATTGTCATGTACTCGTAATACGTTTTTTTAGCCTTGGAGACTTTATGAATAAATAAATAAATAAATAAATAAATAAATAAAAAAATAAATAAATAAGTAAATAAATAAATAAATAAATAAATAAATAAATAATTTCCTCACATTTCTATATACAGGATGGGCGATTTAACATTTTAACTTTGAATCGGCTGTGAAAAAGTACTGAAAATTTTTTCAACAATTTAGTTGATATTTGTCTTTTAATAATGGAACACAATATTATTCGTATGACTACAACAACTGGATCGGCAGTGTTTTTTCCGATTAACCCAATTTTTCAGTACATTTTCGATTGTAACGTTCATTCATTTTTCTACAGAAAAAAGTCGACTTTGATCGACTTTTTTAAAGTAAAAAGTCTGCTTTGGATTTTTTTGTAATAGTCGAAAAGTCTTAAAGTTGGCTAAGTCTTAAGTATATGTATAACCCTAGTCGCAGCTGGAGTGGAAAAAATACTAGGACTAAATGTAAAACTTTGTGTAAAAAAAGGAAACTCCAATTTTACACGCTTTATTTTTTGCATAAAATTACCAAACAAATTAAAGAAAACGCTTTGTCTAAAATAACCATTACTAGCTAAAGCATGCACAACTGTGGACTTCCCCTAATTTCAAAGTTTTCGTCAGACAATGTTCGCAAACATTCTCTCGTTTTTATTATGTCGATAAAGAAAGACGCTCATTTGCAAGAGAATTGGCATAACAAAATGCGTCAATATTTGTCTCTAGCACAACAAAAATCTCTACATATCGGAGCTGTTTTACGCTATCCACTTGTGAGAGTTTTTCATCAATTTTGTTTTCTCACATTTTTCTAAATGTGATTTTTTGTGAAATTGCAATAAAATCGTTTTTTTATTCTAAAGCTTCTTAGCTTATGTGTACAAGTGTTTATTTTCAATTTACAAATAAAAAGTAAGTGTGTACATAAGAGAGGGTCGGTAAGTATGGGCGAAGAAAAAAACTGTAGAAGTGATCTACATAGTGTGAGTTTTCAAAGCAGTTTATAAGTTTTCGTAGGGTTAATTTCTATAGTTTTATGACAAACAGATTTGTAGTATTTTAGACAAATAGATACACTTTCTTTTAATGTACCTAAAAAATATTGCTTGCTGTTTTGGGTCTACTGCTTTTTATTTTTTTTATTAACGATATTGTTCAACATATTGGTGGCAATGGTCGTCCCTTTTTATATGCGGATGATATTCATATTTTTTTGTTGAAGACTGTTATGAGTCCATGGTACTCGTAGGACCAATTAATTCATCATTGGAAAATGTGTATTAATAATAATAAAACTAAGACTATGTTTTTTGGTGCACTTCGCAGTGGTCTTACTGTCTTAAACATCAACGTGAGCGATACTTCAGTCAAAATTGTAGAGGAAATGATTGTAGGATTGATTTTTCTAGTCATATAAACTCGGTTGTATCTAAGGTAATATTCTCTTTGGAGAGATTGTGCACTATCAATTTGTACTAACCTTCTTTCATCAGTAAGAAAATTGCACATTTTTCTTTTATGTCGCCGATAAATTATCGACTAGAAGTCCTATCAGCAACTACGTCACTTAGATTTCGTAGGGTGGAAGTAGATTTTAATTCTATTGTACGATATGTTTCGTATTTTGTAGATCTAAATGGTGGTTAAATTTTAAGGGCCGATGTTGAATATGAACCACACCTTAACGTCAAGTTTTTTTCTGCATTTCATTTGATATTTCTCGAATTCCGACTAACTAAATTTGAACCAAGGAAAGAAACACAAGCGAGCAACGTGTTGAAGTTATTCAGGCTTATTATGAAAATGAAAATCAATTTTCGAAGGAAATCATCTTCAGTGATGAGACGGCACATTTTCACCTCAGTGGATTCGTCAATAAGCAGAATTGCCGCATTTGGGCGAATGATAATCCAAGAGTGATTGTAAAAAAACAATGCACCCACAAAGAGTGACTGTTTGGTGCGGTTAATGGGCTGGCGGCATCATCGGGCCGTATTTTTTCCAAAACGATGCGGTCAGGCGGCAGTTACTGTGAATGGTGTTTGCTATCGTGAGATGATAATGAATTTTTTATGGCCCGAATTGGAAGATATGGATGTGGACGATATGTGGTTTCAACAGGACGGTGCCAATTGCCACGCAGCTAACTAAACCATTGCTCTTTTGCGCGACAAATCAACATCGGCCCTTTAAATCTAACTACCCTGTACAAGGAATCCGTAACTACGTATTACTACTGCTGTTTACAACACACTTTTTTGAGCCACTATTAAAGTGCAATTATTTGTTAATTTTTCTTTTTGTATTTAATGTAATACATCAAAACTATTTTTATGTGAATATGTAATATAGTACAGGGTGTCCGCCGGGAAGGTATACTACTTTGTTTTACCGCCATTTTAGTAAACATTAGTCTTAACAGTTCATATTTGGCAGTCAAACTTTCCAATGAAAATGTTAGATGGCACGAGGCAACACTTAGTGTTGCCTATATATATATATATATATATATATATATATATATATATATATATATATATATATATATATATATATATATATATATATATATATATATATATATATATATATATATATATATATATATATATATATATATATATATATATATATATATATATATATATATATATATATATATATATATATATATATATATATATATATATATATATATATATATATATATATATATATAGGGTGATCCATCTAGAGGTATTTTTTTCAAAAAAAAATACTAAAATTCAAATCGAGTGTGGAATCTTTTTGTTCATACGAAAGGACATTTTATGTCATTTATTTTTTTAATATAATTTCAAATGTTGGCAACTGTAATATGTGACAGCGCATAGAGAAAGGGACCTAAGGGTAAAAAATCAATTTTCATTTTTTTTCTTTTTTTGATGTGGACAACATCTGAGCATCGAATGAGACCGATCCCATGCCCCAAAAATGTTCCCTCCCAGAGATATGAGCGTTTTATGAAAGTGAAGTCGACGAGCGAAGATACACATATTTAAATCTTTAAAATGGCTCTCCTGAACAAAACTGGTCTTTAGCCTTAGGTCCCTTTCTATTTTGCGCGTCACATGTGGAAATGAGCGTTTGGCGTAAAACAAGAAGATCCGCTGTTTTCGAACCAGAAGAGGTTCAAGAGGTGCCATTATTATTATTATATGCCATTATATCACACCTTTAGACTTTTTTCTTTGGAGCCATGGAAAGTCCAAAGTCTATGCTGACAAACCAGTCTTAGAAGCCAACATTACGCGTGTCATTCACGCCATACCGGTCGAAATTCTCGAATAAGGCATCCAACATTTGAAGGAAATTATATTCAAAAAATAAATGGCATAAAATTTCCTTCGAAAGAATAAAAAAAGATTCCACACTTGATTTGAATTTGAATATTTTTTATTTTAAAAAATAACTCTAGATGGATCACCCTATATAAAGCTAACCTCGTATCAACAAGACGGTGCCACATCGCATACTGCCAGGATTATAATGTAATTACTGCGAGACCTCTTTCTACAACAAGTTATTTCCAGAAATGCCGATGTTGATTGGCCCCACGGTCATCTGATTTCACTACTATCCGAACTTCTTTTTGTGGCGATATCTGAAAAACAAGGTTTATGCAAACAACCCAGAAACGCTTGAGAAACTCAAACAAAATATTCGTGATGAAATTAATGAAATACTGATCAAGAGGGCTCGCATTTCTGAGGCTAACAGAGGCGGACATTTATCTGATATTGTATTCCATACATAATTGCCGACATTAAATAAAACATTTATCAATTTAAGATCCATTCTCTTTCATTCGCTTATTTTACCCTGTATAATTGGCCTTGAAGTCTTTTGTATATAATAATGAAGACAATAAAATAAAAAAGAATCATTAAAACCAATTGATTAATATCGTAACATAGTCATAGCAATCATCTTATGGTAAGTCAAACCAAAAAAACTACTAATATTTTAAACATTTGATGATTGCAGCGCAAAGTCGTTTTGTTTAATCAAATTTTTCGTAGGAATTCTAATTTGATTGAAAATAATTGATTTATATCATAACATAGTCATAGCCATCATCTTATGGTAAGTCAAACCAAAAAACGGCCGGTATGATCAATACAAAATTCGGAGATTATTTTTCACTGATCAGAGGACTTTCCTACACACTTTTCTAAAACAGATTTCAGACACAAATACGGACTTTCTCACCAAGAAAAATTATTAACCCACTCTAGTGTCGCGCATGCATTATATTTATTTTCTGTAACGTCATCAATTTTCATTTCAAGAATCATTTTGCTCGCCTAGCAGTTTTAAGTTAATAAAATGAATTGATCGGTTTGAAGAAATTATCATTTTATTTTGTTGTTGTTGCGTATGTGACTTTTATTTCCTTTGTAACTTGAGATTACTGCTGGAACGTTAACAATAACAACCTTCATATTTGTTTTGTATACTTTTGTTGTTCTATAGCCGTTCAAGTCGTATCGTTGAACTTGGATTGTGTTCTGAAATCTTTGGATACAGTGGATAATTTTTTTATTTTTTTAGCGGTTACTAAGTACACATAGCAATTTATTACGTTTTAATATTTTCATGCGTTGAATTTTAAACGTTGAGGTGATTCTATTGTTTCCCAATTGAAATTATTACACGGAGTTCCGTTAGTTAAACGCCGCAAAAATCACGATTCATATTTTTGCAGTTCTTTAAGACTACAATATTACCAAGAAGTTCTATAAAATATCAGACAAAAATACTTTTAATACCGAATTCACCTAGCGTTCTCAATACAGTTTTTATATTCATTACAAATAAACTAATTCACGTTTATTCGTGCGTCAAAATTTAATTGTTGTAAAGGTTGTTGTAGCGCCACATAGTGCCGGGATGACAGCCCCTGACCGAAAAAATGCTACTTCGGGTCAATGTGGACACACTCGTACTATCTGTCGTGTAATATTCAGAGATGGAGATATATTTAAGATTTCTTAACATTCAACCCAATATAATGGCCGAGTAAGGCGAGACTGAGCGAGCTGAGACGGGGTGTTCGTTAGGACTAAAAAAGACAAATGGCAAATAAAGTCAAAACTTAAAAGAACAATATACTTTATATATTTATTTCAAGTAACGACTTAATAGATTTCTAAAACTTATTAAAAGTTCTCTAGTAATTTCAAAAGATGAAGGTATATTTAGTAATATACCTCCAGCAAGACTGAGGGAAAAAATGATAACGTGCAACTTTACATCTTGGGCAACTTTACATCTTGGGAGTTCGTTAAGGACTATAAAAAAACAAATGTCGAATATAGCCAACACTTAAGAGAACAATATACTTCATATTTTTATTTCAGTTCAGGACAATAGATTTTTAAAAATTTTA
Source organism: Hydrotaea diabolus (assembly GCA_963513945.1). Lineage (NCBI taxonomy): Eukaryota > Metazoa > Arthropoda > Insecta > Diptera > Muscidae > Hydrotaea > Hydrotaea diabolus. The sequence continues at coordinate 158,009,563 of OY740719.1, read as the reverse complement.
AAAATGTCTGGCGAGAATCATTATGATTGACTCAAAAATAATTCAAGTATAAACTTAAAGAAATTTTATAGTCCCTGTAGTGTATTCGGAATTCTGTATTACGAATAAAAATTGTTGAAATTTTTTTCCATTTTAAGAAAGGAATCACATTTTCAAAACGAGCCACAACAGCTCTTGCCAATATTGCAAATGTATTTTAAAAATCACGTATCATTTCCGGTTAGTTTTGGGGTCTAAACATTGATCCTTTTCGTACTAAGAAGACTAAATGGCCATACGCATCCGCAGAGATGTCGAGCAGTAAGCTCCGAAGTAATAATTTTAAATCATAAGTCATGAGAACTTTTTTTTGGAGGAACAAAAAATCCGGATGCTTTTCAACGTCTTGGAAGAAATATCCTTTCAACAACTGCCGAAATAGGTTCCATTGCATAAAAAGTGGCCTACAAATTTACTCCCACAGTACGCCGCATCCGAATCAGCGACCACGATATTACACTAAATATTTCAGTTCTACACATCAAAAAAGGACGAAATTATTTTTTTTATTTCTATCGAAGCTTAAGGTTAGTTAGTTAAATTATTTTTTTTCGTTATTTAATATAAATATAAATCAATAAATAATTTAAAACTGCCCCGAAATTAAAAAAAGTAACTCCATAGTAGGCGTTGTGTGGAAACAGTTAATCGGTTGCGAGCACATAATTGCCTGCTGTTCGTAAAAATGCCCTTTCTATATTAAATATTATTTGTTTATTGTTTCATGTTTTATTTAGAAACTGAACGTTTCTGTATGAACTTATTTTACCTAGTATGTATATTTTATGATCTAAGTATTTTTTAACCGGCAAAATTTCGAACTTTTTTCAATATGCTGGCTGTATTTTCATTCAAACTCAATTTATAAAGCTGACTTTTTTTGAATTTTAAACTATAAGTATTACAAAATTTCAATGAAATGACCCCATTCCTTTATTCTAAATATCAACTGAATATTTATTAAGAACAGGTTGAGATGTACAATTTTTTTTTGTTTATCTATTAGTTTAATTATATTTTTTTAAGGGTGTGAAGATAAATTTATAAGTTAAATTTGTCCGCGACCGAAACACCCTAATGTGCAGCGCGACTGAGAAATTTTGCTGCTTGACTGAGAAATTTCAAACTTCATCTCTTTTTCGTTAAATCCTTGAAATATATGATAAATGTATACAGATTTATTGATAAATTTATGAAAAGTAATAATATACATATTAAAACATTTTGCACATTTTCTCGATAACATGTAATTTTTGGAGGCCCCTTTAGGAGCACTTCCGGTCGACCTTAATCGACCATCGAGATGTCCCCAGATAGGACTGAGGGAGTAGATCACGACCTAATTTACCATATATCTAAGACCGATATCAGATCGGAGATATATGGCATGCAAAAAATGCTAAATGTTTCCTTAAGAAATGTTTAAATGTTTCTGCAAGAAGAATTTCTGATATTGCTGAGTTTCTTTCCAGAGTTTGCACAACAACCCTGTAGAAAGGTTTGGGTCAAGTGCCTCCAAGTCAACGCTATTGTCTGCTATTCTGGTTAACATTTTATTGACATTGTCATAGCAGCGTCTACACTTTTTACCTTTGATGTGTACAGAAATATTTGACAACTACATAGATGCGCTTCTACTTAATTTGATTATTAAAGTAAATTAACAAATTGAAGTTTATAAATAGCAACGAAAATTTTATTTATATTAAAAAATCCCACACAAAAAATCTTTTTCGCACAATATGTACCATATGAAAGTAATCTAATAATTTTTTTTCTAACCAAAAAATAATTTTTACAAAATAATTGCATCTGTTTCATTCTATACTCCTTCTTCTTATATCGTGTGATCAACCTAGAGGTATTTTTTTCAATAGGGGTTTTTCACAGATTACGCTTTAGTTCTTATTTTTTTCTTGTTCGGCGGTTCGGAAAGTTCTTAGCCTATCAATGAAAGAGAATAGTTAGTTTTTCAAAAATATTTTTATTTTTCAATATAATCTCCTGAAACTTCAATACACTTAGTCCAACGCTTATCTAGCAATTCTATCCCTTGATTAAAATTGTTTTCCTCAAGGTCTTCAAAATAGTGGTTTACAACTGTAATTTCATCTTCATTTGAGGTAAAACGCTTGCCAGCAAGGAATTTTTGTAGATTTGGGAACAGGTAAAAGTCGCTGGGACAAAAATCAGGAGAATAAGGTGGGTGGTCAAGCAACTCGTACTTTAATTCGTTGATTTTAGCCATTGTTTAAACACTCTTGTGCGCTGCTGGTGCGTTGTCTTGATGAAAAATTATTTTTTTGTGTTGTAAGCCAGGACGTTTTTCTCGAATTTGGACATTTAGATGATCTAAAAGGTTGCAATAGTACTCTGAATTTATTGTTTTACCCTTTTGCAGATAGTCAATCAATAAAATATCTTTGAAGTCCCAAAAAACCGTTGCCATAACCTTACCAGCCGATTGAATTGTTTTTGCCTTCTTTGGGGCACTTCCTCCAGCTTCAGTCCATTGTTTGGATTGTTCTTTTGTCTCTGGAGTATAGTGGTGGATCCATGTCTCATCAACAGTTATGAAACGACGCTTACAATCCATTTTGTTTTGCTGAAAACGATCCAAACAAGCTTGAGAAATGTCAATTCTTATGCGTTTTTGGTCGACTGTTAACAAGTGCGGCACCCATCTTGCAGAAAGCTTTTTCATCTGTATTTCTTCATGCAAAATTAAATGGACTCGATCATTTGAGATGCCCATGATATTAGCTATTTCACGCACTTTTATTCGTCGACCATTTAATACCATATCATGCACTTTGGCTACAATTTCTGTTGTTGTTCCGAACCGCCCTCGTACTGTTTGCCATTTCATCATGGAAAGACTTACACTGCAAAAAACACGGTTTTCAAACATTTCGCCATACCGGTCGAAATGCTTTCAAATGAACAACAAAGGTACCATACCTGATTTGAATTGTTTTTTTATTTTGAAAAAAATACCTCTATATTGATCACCCTATATTATTAGAGTAAAAATCTAGTAAAATGGTCCATGACGATGACTACAATTATTAAAATCTACTTCTGACTACATCGTACTATGGCTCCATGTGATATAAAGTGTTGACAACAAATACTTAAATGCTGCAGTGAATTACTAGTTCAAATGTCTCCAAGTGGTTCCATGAGATCCATCTAATCAGTAGTTCCAAGGGTACTAGTGTAATCTCAAAGACAAGCACATGTTAAATGTCTACAGCGGTTAGCATTGGCTGGGGCATAATTGTTCAATAGTACTGGCGAAAGAGTCAATAAGAAATCAGTGTCTACATCAGTTAGCATTGGCTGGGGCATAATTGGTCAATGGAACTGGCGACAAAGTCAATAAGAAATCAGTTTCACTATCGACATTTCCTACACGGAATCTTAAAATTTTTTTTAATGCCTACTTTTATCTCACATAAAATAATTCCTTTACCAGATTGACAAAAGAATTGCCCAGCATAGCAATATCACAAACACTATGCGGTAAGGTAAATCTCTTTACTCTCAATATGGTAAGGGGTTTGTTATCAATAATTTCGGCACTGTCTTCATTAAAGTACTTAAACGGAAAGTATCGATACGCGTACCCCACCAGATACCAGAAATATCGCCAAGGGGAAAAATATAATACCAAGAAGTCTTAGGCCTTGTTCATATGACAAGATTCATCAGCAGATTAAAAAATTGGACAAGCATAAGTCCAAATATCATAAATATCCATCGATCCATGACAGCCGGTTCTATGCGCCTACAACAACAACCAAATATTCATGGACTTAAAAAGATATATTACATTAATACAAGTATCGAGCTAAGAAAAGTATCAGTAAATTTGTATTGAATCACATGAAATTATTGATTCTTTTAACATGTTCCTAAATATAGCCAGATATTTTGGTAGATATTCCTTTCCAGTTATAGTCGAATGTATCAATGGCCTCTTTATAGCTAGAACTGTCCAAATCGGATAAAAAAGATAAAAAAAAATGTATCGGCGGGTTTATTTATGTCTTGATTCTAAACCTTTCGATAAGGAAAATAATCTCTTATGTAGAAACTGTTGCGAAAATAATAATTATATCGTGCTTAGCTCACTGAAGGAGGATACGAGTTGGTTTCTTATAAAATATTAATACATAGCATGTTTTTACAAAACAAATTTCAATTATTTCATCATATAGATAAAGAAGGCCAAATATTTATTATTTATCTAAAGGGTAGTTAAATTTAAAGGGCCGATGTTGAATGTGAACCGCACCTAAACGTCAACTTTTTTCCTGCATTTTATTTGATATTTCTCAATTTTAGACTAACTCAATTTGTTAATTGAGTTAAAGTTATTCAGGCTTATTATGAAAATAGGTGTTCAAATCAAAATGCATATCGTGCACTTCGTGATTTTTTCGGTCAATTTAGTCGTTCAAATGTGCGTACAATCGAAAAAATCGTGCAAATATTTGAGCAAACCGGGTCTGTAGGAGATGTGAAAACACCAGTGCATGCTCGTACACTTCGTACTGCAGAAAATATTGCTGCTGTTCATGATAATGTGGCTAAAGAGCCGTCCACTCCAACTCGTCGTCGTACCCAACAATTGCATCTGTCACGCTCGTCGTTGATGAACATAACACACTTACAAGGTGCAATTGACTCAAGAACTAAAGCCTCTAGACCATTCCAAACGTCGTCAATGGTCAGAATGGTGGCAAGAAATGGCATAGGCCCTTAAAATGTAACCACCCTTTACAAACTCGTTTTTTAATAAACAAACTCTCAGTAGGCGAAAGTTAAATAATTTGAGTTTTTGTAAATCTAACGAATTCCTTCGTCAGAACAATAAAATTACAAAAAAATTTCAATTTTGAAAGTTCAATTTGTGTAACAAAAACCCAAATGGATGATAATGAATATTCGTTCGTTGTTGATAGAAACTAACGAAACGTTCAAGTTATATAAAGGACTTAATGTAAGTATGGATAACAATCAATATACTCGTATGTGTTGATATTATAAGCTTACAGACTGTATTTCGGAGTTCAAAAATTTGTATTCTCCCACAAAACTATAAATAATTCGAAAACAAAATCTATATCATTTCAGTATTCCCCAAAACTGTTCTGTTTTTTTGCAGAATGGCGCATATACTCGTATAGTACAGGTTTCTGTGTATGATATCTTTTGGTTTTCATTCTCATATAAGTCCCACCAAATAATTGAAAATCAAACCGAAGATAAACTCAGTTTTAAAAAACATGACCCTAAGTGGCCTTTCTTTCAATCAAACAAACTATGACACTTCAAATGCTCCCTAAAGAATTCATTAGCGCATTCTGGTTTATGGACCCATTTCATTTGAGATAAAGTCTAGATTTTGTTTGGCTGTTATTGTTTTTTAAATTGCGTATGTATTTTGTTTTTTAATCTGGAACAGCAATTGAATAAACTAAATGTTCAGTTTCATTCATTGTGGCGTTTATAGTAAAAATTAAAAAAAATCTTATCGTACGCGGACTTTGCGGTTTCCAACAGAGTCCGTTCTGAACCGTAAGAATGGTTGAATGGAGGAGGAGGCATTCATTCATAAACTACATCACGTTCACATACGAATTATTCATACAGCCTGTCTGTCTGTTTTTCCCTTAAAAGACATCAAAGCATCGATAATTTGATTGCAATTATTGCAGCTTAGTTTAGTTCTCCCTATACTGTTGTCGTTAGCATTTAACATTCAAGTATGATGATAAGTCACCATTACTTCAGCCGGTTCAGGTTAAAAAGTCCATATTTGCATTATTCACCAGCCAACAAATGGAGTGGAGAATGAATAAAGACGAGACAAAACAAAAAAAGGGCACGAAAACATATCTAAAGCGAACTTGAGTGCGCGGTTGACTAATTAATTAAATCATTTTGATCACGTCTGCTTCGAGTGCAGTCAGTCGTTGACGTTGTTCTTTTTACGAGTAGTAAGACTAATTTTCTAACTGGAATGTTTTCCTAAAATGTTTGAATTGACACGTATGCACAGAGAAACGTGAAAATGTTTCAACTAGTTCGAGTGCAATTGTTTTTGTGAGAGTTTTTACCGTTATCAAAATATAGGCAGTAATTCAACTGAAGCTTGTTAAGAATGACGTTTGTCAATGCGTTCGTTGTTTATTTGCACTTTCCAGTTAAACAAAGTACTTTTAAAAATAAATTAAGTTACAAAAAATAAATAAAATCGATTAGGTTTATCTTATCCAGGGGATTTTTGACATTTCACCGCGTATTTATTGATTATTCGGCATACAATAAGTTTATAGCTTTTCCACGCCAAGGAGTTTTCGAGAAAATAATAGATTTTGGCAAAAATATTTTTTCGCCAAACGTCAAGCAAAGATAAACCGATTAGTTTATTCGCTTTAATTGGTTATAATGCAAAATGTTTCAAAACATCTTGGTTAGTTAAGTCGCTTTAAATGATTTCAATGCAAAATGTCTCAAAACATCTTGTTGTGAATGGCATATAAGTCAAAAATCACCAATCAAATTTATTATAATAGTCACAAAAACGGATTGATTTTAACACAGATTATTTTTTATGATGCGTATTTTTCAATTTTGGTAGTATAAAAACCATTAGTGTTGAAAACAAACATAAATTTGTACATATATGTCAAGGTTTTTTTATGCCGTAATATCATTTCGTAAAATTTGAACAAATATTTTATTGGCTTCTAAACTTTTGGAAGTTCAACAAATGGACAATTTGTTAGTTCGGCCGCGTCAAATATTTTAAACTATCCACCATGGATTGCGTTGTAGTATGACATAGACAGATGTGGCGTATTTGATTGTTGGTTGGCTCCAGTATGAACCTTTGTCCTGTGCAGATTCGTAAATTTAATTAATTTGGAGAACCCATATGTCGATTGTTAAGGGTCTTAGACACATCTTAAAAAGTAAATCATCATATTAAAATTAAATCATATTAGGTGGGAAAATTCCACTGTTTTTGAGTGTTCATATTTCGATGTTCGAATGTACCTCATTTTTGGTAGTCTATGGGTCAGGACTTTAAATATAGTCGAATGTTTAATTTAATGTTGGTTTTCTGTTTGTGAAGTACGTGTTTGTTGCTTTTTTATGCCCATAAATGAAGAACCCCTATAGGCAAGTCCGAGTGCAAAATTAGTTCAAATCCTTAACCTAGGTACATATTTCTTTGTGAGAAAATATCACTGTTTTTGGATACCCATAGTCTCCGGTCATTAGAACCTAGGGCCCATAGGTCAAGGACTCTTATTCAGCCCAATCTTCAAATAAATATCATATTCAGCTTCTTTAACAAATTACACTGTTACTGTGATGGTACACATATGTCCATGTGTGAAAGGACCAATTTGCCTGCACTCTAGGGACCTTAGACCCATGGTTCAAGGACTTAAAATTAATCAAATCGTAAAATTACTAAAATATTTGGATCCGTAACGATATTTTAATGTTCTTTTAAACGTATATATCTATAGTTCAAGGGGGCCGATTTTTGGACCCCTAGGGCCTATATTAGCCGATCTGAGTTCCACATCGGCAAAAATCTGAGGTAGGTTCAAATTTGAATGTGAGAAAATGTCATGGCTTCTGGATACCCATATGTCTATGAACATTCAGGGAAGGTTTTCGGGCCCAGGGCCCATAGACCTCGCCCATGGGCCAAGGCCTCCAATTTAGCCAAATGGTAAAATAAATTTAATATTTAGATTCTTTATAATATTCTACTGTTTCTGAGAACCATGTTCGTAGAGAACTTCTTTTCGGCCCCCATGGGTAAAAGGCTAACATTTTTTCGAATCCTTAAATAATTGTGATATTCTGACTCGTGACGAAATTGTACTGTTGTTAAATATGTCCAAATATGTCCTATATCTCCAAAGTTCAAGGAGACTGATTTCTGTGTCCGTGAGGTATGTATGGGCTAGGGTGTGACCTTACCTTAATCGTTAAATTAATGTGATATTCTGCTTTTTGATGCAATTTCAATGTTTTTAATATTCATATGTGACAGCGCATAGAGAAAGGGACCTAAACGTAAAAATAAATCAATTTTCACTTTTTTTTTTCTTTTTTTGATGTGGACAACATCTAAGCATCGAATAAGACCGATCCCATGCCCCAAAAGTGTTCCCTCCCAGAGATATGCGCGTTTTATGAAAGTGAAGTCGACGATTCTAAGCGCAAATAGAAAGGCACCTAATCTTTAAAATGGCTCTCCTAAACAAAACTTTTCATCAATTTTTTACTTTTTTTATGATGTGGATAACATCTGAGCATCGAATGAGCCCCAAAAGTGTTCCCTCCCAGATATATGCGCGTTTTATGAAAGTGAAGTCGACGATTCTAAGCGCAAATAGAAAGGGACCTAATCTTTAAAATGGCTCTCCTAAACAAAATTGGTTTTTAACCTTAGGTCCATTTCTATTTTGCGCGTCTCATATGCCGATTTTATTAAAATCGGAATTAAAATAGATGGGTGGGACTTTTGCACTATGGCTATATAAAAAAGTTGACCCATATAACCCATTTTTATCGATCATAATGCACTGTGTCAAATTTCATAACACTTTAATGTTATAACTGGATGCTAGACAGTGTTGCCGTTTTGGGCTTTTCCTACCAAATTTGGTAGTTGTGTTGTTGTTGTTGTAGCGGCTACTGTGTGCCGGGGTGACAGCCCTTGGCCGAAGAATTGCTCTTCGGGTCAATCAGGTCCATAGAAGCGGCTGTCGTGGGATTGATCTGATATGGTAGGATGGTAGGCTATGTCGTACTTTGGTAGGTTTAGTGATAAATATGCATATACTTAGTAGGGACATAAATACTGTTACAACATTGAACACACCCATTTCAATAGTAGAACTGAACATACCCCGTTATTGTCATATGGGTTTTCTAAGCTAACCTCAATAGCGTTAGTCTCTGACGGCATTTTAAAATTGATTTAACTTTCATCATGGCACTCCATCAGATAATGAGAACCGCATCGCTGTAATGGCGCTTTTCAAGTGTGAAATGAAAAAAGCGATATTTTCAAAACGCTCCGGCCACTAGGGATTTGCCGCATGTTCGTCTACCGATGCATAAAACTGTTTGAGAAGACTGGACACGCTCTGTTCGAACACCGAATGTCATCAAAGCCGTTAAATCAAGAATTCACAGAAATCCGTTCCGAAAAAGTCCATGAGTCGAATCATTAAAAAAGACTTGGGACTTGGGGCTTTCAAACGACGTACCGGACATTTATTGACTGCAGCTTTAAAAAAAACTAGAATTGAAAAATGCGAACGTCTTTTGGTGAAGCACGCTGATAACTTGCACAGAACAATTTTGTCACCGAGGAAACAATTTTTACCGTTCAGGAAAAATTTAACAAGCAAAATGATAGAGTGATTTGAACCCATTGGATTACAAATTGAAGACGGTTTTAGAGGACAAGGTTTGTAACAAAAGATACCCCAACATTGGATCTCTTAAGACTGCTTTGGTTCGAGCTATGGCCAATTTTCCAATGGACGAGATTCGTGCAGCTATTGACAATTGACCAGAGCGACTTAAGGCGTGTGTAAAGGCAAAAGGCGGACATTTCGAATAAGTAGATTCTTTTTGAATACAATGTACATCAATATATTAAAAAATATTTGGTACAAAAACATTCAGTACTTTTTATTTTACAGCATAAAACGTATGTAACAGTATTTATGTCCCTTCTAAGTACATAAATAAAATTTGTAAAGTAATGAACGTATGCCGAGAATTATTGGGATGCCAATATGATGCCATAACAGAAACTGATAATAAGTCCGACGTGCTAATTTTTGCTAGTATTGCCACTTTTTAGATGCCCGATTTTCATGGATAAACATCAAATTAAGCCAAATGAATATAAATAAATTTGTATTCTTGAAAATTTTCCATGTATTTTGCTATCCATATTTCAATATTTGAAGGGACTGGAATTTGGGCATATATGTACCAACTTAGTCTAGGACTGGTTGTTGGTCCATCGCAAAATAGAATTTATATATAGGTGTTCCATAGCAGTCAACCGATATGACCCATTATCATCCGAGAAGATTAATGATCGATCGTTGACAACATTTCCAAATTTTATTAAGATTGGATATAATCAATCGATTGAACATATTTTTGGGAGATATATCTACATATACCTGTCCAAAAAATTTACTTCTGCCATATTTAATATAAGTTGGACGATAATTGCGACCTGTTTGATTAGAATCTTAAAAGGGCAGTAGACGGATGGCATGATAAAGATCGTTTCATCAATCTAGCTGATCATTCGGTTTCGATCGCTCTAATGTTTGGTAATTACAAGCATTTGCTACTTAATTTGTTAAATGGCTTTACAATTTTTGGTAGGATCTAATTCGATTTGGTAGGATTCTTGAAAAAATTTGGTAGGAAAATAGCTTTGTCAGTGGCAACATTGATGCTAGAGCTAAAGACATAAAATAAATAATATAGTTTATCCAAATCTAAAACGACTTTCTTCAATTGGAATAACGTCCATCCTATGTCCAAAATAACTTACTTAAGCCAAGTTTCATTAAGATTAAAGTAGTATGTGGTTTTTTGAGCTAAAAACATAATATTGGTTGCACATATGTGAATGACGGCAATAATTAATTTGAACCTCAATTCTTTCGTTTTAAAAGCGTCTGTTCTGGGTGCAAAAAAACATAATTTTGCAAAATTTTATCAAAATTGGTTTTATTATGTGGCCTCCGGAGCAAAAAACAAAAAATTGCGAGAGCTACGAGGGCGACCGCAAAAGTAACTGGCCTAACATAAAAAGAACCGTTTTTTTGGAATTATTATTATTTATTTTTCAACATAATCTCCTTCCAACTCAATGCACTTCATCAAACGTTTTTCAAGTTTTTTAATTCCATCCGAAAAATAAGATTTTTCAAGACCTTCAAAATATGCCTCAGTTTCAGCAATAACCTCGCTATTGGACGAAAATTTTTTGCCACCGAGAATTTTTTTTAAATTTGGAAACAAGAAATAATCAGAAGGAGCTAAATCTGGACTATATATATGGTGGATGCGGAGCAATTTCAAATCGTAATTCGGCCAGTTTTTGTTGAGTTAAAAATGCAGTGTGTGAAGGAGCATTATCTTGATGAAAAAGAACTTTTTTTCTAAATGCGGTCGTTTTGTCTTGATTTCTTCACTCAACTGATCCAATAATGCACAATAATATTCACTATTTATAGTTTTTCTTTTCTCAAGATAATCAATAAATAGTATACCCCTTGCATCCCAAAATACTGTGGCCATTACTTTTCCTGCTAACTTAACAGTTTTTGCCTTCTTGGGACCACTTTTACCAGCTTCTATCTATTGTTTTGACTGTTCTTTGCATTCTGGGATGTAGTGATGGATCCATGTTTCATCAACAGTCATGAATCGGCGCAAGAACTCTATTGGATTACGCTGATAAATCACTAAAAGCTCCTCGGAATTTTTGGGGCAAAGTCAACAAACGCGGCACATATCTTGCGGATAGCTTTTTCATGTGGAGTTCATCATGTAAAATACTCCAAACTTGTTTTTAGTGTATTTTAACAATATCAGCAAGTTCTCTGGGCTTTATTCGTCTATCTTAAGTCACTTCATTACATATTTTTCTAATATTTTCAATAGTAGTAGCAGTTTTCGGTCTTCCAGAGCGTTGTTCATCTTCCGTACTTGAACGACCCATTTTAAATTGTTGAACCCAGGATTTCACGGTGGAGTATGATGGTGCATTATCACCATGAACCGAATCCAATTCATCTTTGATTAATTGTGGCGTATAACCTTTCATATAAAAGTGTTTAATTACTGCACGAAACTCTTTATTTTCCATTTCTCAAAAATTATAAAACTTGTTTACTTCAATCACTTGTAACAAAGAAAATAATCATTAAATATTTCGGAAATTTTGACAGATGCCTTATAAAAGATTGCTTTTAAAAAACAAAACAAAAAAGTTGCTAGTAAAACAGAAAATGTGCCAGGCCAGTTAGTTTTGCGGCCGCCCTCGTATATCTTAAACAGCAAAGATTTTCTTTAATTTAAAAAGCGTTCGTCTTTAATCTAAAAAACGTACTTCTGCCAAATTGCATGAAGATCGAACAATTTCGACCTGTTATTTGAGCTGTATATAGATAGCAGACTGACAGACATCGTTAAATCAGCTGGCGATTATAAGTCGATCGGTACACTTAAAGGATTGTCCAGCTCGAATATTTTTGGCAGTTAAACACATTTGCAATGATAGTAACTTTTATATCCCTATTCCACAGAGTGGTGCAGAGTATATTTAAAAAGTGGTTGCAGTACGCCTATGGTAAGAGCTAAATGATACGAAAGTATCATTTTTATTTTAGCTACACATTTTTAAGGACCTGATTCCGATTCGAGATACTAAAATATTTTTTTTAATAAATCTAGCATTTGTCATGAATGATTCATCCATGAATGAGGATATTGGACCAGTATTCAAATTTCCTTAAAATTATTTGTCAAGTTGAATCTAACGATGCTGCTAAAGTTAACTTTTTGAGTTGTCCCTTATGCGTAAGATGGACTCCATATTTGATAAATAAAACCTTGAAGTTTTTGTAAGATGGACTCCATAACTGATAAATAAGACCCTGAAGTTTTTGGTTTCCTAAATTTTTGCGAATGCCATAAGAGCAGGAAATGGTAAATTTGCGTAGGAGTTGCCATGATGGCATGTGTCAATATATCTTCGCGTACAAAGGACATACAGAAATGCATACATTAGGGGACACGTTATAAGGGTTATCGGTATTCAGTACTAAAACAGTGAATTATGTTTACTATATATTTGTATTGATTTTAAGCAATATGTAATGAATAGTGTTTAAGATATTACAATAATCAAGAAGGACTAAATGATTTGTTTGCTTACGAGCTACCACGAGGAGCATGGCATGTGTCGTTTCTATTCCAATGCCCATTTCGGGGTTAGGAAAACATTTTTGTTACATTTTTTACCATCAATCGTATTCATACGAGCAATATCGCAGAATTAGGTGTCTGAGCTGCAGACAACTTCGTGAATAAAAAAAAAATACAACCTAAACGATCTTACAAAATCGAACGACGAAAATGAAACAAAGGCACACAGCCCATGGAATATAGTAGACAGACAAAAAAGAAAGAACAACACAATATGTACAAAAAATAAACAACAACAATAAAAGAGAAACGTATAAGAAACAAAAACCTGTTAAGAAATTGAAATTTCAGAGCGTTCTTATTATTGTAGCCGCAGTTGTTGTTGTTTTTTCTGCTGTTAGTTGACTTGTTCGTATGTGCGGGTATGTGGCGTGTCAAGTGTCTGATCCCAGCAAACAAAATTTATCTCAATCGTAGGAATTCCCTATGACTTGTCAGGAAAATTCTATTGAAGTTGAGTGTTCATTCTTTTGCTGACTTTTAAAATGCAATTCTGAATGACAGCCAGCAAAAAAAAAATGGAAGTCATTACAAAGAAGTCGCTTTAAATATTCAGCCAAATGTGTTTTTGCATTTTAATATCAGCCAATTTCTTAAATTTATTTTAAAATTTAAACTGTTTTTTCGTATTTTAGGTATACTATAACAATTTTCGTCTAAACAAGAGCAACAACAACAGAAATTGTAACCAAAGTGCATGATTTGGTATTAAATGATCGACGAATAAAAGTGCGTGAAATAGCTAATATCATGGGCATCTCAAATGATTTTGCAAGATGGGTGCCGCACTTGTTAACAGTCGACAAAAAACGCATAAGAATGGACATTTCTCAAGCTTGTTTGGATCGTTTTCAGCGAAATAAAATGGATTTTAAGCGTCGTTTCATAACTGTTGATGAGGCATGGATCCACCACTATACTCCAGAGACAAAAGAACAATCCAAACAATGGACTGAAGCTGGAGGAAGTGCCCCAAAGAAGGCAAAAACAATTCAATCGGCTGGAAAGGTTATGGCAACGGTTTTTTGGGACTTCAAAGGTATTTTATTGATTGACTATCTGCAAAAGGGTAAAACAATAAATTCAGAGTACTATTGCAACCTTTTAGATCATCTAAATGTACAAATTCGAGAAAAACGTCCTGGCTTACAACACAAAAAAATAATTTTTCATCAAGACAACGCACCAGCGCACAAGAGTGTTTAAACAATGGCTAAAATCAACGAATTAAAGTACGTGTTGCTTGACCACCCACCTTATTCTCCTGATTTAGCTCCCAGTGACTTTTAGCTGTTCCCAAATCTAAAAAAATTCCTTGCTGGCAAGCGTTTTACCTCAAATGAAGATGCAATGACAGTTGCAAATCACTATTTTGAAGACCTTGAGGAAAACTATTTTAATCAAGAGATAGAATTGCTAGATAAGCGTTGGACTAAGTGTATTGAAGTTTCAGGAGATTATATTGAAAAATAAAAATATTTTTGAAAAACTAACTATTCTTTTTCATTGATAGGCTAAGAACTTTCCGAACCGCCCTCGTAAAGTATAAAATATATCAAATAACGAATTTCGACGATGATGTAGGCTTCGCTTTCTTCGACTAAATCGCAAAGGTTTGTTTTTATACCAGAAGGTATTTTCATAAATGGCATACAAAGTTTTTTAACATCTTTAGCTATTAACCTTTCAAAGTTGTATATACAAGAGTTCGGTTCCTTAGGCCAATTTTATTTCATTGAGCTATGGACGAATTCATAAAAAAGCAGGTCAAAATCAATACTTAAGAATTGATGACAAAATTGTTAAATACGAGAGTTTCTATTTATATTTCGCCTCCGGCAATAAAAACACAATAATTTATCATTGGAAATGGTTATATTGTTTTTCAAAATATTCTGCTTTAAGATCAATACACTTTTGCATGCGCACAACCCCACTTTCGAAGCTCTTTTTCCACTTCGATTGAGACAAATGCTAGGGAACAAGAAGCAGTCATTGGGTGCCAAATCAGGGGTGTACGGTGGATGGCCTATCAATTCGACATCTTAAGTGTTCAAATAGCTCATCGTTTCAGCTGATGTGTGAGAGCCTGCATTGTCGTGATGCAAAATGATCCGTCTTCTCATATTATATTTCCTCTTTTTTTGAACACTGTAGGCAAACAGATGCTTGTATAATACTCTGAATGTACCGCAATACGTTCCACTAAAGGCACGGTGGCAACATGACCGGTTATACTGAAAAAAAACGGTACCATTTGCTTCGATGTACTTCTTCCACGAACAACTTTTGTTGGATTTGGCTCGTCTTGAAAGACCCATACGGTCGATTGTTGTTTTATTTCGGGTTCATGTGCATAAATCCATGATTCGCCACCTGTAACAATATTATACACTGTCTTTGAGCTACCGCAGTTATACTTTTTCATCATCTCTGCACCAATTCATACGAGCCTTTTTGTTGAGCCTTCGTTAAATTATGTGGGATCCAACGAGAACAAATTTTCTTCACGGCCAAATGAACATGCAATAACTTATTGATGCTTCTCATACTAATGTGCAAGGATGCCTCAATCCCACGGTATGTCACATGTCGGTCTTGCTTAATCAGTTCACGCACTGCAGAGATGGTTTCTGGCAAGGTGACGTCCGAGACTGAACTCTTGGTACCAGCGATTATCAGTGGTTTTTGATGGTGCTTCATCGCCAAAAGTCGAAACAAGTTGATTTATACACACTTGTCTCGATAACCCACGCCGAAAATCGTAAAAAATCATCAACAAAACAATTCGTCCTCAAATGACAAAACGTTCTAAGTGAAGTTATTCTAAAAAATGTCAAAGTTTCCAATGGAAGTTCCAGCTTGCCTCTGGGAACACTAGTATTGTCAGGACCCGAAATATAATAGCAACCTTCGTAAAGACCATCGGTCTTCTGACAAGACCGAGTGTGAAAATCATGGTATCCCATTCAATTCGGAAATGCTTCCAGATCAAAACTTTTTAAGTAAGTACATATGTAGGTCTGTAGAGCAAACTATAAGTTTTGTAATTATTTATTTCTGCTTCTCCATGATAAAAAGTATCAGAGAGTAGAGAACATAATTTAATATAAGAAAAAGAAAAAAGATGGCGGAAACTCATATTTTCTTTATACCATTAAGTATACCATCCACCCTTCGCTGGATCGTATAAACATGTAAAAGTAACGAAAATCTCGAATTGGAAAAAATTGAAAAATAGTCGATTAATCGTCCTTTTACCACAAAAATTTTCGATTAGTGCTAAACCGACTAGTAATATGTTCTTTGCTTAAAAAAAATCGAAAGTCGACTTTTTGCATCGACGTTAAAACCTTTGTCACAACTTTATTTGTAAAGGAAATACAGAAGTGATTCCTTTAAAAGTTACAATTCGCATGACTGCCGGAATTGACACAGGGCTTTTCAAATGAAGAGACAAGAGAATCATTGTGCACCATGACAATGCGAGCTCTCACACATCGGCTCAAACCAACGCCTTTTTGACCGGTCAAACCGTCGAATTGATGGGTCATCCGCCGAAACAGCCCTAAATTGGCACCCAATGACTTCTTTTATTCTCGCACTTCGAAAAAAAATGTGTGGTCAACGATTTTTGTCTTCAGAAGATGCTGTTGAAGCGTTCCAAAACCATGTTCTGGAGGTGACTTAATCGGAGCGGAAAAACTGCTTCGGCAATTAGTTTGAGCGCATGCAAAAGTGTATAAATCATGCTGGAAAATACTTTGAAAACTAAAACCATTTTTGATGATAAAAATTCGCATTTTCATTATAAGGCCAGAAATATATATAGCAGCCCTCGTATGAAGGTCGATGCAAAGCTTTTTAAAATCCTTGCTAAAGTAGAGTTTATGGGGCGTTAGGGAACCATAATGAACAAGGGGTGTCTCGGGTCCAGGCGGTCATTCAAAATGATTTTCGGATTTAACCTGCAACCTGTGTCTTCTCCTTAAGAATTTCTGCTATAGGCAGGCGTGATCAAAGGACACGGAGCTTTACAGCTTTTGCTATTTTTTTGAAAAAGTTTTTTTAGTTTAGAATGAGTGTCTAACGCAATGTTTACAGTGGAATTGGCCTACCTACATTTCACCTTACAATTCTTCACAAAGTCTGTTGCGGCTGCAACGTAGTATTGTGTCACAGTAGTAATACGGCCCAGAATAATAACAAAACAATACGTTTAATCAAGAATTGTTCGTTTTATTATCTATAAATTCATAAGTACAATACAAAATTAAGAATTACAGAATTAATTCAAATACGAAATGCTTACTTTATTCTGTCCCTTGTGAAATTCGCGGCAATTAAAACTATGTAATGTCAATCGTTACATTGTACGCGGTTATCGCGTACATTGAGTATTCAGAACCGAGTATCACACAGGGTTGCAACAATGTCAAAAAATACATAAAAACAATTTGTGCAAATGATGCCAAATAAATCAAAATTAAATCAAAGTTATATAAGCAAAAAAAGGCTAACGGAAAATTTACTGAATTCAAATTTAAATATTTATATAACGAAATTTTGCGGAATTAGTTCACAACATCCCGCCACCCGTGAGTCGAACAGGGAGACTCACCACCAACGTCCAGTACCGCCAACTTGGATGCCGGTCGTCGTAGCCTGCCAATCGATGTTTTTACCACCGCCGAGCGAACCTGCCCATCAGCCGCTGGGAACACCTCCTCCACCATACCCCGTTTCCAATCTCCGCGAGCCTCGTTGTCATCGCATATTATGACCACATCACCAATCTGTATGGGCTTCACCGGTTGGTACCACTTTGTCCGACGTGTCAACTCTGGTAGGTATTCTAACACCCACCTCTTCCAAAATACCTGTTTTAGTTGTTGCATTATATGCCACTGTTTCCGTAGGCAGACCCCATCTGGAACTGCAGGTGTTTGAAATGTATTAGCACAACCGATCAGGAAATGATTAGGTGTCAAAGGTTCACTATCAGAGCTATCAATTGGAAGGTGCGTCAATGGACGTGAGTTAATCAGATTCTCTGCTTCAATAAGTAGACTATGTAGTGTATCCAGCTGTGGTGCCTTTTCCTTTAGTGTAAAAGCTAATACATTTTTCACTGAGCGAACCATTCGCTCCCAAGCGCCACCAGCTGATGGATTAGCGGGAGCGTTAAATAACCACTCAATTCCACGTCGTGTGCATTCATCTGCCACTTTTGCTTCTTCGAACACGAATTCCTCTTTGCTTGCCCCTATGAAATTAGTACCTCTGTCACTTCTCAGGCGCACTGGTACGCCTCTGCGGTTAACAAAATTTTTTATACACAATATTACTGCATCCGTTGACAAATCTCTGGCAATCTCCAAGTGCACCGCCCTTACTGTTAAGCACGTAAACAACGCTACCCATTTCTTCTCGCACCGCCTTCCAATCGACACCAAGAAAGGTCCCATGTAGTCTATGCCAGTATAGGTAAATGGCCTTACAAACGGCGTAAGTCGATCGACAGGATGCTGTCCCATCAAGGGAGGCTCTGGGATGGCAGATTTATTTTTACAAATCTGACAATTTATTTTGGCGGACCTCACTAATTGCCGTAGGCTTGGAATCCAGTACTTCTGACGAATGGCAGCACAAATTGATTCCTGATTTTGGTGTTGGAAATCCTCGTGGTGTTGCATCACAATAAGTTTTGTCAATGTGTGATCTTTAGGTAAAATTATTGGCTTTTTCGTGTCCATAGCAACGCAACTTGCATTGTTGATTCTACCAGACAATCTTAATAAATCATCCTTACCGAGAAAAGGTGTCAACTTGTAAATCGTACTAGATTTCGATATTGGCTTATCCATCTTCAATCGGTTGTATTCCTCTAAAAAAATTTCCTGTTGGGCAACCTTGCACAAAAATTTTATCGACTCATTTATTTCCTCTGCGCTTAAGTGCTTCGGAAATTTTGGACCCAATTCCGAACGATCTTTGGTATATGACTTAAAAAGTCTTACAGCGCGTCGAACCCAACACATAACTCTGACCAATTTGCCAAGATGAGAGAATTTTTCAAATGGAATAACAGAGTCTTCATTCACAGAAAAAATAAATTTGGTACGTTTTTCGGTCTCACAATCATATTCATCAATATCCGGAAGTTTCGGCCAATCTTCTGCAGCAGATTTCAAAAAAGATGGTCCTTTAAGCCAATGAGAATTTGAAGAAATATTAGAAAAATCCTGAGGTCGCGTTGCGTCGTCAGCAGGATTCTGTGAGCCAGGTACCCATCGCCACTGTTCCATCTCAGATGACTCTAATATTTCGGAGATGCGATGTGCCACGAATTGTTTGTAGGCCCTACTGTCAGATCGTATCCATTTTATCACGGTCTTGGAATCTGACCAAAATGTCACGGCGTTCGGCTTGATGTCATGACTCGCAACTATCGATCCTTTTAGTCTTAATCCAAGTATTGAGGCCCGCAGTTCTAGGCGTGGAATGGAAAGTGGTTTTATGGGGGCACATCTCGACTTTCCTGCTACAAATACAATGTGAACTCCATTTTCGTCGCATATCCTCCAATACGCCACAGCGGCATAGGCCACCTCACTCGCATCAACAAAAATATGCAATTCGATATCGGCAGAAATTCCGAAATTCAGACCATAACATCTCGGGACTTTTACAGATTGTACGTTATGTAAGCTCTGATACCACTCGTACCATTTTACATAAATTTGTTCGGGGATTGGTGTATTCCAATCGATTTTGTATCTCCACAACTCCTGTAGAAGAATCTTCGATTTTATCACAACATTCGCCAGGAATCCAAAAGGGTCAAATATGGACATAGTCAGGCTCAACACTTCACTCTTAGTTGGTCTTCGGTCCCCATTCAAAACAGATTCAGGAACTCTAGCAAATCTTAAGAGGAAGCAGAACACATCTTCTGCGGGCGACCAGAACATTCCCAAAATCTTTTCGGTTGTGGCTTCATCTTTACATAGATTTGTCAATCCAAAATCCTCTTCCGTAATGGTACTTTTATCGATTGCGTACAAAAAGTTTTTCGAATTGGATACGAATCCCCTCAATTCAAACCCGGCCTCATGTTGTATCCTCACAACATCTTTGGTCACAGCGATGGCTTCATCATCCCTGTCAAAGCTGTCAACGTAATCATCCACATAGTGACAGTCAACAATCGCTCTATATGCTTGGGGATGGGAGTCCTTGTATTTTTCCGCGTTCATATTTTTTACATACTGGGCTGAGCAGGGAGAACTAACAGAACCAAATATCATAGCCCGCATAACATATTCGTCAGGGGGTCCATTGGCATTACCCTCCCGCCATAAAAATCGTTGAGCCAGTTGATCTTCCTCTCGAATTGCAACTCTGTGAAACATTTCCCTTATGTCTGCACAAACTCCAACTTTCCGTTGACGAAATTTGAAAAGTATTGTAAGCAGTGACCTTGGTTGATATTTATCGGGCCCTTTCAACAGTCTTGTATTAAAAGACTCACCGCCGACGCTTGCAGCTGCATCAAAAACGAGGCGTCTTTTGTTTCCTTTATTTATGTTCATAATTACAAAATGCGGCAGATACCAAGTACGGTCTTCTGAAATTTGGCACTCATCCGCGGTTAGTTTTCTGACGTACGATTTGGATACATAGTCGTTAATTTTCGCCCTATACCATTCAGCCAACTCTTTATCGTTTTTCATTTTGGCTTCCACATTTTTAAGCCGTTTCATCGCCATTGGGTAGGTGTCCTTAAATCCATATTCATCAAATTTCCATAGGAGACCTGTCTCGTATCTTAAACCATTTTTCACAGTAGTATTCTTGAGTATTTGTTCAGCACGCCTGTCTTCGTCAGATACTACAGGCTCTAGATACTTTACACCAAGATTTTCCAATTCGAAATAATCTGCGACTTGTTTCCGTATGTCCTCTAAAATTTCATAATCGATTCGGCATACTGTGGCCTCAATAGAGTCCTCATTTGATCCAAATAAAATGTTACCCAAATCGGTTTCGTGCACGGAAAAAGAGTCGTCTAAATTTATAACACTAGACGGACGTACGAGTCTTATATGTGGTAACCCGATTAGCAATTTGGGCCTCGCATCGTAATCCTCGACATTAATTTCGCGTAATTCAGAAAATCGTTTTTTAAAATTGTCCAAATGTAGGCATTGTGGCGGCAGTTTTAAGTTCATAGTGGTCCATACATTTTTCATTTGGTAACCAAAATGGTTTTCTCCTATACGACTTATTTCCATATCCACCTTTTCGGAAATTTCATTTGTCGTTTTTCCTCCAATCCATCCAAGACGCAAATTACCAGAATTTCCCTTCAAACCGATCTTTTTTGCAACCTCATTTTCCAACAGTGTAATTTTCGAACCTTCATCAATAAAGGCGACAATTTCAATACAACCCTTTGGACCTTTTAATTTAACTGGCAAAAACTTAAACAAAGTTCCGCCGTCGGTCGTTTCCTCTACGATTGTGTTTACATCGGTTACCGTCTCTATCGATATTTTACCATCTCCAATAGTTTCATTGTTTACATTCTCAACGCTCGCATTCGGTTTGGAACTATTTGCAATATTATTTGCGTTAAAATCCTCATGTAATATCCTATTGTGATACTTAACACACTTGGATATTCCGCATTGACGTCTGGTCTGACAGCGAGCAGAAATATGTCCATCACGAAGGCAACTAAAACAAAGGTGGTTCTCCTTTACAAACTGCCAACGCTCGGATGTTGATGTTTGCCTAAATTTGCTGCAGCTATACAATGGATGATTCTCATGGCACATAAAACATTTGGTAAGTCGGCCCGCTGTTGTAATTGTAAATGAGGGACTCATCTTTTCCTTTCTGTTACAGACAACGTCGTTTTTGGGAGCATCAATTTCAACCGCAAGGGAAATATAGTTTGCAACGTTGTGCAGCCACGAACTAAACTCACGCACACTGGGATACAGGCCAAGGTTGTTGAATGAATGCTTCATCCATTCCTCTCGTTTTTGTAGTGGCAGCTTGCACACCAACTCGTCCAATAGTGTCGGGTTATTCAGGTGAGGGATTGCATTTGCCGTTTCCAGAAATGTAGTCAAATTCGACACCATCGTACTAAAATTTACAATTTCATACATTCTGTTAATAGATATGGCAGGAAGTGCTCGAACTTTGGCGATCTGGCTGCGTATCAGTAATTGTGGTCGACCGTAGTGGAACTCCAATGCTTCAATCACCTGTGTAACGCTGTCTGGATGGATCAAAAATGCCTCTACTTTAGATTTTGCATCTCCCTTCAACGATTTTTGTAGACGTATTAAATTTTCCAGATTTGTGTACCTGTAATTTCTTGTCGTTTCCCTATAAGAATTCACAAACATTGGCCATTGTTCTGGCCGACCGGAAAACTCAGGCAAGTCATGAAGTTTACGGATTTGGTGATAATCTCCAAAGGTTTGTGGCATCATAGACCAAGGCAGTGAGGTGCTTGTCGAATAAGGAGGCAAATATGTTGATGTTACTGCTGGGGTGGGACGCGTCGTAAGTGGCACATAGGACGGTGTTGACTGCGGATGCCATAAGTTTGTCGGCAAACTTGTAGGTGTGTGCGTTGTAGGTGTGTGTGTAAACGATTGTGTAGCGATATAGGGATAGTGTGCCGATAAGGGGTAGGTTGATGCTTGTGTGGCAATACACGGCGCTGACATGACGGTGTTTGTTTGTACAAAGGGATGTGTGGTAGTAAAGGGTGATGGCATTGGGGTGGTTGTTTGTACGGCAGAATGGGGCATATAGTAAGAGTACGGCATTGAATACTCACATAGTTTTTGTTGATGTTGTACCGGCGGTACTGATACGGGCAGTATCGTTGTGTTGTGGTTAGCTACGGCTGAAAGTGTAGCGGCTATATTAGGCATTATGTTGGATGTTGCTGCGGCGGATGTTACAGCATCTACATCAAACATTGTGTTGGAGGTCGCTGTGGCGGATAGTGCGTCGTCTGTATTCGGTATTGTGTGCATTGGGCAAGTGGCTGCGGCAGGTAGTGCAGGTGTTGCATACAATACTTGTGGCAAAGTTGATGCAAAGGACGTTTGAACCTTTGTAGCGTTCTCAGATGATATTTTCTTGAGATTCTCCATTAAACCCATCATGGAATTCTTCAGCGTCAAAATTTCCATCTTTAATTCGGCAACGGACGGTTCTGGGATTTCAAATATCGTTTTTTCGTCGTCGCTCTGGCCCTCTGACGATCCATCATCGTCAATATTTTCCATTGCCACAATTGTCGGTTTCTTAATGTCTTCCTCATTTGACGACATTTTTTTTATCAAACGTTTGCTACGGCGTGGCATTCACTCAATTCCCGGAATAGGCGTCAATAAAATAATAAAAAATGTTGCGGCTGCAACGTAGTATTGTGTCACAGTAGTAATACGGCCCAGAATAATAACAAAACAATACGTTTAATCAAGAATTGTTCGTTTTATTATCTATAAATTCATAAGTACAATACAAAATTAAGAATTACAGAATTAATTCAAATACGAAATGCTTACTTTATTCTGTCCCTTGTGAAATTCGCGGCAATTAAAACTATGTAATGTCAATCGTTACATTGTACGCGGTTATCGCGTACATTGAGTATTCAGAACCGAGTATCACACAGGGTTGCAACAATGTCAAAAAATACATAAAAACAATTTGTGCAAATGATGCCAAATAAATCAAAATTAAATCAAAGTTATATAAGCAAAAAAAGGCTAACGGAAAATTTACTGAATTCAAATTTAAATATTTATATAACGAAATTTTGCGGAATTAGTTCACAACAAAGTCCGTTTTTATGTTTGAGATTGATTTTGGGGACCTAAGGGACTTACGATCCACTATTTTGTGTATTGAGAGCGCCACGCCCATGCCTTTTAGCATTTATGGCATCTTATAGCAATTTCCAATTCCCTTGAGTACCCACATTTCTATAAAAGTGGCGGTATCATTTTCAAGACCCATAATTATTATTTTTTTCCAAATACTGGATCCATTCTGAAGACGAGGGCATATAATTTTGTTTCATTTTCTTTTTAAGACAAATTGTGTGTTGGGTTGCTATCAATGCATTGTGCCGCGTCGTACGATGGTATGGAAAGAACCAAATATTAAATATTTCTGACTGACATTTCTTCGTTTAAGTGCGGCATTGTTCGAAAGTTGTCCGTTTTTGTGGTTTCATGTAAAAAAAAAAGTGGGTTAATTTGTTGGGCTGTGTTGTAAAACTTAAACAAATGCAGGGCACAAACAGACAAGACACGTCTCCTCATGATTATGATAAAAGACGGGCAAAAGAGAGAGGTGGAATATATAAAATGCAATTTGTCTTTTATAAATTAAACTCACCTTGATTTGTTTGGTTGTTTTAAGATTTGTTTTATTTATCCGCTTTATAGCTAGTTTGGTGTTTGTGTTTGCTTTTAAAACAGCTTTTTTTCGTTGGCCTAATGAGAAAGACGTAGAAGGAAATAATGATGATACAATTTTGCAACCATTTGAGCACAAAAAAGAAGAAAAAAATACGAAATATCCAAATTTTGTATTTCTCTGTGTTTGCTTTTTATTCTTCACAAATTTTCTGGTTTGGCATCTTATCCGCCGTAGTATTATTGAACATTTTTACACACACACTACACACAAATCAAAAATTTATTTAAACCAATACCACAAAATTTAATTGACAAAAAAACACTCTTTCACACAGACGATGTAAACACAAAACAGCGTTAATTGCATATGCAATTCCAAAAGAAAACAACAACAACAACGAGTTTGGCAAAAACGCAAAAAAGTTATTGTTTCTTTTTGTTCACCCAAAAAAATGCCAAGACACACATTCGTGGTGAAATTTCTTTTTTGCTTTATTTGCACTTTTTTTATTGTTGGCCTTAGAAAATCATTTTAACTCCAAATTAAGTTATAATTAACAATATATTTACAACAGATCTTCGCACACAAAGTATAGCAACACACACACTCGCGCGTATTAATGAATTACTTTTTGTCGCTGGTATTCTTTTACACAACTTTCAGAATTTTTGTTTAACACATTTTGCATATAGTTTTCCGTTTATATCACGCTTATCTTTGAATATTTCTAATTAAGAATAATTAATTAGATTCTTAAAAAAACTTTCCAACCCACCAATAAAACGAAATACAAAATAACGTCGCTCGGTCACGGGAACTTCTTTACGACTTTCTCCCTCGTCAACAATTCTCGAACTGAAGACTGAACAGGGACAGTGTTGCCATACCACAAGGAAAAAGACAGGAAAAAACTCTCATAACAGCGAGTTGTAAAGTGCTCAACTTTCAGATGTCTCTGAACGTCATCATAACACAATAAAAACAATAAAATAGGCAATGTCACGAGAGCAGCTGATTTCAATTTTATTGTAATGACAGCACTTTAATTATTGTTAATTATTGACAACCCAAACGTTTGTTCACATTCTTATTGAGAGTTCGGTGATTTGCAAAAGGAAATACTCGTATGCTCTGTTTTATGGTCACTGCGGAGTTTTCCTCATTTTCAAGCGTTTGTGTGTGTGAACAAGAACCAAATAAACAAATTTTTTTATTTATATTCGAAATAATAATATTTCTTGTTAGCTATTTAATTATTTTTGTTTTGTTCTGTTACACTAGCTATATTTTTTCAGGTTACTACAAAAGCATATGTATGGAAGTTACTCAGTAAGCAAGCGAGTTGGCTGTTACTCGGTAACGAAACGAGTTAGAGTTACCTGACTTATTTTTTTAACAAAAATATATTATGACACACTCAGCTTGTATAACAAAATCAAAAACATAAGTTTTTGGTATTGACACAAAAAGAAAATGAATAGAATGAAAGAAAAATAATTTAGAAAAAAATGGGATAACATCATATCCATAAATTACAATGATGCAAAAACAGTAAATGAAAATGTTTATTGTTAAGATTTAGAAAAATTTCGAGGTAGCTATATTATATTAAGAGTGACTAACGAAAATTGTGGACCAGGAACGAGACGTTGATACTATTGGCTTGTTACAAAGCTAGAAAGGATGAATTTGAATGTCACTGGCAAAAAATAAATGCCTTCCAAAATGTTTCAGAAGACATGATTTGTCAAAAAAATGTTAACAAAACACAAAACTCTACGAAAAAAACAAAATTCGTTTTTCACAATTTGCTTTGCATTTTTTGTTTGTAAACAAACTGTTGTTGGGCTTATGCTGCCATTTGATTCAAAATGTTGTTGAATGTTGCCAGAATATCATATTGCAAACTAAATAGGTATCTAAACTAGTTACCTGAAAAGAATACGGCTACTAAATAGGATTATTTTTGATGTTGTTTATGTAATCAATTTGTGTGTTTTCATAAAATTTAGATGTAAGTTTCTATTAATGATTATGTATATTCCAATATATTACGTTTTTTGTTTGCCTTGGAGGTTATTGTATTACTTTATTAATAAATAAATGAATAAAAATACATACATATAACAGAGAACTTTGCACTGGCTTTAGAACAGGAATGCAATCCATTTCAGAATTCAATTAGTTGAAAAGAATCCAAAATCGGGAGGTTCATTTGCGTGTGAGCTGTTTTAAGTTATGGATCGATCGGTTTTTTTTTCAGAGTTTGTAGAAATTTCAAAGAGAGTTGAGATTTGATGCAAATTGCTGACGGTAGATCAGAACATGCAGCGATTACTCTATAAATCAAAATAATGTGCTTAGCTTCGATTACACGAAAAAATGCGCAGACGGAAATGACCCTGAAAATAATTCTGATCGGTATTTTTTTAAAGCGATGTATTTCTGGGTTTTACAAACATCAGCACAAACTCATAATACTCGTGTTCCACCGTGTGGTGAGGGTGTAAAAAGCTTTCAATGTATCGATTTTTTTGTAAACCGAACCACTTTTAAGGAGTTTTAATACTCTTGAAAAT
Organism: Hydrotaea diabolus; assembly: GCA_963513945.1. NCBI lineage: Eukaryota > Metazoa > Arthropoda > Insecta > Diptera > Muscidae > Hydrotaea > Hydrotaea diabolus. The sequence continues at coordinate 157,982,402 of OY740719.1, read as the reverse complement.
GTCCTCACATGCTTTGTGGCTTTTTTTGCAAATGTAAAAAATTCCTTGTAGAGAAAGCAGCCGTTATTCATTTTCAAAAAATGATTTCAAACATATTCATTTAAATATACTCAAAAACGACTTCACAACATTTGTTTATTTATTTGTTTTGTAAATTTCCAAAATTCTTTGACAAAACAATTATCAGAACATTAGTTTTCGTTTGCAGATGGTTAACAAGTCTACACTACTCTATAAATCATCCCCGTAACAGTTGCAAATTCCGCCACCTTTTCGTTTTAGCTGAGTACCACCAAATGAAAATAGCTAAAGAGAATTTACCAATTGTACATTACGTTTGCTTTGCTTCATATATTTCTTATGGGAGCAAGAATTTCGTTTCAGGCGAATACTAGGCTTTAAGCTGCGTGCCACCCACATACATTCAAACGAATGTGGAGAAATAAACCCCGAGGATTTGTGCGTTAATGAGTTCTGTTCTTCTACATTTTGTTATGCTCTTTTTTCACTAGGCACTTTTGAAGTGTTTTCAAAAGTTTGGCCAAAACAAGTCAAAATGAGACGTTTTCCCATACAAATTCAAGTGAAAAAAACGTCTCACTTTGACTTGTTTTTGTACGAAAGAGGAACGAAAACGTTTCGCACAGGCGGTGCCACCTTAAATAAAGTGTGTCATCTCCAAAATAGACGTTTTTTTTATCGTTGGTTTGTCATCTCAAGGCAGACATTTTTAATCAATCGTCAAACATATTTGGTGAAATAGATATTTTATGAAGTAAAAGTAAAAATAAGCGTGCTAAAAGTAAAAAAAACATAATTTAATTTATCTATTTGTTTAAGAAAAATATGTATTTTAGTAGTCACCACGTTGTGCTTTGTTTGTAAACAATAATGAACTCTCAAACGAAAACCAAAAAGAGAATGAAAACGACCACAAATTGTGTGAAAATTGGTTGAGGCCTAATGAAAATGCAGTATTAAGAAGAAGCACATCGCCCATCTGTATAATTTATGTCTTTGCTGTAAACCTACTCAAACCCTTCTGTAGGTGTTTATAAATAGGGCCATTAGTTTATTATAATCTATAGAAACTTACAAAAAAGAGCTAGCTAAGGTTTCCGCATATAATTTTTGACCGAATTTTGAATAAGGTACAAGTTTTTTATAACTGCACCACCGTTGGTCAAATTTAAGGCCCATTTAGTCTCGACGGTTGACGGTAGATTCTGCAACCTGCAGAAGTCTACCGTCGTCAACCGTCAAACTGTAGTTATCTCCCTCTAACACATGCAAAATGCAACCCCCAACTGAAATAGCTGATTGTCTACCGTCAACCGTCCACCGTCAACCGTCGAGACTAAATGGGCCTTTACTCAGCATCTACCGCCGACAAATTCGCATCTATCGCCGTCATATGTTTAATGAGTTAAAAATCGATTAACATCGGTGAATTAATCGTTATAAATATTCCAATCTCTAGTTATAAATAGTAAACAAATCGCAAACCTGAACTTTTTTGTGCAAAATGGATGAATCCAATGGTGGTTTGATCTACGGTTTAGAACTTCAAGTAACTATCCTGCTCGGGCGAACGTTAATTTAAAGGAGAGCAGAGAGCAAATAGAATTAAAAATTGAGGTCTTCCATCCTTTACAGATTCGAGACCAAAAAATAATAGTGGTGTTTTTAGTTCCATTTATACTCAAACAGGCCAATTCTGTCCAGAAGTACTAGTCTAAAATGGACGGTAAAATTAATTTGTTGCAGCCATTTGATTATTTTGCCTGGATAACTATTGTGTATAAGTCTTTGTCCAAGTTAAATACTTAAAAGGATCCAACAAATAATTTTTCTAAAAATTATGTCCAGAATAGACTACAGCAGTGCTTTTTCTAGAGAAATGCTAAAAACTGGAATTTCTTGTTTACAACTGACATCTATTGCGGATTTGCTATCCAGGCTTAGTTATCAAGGCTTAAACAAAACACCACTAATGTGTGTGCTTGGACTGTTGCCGGTAGAGGAGTCAACAAGAATTCGTTGGCATATGGATAATTTTAAAAGAAGAATTTGGCTTTTGGCAATAACCCTACATCGGTCACGTTTTTGTGACCTTAACCCACACAGGACTCATTTCTGTTTCTATGGCCCCCATATGACCAATTGGGTTGTAGCATTTGACTTTTCAATGACCGCCACCTCGACTTCCTTCTATTTCGATGTTTCCTCTGAGTCCAAGCTTCACTTTTCATATTCATTCAGGGCATTTCTGAACAGGATGACTGCTGCTCTTGTAGGATGATTTGTTAGTAAGATGTACTAAGTATTAATTTCTTTCAGGCTCGAGCCTTGGCTCCTCAGCTTGGAGAGAGCAATGAAGTTCGTTTTTTCATTGCTACAAACTCACTGAAGCCCACCAATCAAGTGCACCTGGTTGAGTTTAACGAAGAGAACTCGATGATAAAAGCGAAGATATTCGAGCACCCAATGGGCGAGGTTTGGAAGATGAATGCTAATCCACATGACGCCTATGAAATATCCACCTGTTTCAACGAGCAAAATGGTAACGCCGTAAAAACAAAGGCAGCTCTATTAAGATTTAGCGAACAGATTGACGAGGAAAACGACATGAAGTCCGAATATTTGCCCTGGCACAATGTAGAAATATTGGATACAACGAAGTACGGCGAAAAAGTGAAGACTATTGAATTCCATCCCACACAAAAGCAGACACTAGCATGTGTTGTGGACAACAAAGTTGTGTTGTTCGATCGAGCTGATGGCGGAGAAAGCAAACAAGTGGCGGAGATTGTGGCCACAGGCTCATCGACCAAACATATAAATCCCTTCAATGGCGGTAAATTTTCTCACCATCATCAATGCCAGCAGTTTGTTGCATTGCAGGAGACCCATGTAAAGGCGTACGACATTCGCGATACCCAACATTTAGCTTGGAGTATAGAAGATGCCCATGGCCAAATGGTACGTGACATCGACTGCAATCCTAACAAACAATGTCATTTCATAACGGGAGGCGATGACGGCTTCATAAAAATATGGGACTGTCGCATGCCAAAAGAGGCTGTTTTTGTCAGAAATGATCACGCCCATTGGGTATGGTCGGTCCGTTTTAATACATTCCATGACCAGTTGATTTTAAGCAGCTCAAGTGATTGCAAAGTCTTACTAACATGTGCCAGCTCGGTCAGCTCTGAAGGTGGCGAAGATTTAAAGACGGCAACGCCGACTTCGCCAGTTAGCGATGATCAAAGCAAATTTTTAGCAGATGGACTACTGCAGACGTTCGACCAACACGAGGACTCGGTTTACTGCGTGGAATGGAGTAATGTTGACCCCTGGATATTTGCTTCGCTCAGTTACGATGGACGTTTATTATTGTCGAAAGTACCCAAACAATATAAGTATCAAATAATATTGTAAAATACAGAATATTTAACTTAACGGTAATAGACTATTATAATTTATTGTTTTAATAAATGCATACCAATGCGGATACAACTAACAACTAAAACACAACCTGCACTCGTTAGCAGCTGTTTTAAAGAAATTTTAATTATTTTCCCCATCAACTACTTTCCAAAATCAAAATTGAAATTCATTTTGTACATTTCAAATAAGAGCAAAGATGTAACGATTTGCAAAAATAATTCAAAATCGTTTCTGCGTGTCTTAAGATAGTATACCTCTTTGTCTATTGGTTTTAAATTGACATAAGCATTGAATTGAATGTCAGGATGAAAAAAAATCAAATTTAAATTTTAAATGTCAGGGTACAAAAAAAATACAAAAAAACCAAATGTAATTTTTTTTGATTTGGATGTTCAAGTCATCAGTACGATTCAAATATCCGTGTCCTTTTAAAATCAATTTCAGAATTAGTATAATTAAGATTTTCTGCCCGACCAGACAGAACAGTGGGGTAAAACGAAAAATTTTGGTTTGATGAAACTCATACCTGAAATTAGTCTATAGGGTTTTAACTGACATTAGCATTGAATGAATGTCAGGACAAAAAAAATCAAATTATATTTTTTTAATTTTGATGTCCAAGTCATCAGTACGATTCAAATATCCGTGTCCTTTTAAAATAAATCTCGGATCCATTTCAGAATTAGTATAATTAAGATTTTCTGCCCGAATAGGCATAATCAGACAGAACAGTGGGGCAAAACGAAAAATGTTGGTTTGATGAAACTCATACCCGAAATAGCCCTTTTTGAACTAACAGCCTGTTTTAATAAAACGAATTCATTTTATTTATTCGTTTCTTTGTCGCAGGAAAAAATAAATTGTGTTTTTGTATTCAAAATTTGATTACTGAAATTTTCAATGTGAGCTTTAAAAGATTAATTAAATTAATATAAAACAATATTTCTTCCTTTTATGTTATGTATCTCAGTGGAGACGCATAACCTCTGTGTTCATAAAGTATGCTTATTATCCTCGGATAGATTGTAAATAAAAGAATGTTACAAAAAAAAGTTTAATTCATGTTACAAAAACCGAAATGGTCGGTTTTTGGTTCGTTGTTTGAATGAAACTTACAAGATTTTTTAGTTCCAAAAACAGGGGGTAATTCTTATTATAATCCAGATCCACATAGTTTGTTTTTTTTACCCGGCCAAACATAAAATTTTTGGTTGATGAAGTTTATACCAGAAAAAGCACTGGGGTTGCCTTTTCTGAATTTCAGAGAGCTTCGAGCCAGTGCCGAGCTCTCTGTTAAATTTGTAATTTATATATCATGTGTCCGCTTGTACTACACATAGCGTTTTTCCAGAAATTCTCGTCTGGGGAATTTCAAAAAATTTTCCTTTCCCTATCCCGGGAATTTTATGCCGGAATCCTATTTTTAAAAATCCTACAACGCCTATTTTGCTTTAAATTTTCGTAGTGAAAGAACTCAAAATAAGTAGAATTTTGCATTAGATATTGCAACTCATTAGAATTGGACTTTAAATGGCCATCTGAGCATAATGTTCTAGTTTTTCAGCAATACGGAAATAATTGACTGTTGGAAGTAGGAATTTCATTTTAAGTAACAAGTTTCCATGACAATTTTAAAGAAGTTGAATATGAATCTATTCTTTACGTAAATATATGCTGTCAATTTAACTCCCAAACTACCCCAAGTATTCCATTAAGTATTAATCCAAGTATATAAAAGGATGCAACACTAAACTCAATTAATAAATTAGTTTGTTTATTCTTAATATTCGACCTTTGATAGACATCTTTTAAATTTTTAAAATATATGCTGTCAATTTAAGTCCCAAACTACCCCAAGTATTCCATGAAGTATTAATCGAAGTATATTAAAGGATGCGACACTAAACAATAAATAAATTAGTTTATTTATTCTTAGTTTTCGATCTTTGATAGACATCTTTTAAATATTTAATACTCAAGCTCGAGGTTTGGGTTATTGTTTTATTAACTATTTTGTATTAATATTTCATTAACTTTTTTAATTTAACGATTCCTTGAATAGACGAAGTTAATAGAATTTGCATTAATAAAATAAAAAAATGTTATGTTACTGCCACCTTTTAGATTCAGCGGAAATTATCAGGCCTGTCACAGAAATCGATCGGAATGGTTTTAATCCGTACTTACCATTCCGGTCGGTTTTGTTTTACTTTTTTCAGATTCCGATCGATTTAGGTAATTCCGAAAAATTTTAAAACCCTAGTTATACTAATTTGCTATGCATATGAGAAAACAAAAAACTATATGTTTTAAATAAGCGCACGGAGTTAAGAAAAAATATTTTTACAAAAATTGTTTAACAATTGTCCCTTTACTTTATAATGGGCTTCCAAAATATTGCACAGCCTATCTATTTTTTCATTTTGTTTCCGCATTTCATCGCACGGTTCTTCCATAAGGTGGACAATATTTTCCACTTTGTTGTCAACACGTTGCTCTCCTAGCAACTTAGCAATTTTCCCCAAGTGTTTATTTTCTTCTATTAAAAGGCTCCTGAAATCCGGGTTGGATACATGTGGAGTACGTGATCTGTGGCGCTTAGAGTAGGAGATGGTGTGCGGGAAAGACGCCTCTTTGTAGCTGATGGTGTTACACTTCGCTTTCTTGCCAAATCATTTTCTTTTTCCCTAGCACTGCCGGATGTTGAGGGAGTAAAATCAAGATCTTCGTCGTTTTCTTCGTCAGATTCATAAATGTAAGCTGTTTTACAATTTTCTTTTTGGTTGTGGCACAGTTTCCTCTTCACGTAGGTTTTGCAGTCCGTCCAGGTTTTCTTCCATCCATGACAATCTTTGCGTGGTGGTCCAGAAGAATTAAATTTTTCTGTTAATTCTATACAAAGCGCTTCTACAACCACACAATCTCCCTTTACGAATCCTCTGGCTGTATCATTCTGGCACTTCATGAACTCGACAAACATTTTATCTTGAGCACCGTTTCTATGCTTTCCCCTAATATATTTATTTGTAAATGAAAATATTGGGAACAAACCTATAATCTACTCACATTTCTTATTTGTTTTATTTTCGTCAGCCAGAATATTAAACGCCACAACAAAAGACGAACACAAACAATACAAATTAATTTTTCAAGGTTTTTTTTTTTGATTTTAGTTTATTTCGTTTAGCTTGTATTGTTGTCTTAGTACTATTGAAAATATAAAAGATTTATTAAAATAAATGTTAACTAAGCAAAAATTTAACGTAAGTAAAGATTACAATAATCTTTATTCAGAAAAGGTACTGTTATCAAAGTTTTTTGTGTTTCTGGAACTAAAAATATTAATTCCGATTACATAATCTAAAGTGGTTTCATTCCGACCCAATCTTTCGGAATTAGTTTTCTTGAGTAGCAAAATAAGGTATTGAATCCACTTTCGAGCAGAATTGTGTTCTGTGATTTGCCTGTATGATTGTTTTGCTACATGTATGTACATATATCTTATGGAAAGCAACAATTTCGTTTCAGGTGAATACTAGCCATAAATCACCGGCTTTGAAGTCCATACAAATGCCGCAGTCAAAATAGGCGACAAGCCGACTCAGGTGTTTACATGCGCCTAAGAGTAAGCTTTATTTTTGTCATTCGTACGAAGACTATTCCATTAAAATGTTATATTTTATTAGTTTTGGCAGCCCTGTTAAAAACTCTCCCATTATACACTAAGCCCTATGGCTCCGCAAAAACATTCGAAGGGTTGCCCAACTGTTCGGGCATTCTGAAACAGCTGTTACACACTGCCCGAACAGTCTGGCCAATTTTGACGGTTTATCGTCACATGTGTGTGCATGAGTGTTTTTATGTGTTTTTTAATTTATTTTGTGGGAGTGCTAAGAATATTAAAAGCCGACTAATATTTCATAACAGAAAGCGAGAGAGTGCAACGGTCAAGATAAAGCAAAAAGTATTTTGTGGAAATTTACCAAAACTTGTGCCAAAAAAGTTCTTAAATTAACGTCAACGGGGAAACGTGACTCGTGACCTTAAAAGTGGCGTGTTCCAATTTATTTGGCAACAACAACAAAAATACTGAAATAACTACTTTTAGATATAACTTGGCAAAAGTGGGCTCGTCTGTGTGACGTCAAGCAGCCCACCACCCCTCACTACATACTAAACACACCAACAACGATTGATAGCGGCCCACTCAGTGAGAATCGGCTAAATAAACAACAAAATCACCATTTTACGGGTGCGGGGTAAGTAAATTGTGAAAGACGATTGGGTCCATAAAGATTTTGTTTAAACATTTCATATAAGCGGGAGATAATGAATTGAAAAACTATAGGTGCATAAGTAAATAGAAGAAACCATTCGCTTGTTGGGCACGAAAATAGACTGAATGACAAAATCAAAACGGAAACGTGTGTATTTGTGTCTATACAAGTCGAAGTATATAAGCGATGCTATATTTTTCTGTTGCAAATGTCAAATGAAATTATTGGTAGGGTCAAGGTCGTCGAATTGTTTATATTTTCTTTGTGTGTTTTCGTTGCGTATATTTCATTTTTGTTTATTTCTTATTTTTGGTATAACATTTTTATTGCATTTCGTAATACTTCTTATGTTATGAATTTTACAACGAAAATTAAATGATTCAAACTGATTAAATGCAGTTTAATCAGTAGAGTAGCCAGATATTTTAAATTTGTTGGCGTATTAGTGGCGATTTATATTAAGACTCGATACGGGATTTATCCGGTATTATGTAAAAACGCAAACGAACAACGCAAAACTTGGCAGTATTGTGCAATCAGCTGTTCTAGAATGTCACAAATAAACAAAATGCAAATAGCACATCAGAGTTTGTCTAAAATGCTTAAAAACTACCGTGTACTATGTGGTGTGGTGAGATATGCTTCTGTTTTGCAGTATCATAGAAAAACAGCACCATTAAGCCATGAAGTAATAATCGAAGTATATTAACCCTTTCACCCCCAATGTTGCTTATAAGCAACTTCGATGTTTAGCATCGTTTAAAATGACATTTATGCAATAAAATCTTTCAAATACGCATTCTATTGATCAGTTACAGTTCTTAGAATAAGAAAACAACAAAAACATTACTGATGTGTTATGATCTATTAAATTACGACGCATTATTCAAAGTGAAGTCAAGTGAATCGCAGGTGCGGTAGTTTTAGTGCAAAAACAAACAAAAAAAATTAAAATATTTAAAAAAAATAAATTGATAAAATAAGTACGCAGTTTTACGCATAAGAAGTGTATTAAAAAATACTATTTAAAACATTTGGTATATATTTAATCGTTACGCTGCTATAATTTTTTGTTTATAGAAGTTGCTTATAAGCAACTTCAGGCAACTGTGGTAATAAAAAATTGAATTTGCATGAATAAAGGGTTGTGCGAATCTGATATACAGAAGATCTTGGAGTTCGATTGGGACAAATCGTCTGATGAAGAGTGCGTGGATGATGAATCTGAGTTTTTGGAGGACGGTTTAAAAGATATTTTAGACAAGGGTGAGGAAATTGAAATTGGTATCCTAGAAAGTATCGCCAATCAAGAAAGTATTGAGCCAGAAAACACACAATCGTTTGTTTTTGAAAAAGTGGACTTGTCTAAACTAAAATGGAGAAAGAAACCCTTTGATCTCAATGACGTCACGTGGAAGGGACCTGTAGATAATGTTGACATAGTCAATAAGCCTATACAGTATTTTAACTCGTTTTTTGATGATGCAGTGATCGATCTTATTGTAAAAGAGACCAACTTGTATGCACTTCAAGCGTCCGGCTGTGAACTCAAATGTAATAAAGAAGATATTCGCCGATACATTGGAGTTTTGTTGTATTTGGGTGTAGTCCAGTTGCCCAATTTTAAAATGGCATGGTCTCAAGAGCTGAAGTTGACTGCCATCACCGACGCCATGCCACGGAATAAATTTGAGAAAATCAAGAAGTTCCTCCATTTTTCTGATAAGTCAAAGCAGCCTACTAAAAACGATGCGAACTATGACAAGTTATATAAAATACGTCCCCTGTTATCAATGCTCAAGGAGAAATTCAACGATCTACATCAAGAAGAACACCAAAGTATTGATGAGCAAGTAATAGCATATAAAGGTAAGTTCTAATGTTTACATCGTCGACCAAGAATTGCTTTCGTAAATGTGGTAAAATTTTTCAGGAAGATCAGCATTCAAACAATATAATCCTGCTAAGCCCCACAAATGGGGATTAAAAATGTTTACTCGAGCAGGTTCGTCAGGAATTATCTATGATTTTGCGCTATATATTGGCGATGGAACTTGTCCCTCATATGGACTTGGCATATCATCGGACATCGTGTTATATTTAGCATCTGCAGTGCCAAAATTTCAAAATTACAAGCTGTATTTTGACAACTGGTTCACTTCAGTAAGCCTTCTTGTATCTTTGAAGGAAATGGGAATATTTTGCATCGGAACGGTCAGAAAGAATCGAATGGGGAATTGCGAATTAAAATCTGAATCGGATTTGAAAAAGCTTGGCAGAGGATCATATGACATGAAGTGTGAATCCAATCATGGCATAGCCGCAATTCGTTGGCTAGATAATAAGGCTGTACAGTTGTTGTCTACATTTGTTGGAGATGAGCCTATCGGGACATGCAATCGCTGGAATGGGAAAGAAAAAACATTTACTGATGTACCGAGACCGGCAATTGTATCAGAGTATAATCAACACATGGGAGGAGTTGATCTTTCCGATATGCTGATGGAATTGTATAAAGTCAACCATCGTTCCAATAAATGGTACATGAGGATATTTTACTGGGCTTTGGGAACAGCGGTAACCAATTCTTGGCTTCTGTATCGTAGACATCTCAAAATTGTTAAACCAAACGTGAAGCATATGCCTCTTATACGATTCCAGATGGAAATAGCCAATGAACTCCTAAATGCTACTCCTTCGTTTTCGAGTTCTGTCCAAAAGAAAAGAGGACGCCCTAGTGGAAACGCATTGATAAAATGCGGACTAGATTCAGCTCCAGCGTCACCATCTTCCTCCGAGGCATCCAGTTCCAAACGCCGTCAAGTAACTCATGATCCCCCAACTTCTAAGAGATATGACGAAAGCGGTCATTGGATAGTTTGGGGAGAAAAGGGTCGATGCCGCCTATGTAAGACCGGAACACTTCTATCCAAATGCATGAAATGTGGAATTCACCTATGCTGCAACACACATAAGAATTGTTTTCTATCATATCACACTTAAGGTATTGAACTAGTGAAATAAAAATGATTTTATATAATAAATAACTATGCAACGCTTTGTTTGTATACATTACTTTGTGTTTTTTCTTATCCTCAAAATACTTCCATAACGGCCCAAAGTTGCTTATAAGCAACTTTCTATATCTTTTGATCGGATCAATGTGGGAAGCTAAAACCTTCCAAAATAATTCATTTAGACCTATTATGCCAGGAAACGAAGAAAAAAAATTTTTCTGACAGTTGGTTTAGGTGCGGGGTCGAAAGGGTTAAAGGATGCGACAATAAACATAAATGATTAAAAACTACCATTGACTATTTGGTGTGACATGTTTCTTCTTTGCAGTATCATAGAAAAACAGCACCATTAACGCACAAACTCTCGTTTTATTTATTCACTTTAATCACATTTATCGTTTGATCACAATCACAAGAACTCAGAAAGGCAAAATAAAAACACAGAAACCCCTAAATTCGCACACTTTAAATACAAAAGACAGCAAAAAGATTGTGTTTCTCAAATTCTCAAGAGAAAATGAAATACTTATACGAGGGCTGCTATATATATTTCTGGCCTTATAATGAAAATGCGAATATTTATCATCAAAAATGGTTTTAATGTTTTTCAAAGTATTCTCCGGCGTGATTTATACACATTTGCATAAGATCAAACCAATTGTCGAAGCACTTTTTCCACTCCGATTGAGACACCTCCACAACATGGTTTCAGCATTTTCAACAGCATTTTCTGGCGACGAAAATCGTTGACCACGCATTTTTTTTCTTGATTTTCGGGAATAAAAAGAAGTCATTGGGTGCCAAGTCGGGGCTGTACCGCGGATGACCCATCAATTCGACGTTTTGGCCGATCAAAAAGGCGCTTGTTTGAGCCGATGTGTAAGAGCTCGCATTGTCATGGTGCACAAGATTCGTCTTCTCTTGTTCGTTTTTCGAATTCCTCTGAAGATTTCATGCACACAAATTGTGGTGCACCACTCAGAATTGATAGTCCCATGTTGGTGAAGCGAAACATCCGCCACATAACCAGTTTTGTCGAAGAAACAGGAGACCATTTGCTTCGAAGTGCTTCTTCCACGAACAAATTTCGTTGAAATTGGCTCGTCTTTGAAGACCCACACGGTCGATTGCAGTTTTGTTTCGGGATCATACGCATAGATCCATTATTCGTCACCTGTGACGATCTTATAAACGTCTTTTGAAGCACCGCGATCGTATTTTTTCAAAATTTTTTTGCACGAGCCGTTTTTTGAGCGATTGTCAAATTGTGCGGGATCCAACGAGAACAAACATTTTTTACGGCCAGGAGCTCGTTCAATATCGAATGTATGCTGGTGGAAGAAATGCTCAAGGATGCCACATGACGATCTTGCATTATCAGTTCACGCACGGCATCAATTTTCTCTGGCACAACGAGCGTTTTTGCACGACCTTTGTGCCACGACTTTCGTCTTTGACCTAGCGTCGGCCACGATTGAATTCATTAAACCATTTTTTCACAGTGCTATAGGATGGCGCTTCATCGCCATACAAAGATTAAAGTTCTTTGATGCACTCTTGTCGTTATAATCCACGTCGAAAGTTGTGAAAAATGATTGCACGGAAATGTTCACGAGTTAATTTCATTTGTTTGCCAGATTGATTTTTTCAAGTCACCGAAAACAACACAAATGATGGTCGTACGTCAAAACGTTCTGAGTACGTTTATGCTAATAAATGTCAAACTTTCCAATGGAAATGTCAGATATATATATAGATATATATATAGTAACCCTCGTACACAAAATGTTTTCGGTTTTTTGGATTCGTCTCATAGTGAAATTCTCCACAAAAGAGCACATGTCATTAATCTCAAATACTTCGGGGGATGGGATCCTAAATTTCACATAAGGCGTTCACAAATTGTTTGTCTTTTGCAACTTTGAAGTAATCGTATAAACTATGTTTGTAGAGTTTAAAATTGAACTAATCACTCTCGCTGTAATGATTCCTTTATGTTGCACCGGTCTTTTTGTTCCAGCGATCAAGCTCCTTTACTTTTTTTTGCGTTTCCTTTAGATGTTTTTGTGGTTGATAGACAATTTTTGATCGCAATTTTTTATGAATTAAAAGGAGTGGCTGACTTCCTCAATGCATGTTGCTTTGTAGTAATAAATTGCAGGGTAGTAGTAATAAATTGTTCGTAAACGCAACCCTGAAAATTTTGACTATGTATTTTGTTCCCTCTTGCAACACTGTTGTAGTTAATACACAAGAAAAAGCAACAAAGGCATCCAAATAGAAGTAGATGCAAAGCGAATGCAACAGATAACACAATGGCGACGCAGGAAGATAAGTAAGCATATTTTCTTATTTGTTGATATGAATGATACAATGCATTATGCAACGTATTAAAAAAGCAACTGCACAATGTATCAACTCTGTTTTAAAACTGTATAGATACATTGATACAAATATACGTTTAGGAAGTCAGTAAATCTTATTAAATTTAAAAAAAACTCATTAAAGCCTAATTATCGATGTCGAACTCATGATAGTCACCCGGATTCAACTAACTTGGATTGAACGTTTTCGTTCGTCTGCACTTACGTTTGTCAAATTGTGTGTTTAAATTTGACATTTTTAATCGAAGTGTTCGAAATAGAAAACCCGAATTTTGTATATTTGACGTTATCGCTTTTGCAGATTATGAGGCATGACGTCAACAAAAAAATATGCCACTCCCCCAGAATGAGGCTGGTATATCGGAAAAAATAAATAAGGGCGAACCTCTAGAGGGCCCTCAAATCTTAACAGAGAGAGCCAGGAGGGCCTTAAAGTAAGTCGTGCCCACTCTTATAAGTTTTGGTACTAATGTACGAAAGGATAATTGCTTAAGGATTCGAAATATTAGTACAAATTCAAGGGAACAAAACTAGAAGTCTATTTAGAACCAAAAAAGGACCTTAAAATATAATAAACCTGTTTTTTTACTGTAATTTGCTGTCGTTGGTGTTATACAGGTATTATCGATTTTTGGTGATAGTACAAATTGTAATCACTATTCAGGTGACATGTTTCACGAGAGATCTTTACTGTTACTGGCAAAATAATCACGAATTTAATGAAGCTCGAGCTCGTTTAAGAGCATTTCCCATAACATCTTTCAAAACTTGTGGCTGTAGCGTTCGAATTTCTGCAATTATAAGTATGTTGGACTTGAATAAAGGATTGTCTCGGGCTTGTTTACTTCCTTCCTTCAAATAGCCCTAAAGAAAATAGTCGGGTGCTGACAAATCTGGCGATCGAGCTGGCCGAATAATTTCCGAATTTCTGAACATTATTCGCTCTTTAAAAATTTAATGAAAAGTGCCATTGTGTCTCAAGCAGTGTGGGCAGTGGCTCCTTCCTGCTGAAACCACATCTCAGGTCTGTTTTCTAGAGCAGGACGTAAAAAATTTCTATCATAAACCGATACCGCTCTCCATTTACGGTTACAGCACTTCAATCTTTATTCTCGAAGATGTAAGGCCCAATGATATTTGTAGATGTGATCCCACACCATACTGTACACCTAATGGGGTGCAATTGGCGTTGGCGAGTGGCTCTTGGATTTTTAGAACCCCAGAACCTACAGTTCTGCTTATTAACAAAGCCATTCAAAAGAAAATGAGCTTCATCACTTATGTGTGCGCGTTGAAATAATTGATCGCTGATTTAAATAACAAAATTTTATTATTCTGGTTCTTTGCCCATTATTTTTTCCATTATTTACTCTCCAAGTGTCATTGAAAAAATATATAAACGAAAAAGTTATTAAATTTTTAAACCCATTGGTAACTTTTGGCGCACCCTGTATCAGATATTATGACGTTGTTTGCTTCTCCTGTGAAGTTATGAAAACGTTAGGTTATTTTGAATTTATGGTGAAGATACGAGTATGTAACTACCTTTTACTTTAGGGCTATTTGGGTATTTAAACCATTGGGACGATATGGCAGCATTCCAAAGTGTTTACAAGTAAAATACATATTTGCCGCATACCAGCTACCTAAGCAGCCAATCAGCAGCCAGTAGTGGTGGGCTCGTCCACAAGAAGGAAAAAAAAACAATAGATATACTATTTTTACGTTTACGATGAGCAACAACAACAGCCAAAACAGGTGATGAATGAGATCTGTAAATGGATAGAAATTATGCAATTATAGACGGAAGCCAAAAAGCACAATATTTGATGCTAGTCTACGGGAAGCAGACATCTTCAAAATCTCTCACGCGGTCTTGCTCTTTAGACCGACCATATGTCCGATGTTGTCGCCTAAAGCGTCGTCAGTTTTAGATATTCAACCGTTCACTGCACTTGCACGATTTTATTGCGGTTTGTGAGGGGTGTGTTTTATTAGACCGCTGTGGTAATACCAAAATACGGCAGAAGTGTCTTTGCGGGGAAATGCTGATTTCCGACAATAATCGTACATTAGTGCTTGTTTGCGATCTATAAAAAAGTATTTACATAAAAAGTTGTTGATAAACGTGTTACTTGTAGTCTATTGCCCCTCCACCCGCATGTTATTCAGTCTACCCTCGAACGTTCTTGTTCCTACGTTTGTTTCATTTGGCGGTTTGTCGTTAATCATTCACTGCTAACGTTTTCAATTTCGTTTTGTTTCTCAGACATGAAAAGACGGTTTTTGTTTTGTTTAAAACGTAACTTCTGCCAATGATCACTGATCAGGTTGAGTTCAGTTGCTTTCAAGTCGTCGCCGGGTAAACTTGAAAAAACATAGTTCAAGTTAAACGGAAACCGGAATAATATAGACAAATATACAAATACATTTTTTTGCAATTTAAAAACATAATACAAAAAATGGGTAAGTTTGCTCACAGTGTTTTAAAATCAGATTATGTTTGTGTTCGTGAGACAAAGTGAATACTTTCAGAAGAAAATAACAACTTTAAAACGTGCCCTCGAATTCATACAAGTTAATGCCAACCAAAAATGTATAAATATTTATAAGATAGAAATGGATTAATATTCGATCTCAGCTCAACTGCAAGTTGTTTTTCGTAAGAAAAAAAATATTAAACGCCCTTTTCAAATCGCCCGGAAGCTATGAACATCGATGAAACTATTCTTTAGCGTGTTCCAATAAAAATTCGAAAATCATTAAAAATGGTGTGGTAACTTTAAATTCAAAAAATTGGATATAGGTGCAAAATGTGGACAAAAATTTTATTAGCGGAGTTCCTGAGGGCCAAGGGCCGTCAAAAATTGGACGCGGGCCTAATGTTAGTTATTTAACTTTATAAGTATAAAATTGTAAACCAATACTTTGATAAACAAAGTCATTTGCAAACAAAAACTTTCATTTTTGATTATGTCTCAAGAAAAAGTCCTGCTCTTCCTGATTCTTAAAATAAAGTTTAGAAAAATAACACTGGTCAACACTTTATTTGCGGCGGTAGATTTAATAGTAGTACAGGGTGGGCCAAAAGTAACCATGGAGTTAAAAGCTTTAATAACTTTTTCATTTATTAATTTTTTTTCTATTTTTTTCTCAGATTATAACGCGTGATTCATTTCGAGGTTCCCTACTTTTTTAAAGAAAAAAAAACACAGAAAATTCGAATTGATTGGGGAATGTTTATTATCATTTGAAAGAACATTCTTTGGCATTTATTTTTTGAAGATTATGTCCATCAAATGTTGGCCGCGGCTACGTCTCAGATGGTCCATCCGTTAAGTTCAATTTTCGATGACTCGTTCGAGCATTTCGACCGGTAACTGGCGAATGACAAGCATGATGTTTTGCTCCAAGGCCTGAATCGAAGCTGATTTGTCCGCACAAACTTTAGACTGTACATATCCCCACAGGAAAAAGTCTAACGGTGTGATATACCACGATCTTGGTGGCCAATCGACCGGACCATAACGTGAAATTATCTGCTCACCAAAGTGTTCTCTCAATAAATCCATTGATTGATGCGATGTGTGGGAAGTGCCGACCGTCTTGTTGAAACCAAATGTCGCCGAGATCACAAGCTTCAATTACAGACATCAAATAGTCGGTTATCATGGCACGATAACGGTCGCCATTGACGGTTACGTTCTCACCGGCGTTATATTTGAAGAACTATGACCCGAGGATTCCACCGGCCCACAAACTACACCAAACCTTTGTTATTTCCGGATGAAGTGGCGGCTCTTGAACCTCTTCTGGTTGCTCTTCTTCCCAAATGCGGCAATTTTGCTTGTTTTCATTGCGACATTGCGCCATTGAGCCAAAAATGTTGGCCGATTTTGTTGACCATAAGTTGAACGAAGTGCACGAAACACATTCCTCACAGAACGTAAATTTTCGTAATAAATTTAAACGATTTGTAAACGTTGTTCAGGCGTAAGTCTTCCCATGATGAAATGCCAAGCAATACTAAATAAAAATAACATGACAGCATGACACGACTCACACGTGATCTGTCAAAAAAAGGCTATTGAAAAAGTATCTCTACTTCGATCACCCATTATAATAGACAAAATGGAAATTTTTTCCGTTTTCAGCTTCGCAATCATGGGATCGTTTTAGAGCATTTTCTTTAACATCTTTCAAATTTTGTGGTGGTAGCTTTCGAAATTCTGCAACAATGTTGGCCTTGAGTTGAAGGATTTTCTCGGGCTTGTTCACATATACTCGAACTCGCTCCTTCAAATAACCCCAAACAAAATAGTTGGGTGCTGACAAATCTGGCGATCGCGCTGGCCAAATAATTTCCGATTTTCTGGAAACAATTCGCTCTTCAAAAATTTGACTTAAAAGTGCCATTGTGTCTCGGACAGTGAGATACAATGGTCTTAGGTCTGTTTTCAAGAGCAGGACGGAAACAATTTTCTATCATAAACCGATACCGCTCTCCATCCACGGTTACAGCACTTCCATCTAAGGCCCAATGATATTTGGAGATATGATCCCACACCATACTGTACACATAATGGGGTGCAATTGGTGTTGATAAATGGGTCTTGGATTTTCAGAACCCCAAAACCAACAGTTTTGCTTATTAACAAAGCCATTCAAATGAAAATGAGCTTCATCACTAATCACTTTGCCTTAAAATAATTGAAGCATAAATTTCTATTATTCTGGTTCTTCGTTCAGTTGTAAATCTCCCTATTATTTATTCTCCAAGTGTTATTTATATAACACTGTATGACAAATTTAAGCTTTTGGTTGCACACATAAAAAAATAAGTATATTCTGAAAGAGGAGGAAAAAATAAAATACACGTGTATCCCACTTTTTCTGCATCAATTCGTATATTTGCAAAAAATTTATGGATATGGACTTGTATGTTAATACAAATATGTCTATATAAGTGGTTTTTAACCAAATATATATTCACATTTTTCGCGAAAATACGAATTGATCTAGAAAAACTGGGACACACGGGTAGTTTCTTTTTCGACGTAGATTCCGAATATATAGGTCTTCTTCATGTGTGCAAAAGCGTGTTGAACGGTGTAATCTGAAAAAAAAATAAAAAAATATGTAAACGAAAAAATTATTAAATTTTTAAAACCCATGGTAATTTTTTAGGCAGCTCAAAGTCTTTTTTGTAACGAAAATTCGTAGTTTCTGTAGAATTTTGCTTATATTTTTAACAATTCTTATCCGAAATTAGGGCGATGCATATTGCTAAAAAAAACGATTTCTCCTCTGAACACCGCGCTTTGAATATCGGCTCAAAAATAAAGCAGTAGGGGTCCAGTTACATAAAAAACCCGAAAAAAGGGTTTATGTGAATATCTCCTAAACTAGAGCTAATCTGACAAATTGGTGGCCAGATTCGACTATCAACACGTCTGCCGCATATTTTTTTTTTTAAATTTTGTTGACCCGTGTAATTTGTTGTAGCAGTTTTAGTACTTAGCCTGGATAAAGGCTTATAACACTAGGCGAAAACCGTTTTGTTTGAGGGATGTTTTTTTTTTCGCGACATAATAAATATTTTGAATAAATTTTGTGAATACATTTAAAAAAAGTTATGGTTCATTTATTGTTTTAAGTTGACATTATCATTTAATATATACTTTTTTGACAATAATTTAGGAAGTAATGCAATGCAGTAATGCAAATATAAAACTAAGCAAAATATTTAAATTATAAAAAAAAAGATTTCTTTTTGACAAAAAATTAATGACATTTTTTTTAAGAAAACTTTATTTGCAATCTATCGTAAGATAATAAGCAAATTTGTTCAGAATAGATTATGATACAAATACAATTATAGATAGAAATTTACTTCAATGAGTAAAATCACAATAATAAATAAAAAATACTTCTTCATATTCTTAAAGGCAGGTCCAGAAAGTGTAGCCTCTTCAAATGCCTCGTTTCATTGGTACCATCTAAACAGGAATAGAATTATTACGGGTTTGCTATCCATTCTAAGTTCTCGACGATAAACCTATAAAACATCACTAATAATAGAGAAATAGCGAAGTTTTTTCTTTCAAGATTTGTACGAGTATAACAGAATTAAAAAACAAGTAAAGACATCATTAAGTTTGGCTAGGCTACATCGTATGTACCCTCCACCGTGCATTCGAAATTACTTGTAAAGTCGCAGGTTTTTTTTTGGACCTCTTACGTCTATAAGATCGAAGCAAATTTTCAATTCTTGTGGCCATATTATTTGTTAAGAAAATTCTGAAAAATGTGTACTTTTTTCGAGCTACCTTTATTTCTTTAAAGGAACACATTTTTTCTTCAGGCCCATGACCGCTATTGGGTCTTTAACAGACACACAGATGGACGGACGGATATGGCTAGATCGTCTTCGATTTTACGACGATCATCCATACATACTTCATAGGGTGGCTGATCAATATTTCGATGTGTTTTAAACAAAATAGATTCGGTATACACTTCGTCCTCTGCGCGGTGCTAGTTGCTAACCATAACAAGTATTTGGAAAAAAAATTAAGTTGACGTTAAAAGCCATAATAAGCGGACAATTTGAATTTGATTTTATTTGCCTTAAGGAATTTTAATACGGTTGTCTGTGGAGCCGCATCTATCTTGGACAATAGCTTCTTATTGAACTGCCCTCGTAGGTGATAATATCGATCTATTGAAAATATTGTCAGTGATACCGATAACTTTAGCAAAAGGCCTAAACCTGATTACACCCCATCTTATCTGCAGACCATTTTAGAATGGCAATTCAGTTGTTGCGTGGTGAGTGTAGTTGCTGGTTCACCTTTTCTTCATGGGCACGGCATTTGGTCTTATCTCTATGAGACATTTCACATTATCAGCAGAATGTTGAGTGCTAGAATATGGATTTAAATTATTTTCAATTTCGTAAAATAACACCTCATCGATGACGGTCTTCTTACATTTCATCAAGTAAATAATACTCGTATGAAATTGATAATGACACTGAGTTCTGGTGTTACACTTTGTAAATTGATCAATTAGCTCTCATTTAATGGTCATTACTCGCTATAAATTATACAAATATATATAATTGTACGAATGCAAGCATATGTTTGTCGTTCGGCTTAACCGTGTATTGAAATTGTTGTATTTTTATATAAATATATATTCCATACCTACGAGTATACTGTGGAACCTCTCAACTGAGAGTAACTTTGGTGGCATATATTTTAAACGTGTTCTTTTGCTGCTCGATTATTAAGCGAGCAAGAGGTCTCTGATGCGATCACTATACATCGTTGCACAAAAAATAGAAAAATGGCTTCGTTTACCATTTGCATCAAACATTATTTGTTTTGGAAACTTTAACTTTTGAAAAAAAAATATTATTCAAGAATGTCCTCGGTTATTCTTGAATACCAGCTCGGTTATTACCCGCTTAAGTATTTTTTGAATTTCTTTTTTTCTATAAACCCCAGGCTTTCATACGGTTTATTGTAAATGTTTTGGTCTTGTGTACACAGAAATTTCTACAGATTTAAAGTTATCGTCTTCATAACTGAGTACAAAGAAAAACACGCCCAATGTTGTATTTCAAAATCCACTGTAAAGAATGAGTTTTCATTCTGTATCGACGTGAGGTTACTAACAATTATTAGTAACCACACGTCGATACAGAATGAAAACTCATTCTTTACAGTGGATTTTGAAATACAACATTGGGTGTGTTTTTCTTTGTACTCAGTTATGAATTATAATAAATAAATTCTCTAAAGTCAGAAAATTTGAACCATTTTAGAAATCATCGTGATTCAAAAATAAAAAATGTCCTATATTGACATACTGTGTTGTTAGTCTAACCCTCCTGGGATGTTTCCTGTATATGCCGTGCACTGTGTCGGTCATTTGACATTAGTTTATATCGTACGTGTCAGGAAACATCACTGCTGGGAATTTGTTTCGCATACAGACAGCATGACTGCAGAACGCATTCTTTCGGTAATGCGTCCTCCTCCGGGATACGGTCTATTATCTCAGAAGAGCACATCTCATTGAAGTACCTAAAACTAGTGAGAAATATCTAAAATTCATCCAATGCTTGTCAGAAAAAAAAATAAATTATCCTGTCATCCTAGACAAGCGCACTCTTTGTAAGCGATCGAGAAACTTGAAAGAAGACCATTAAGCACCCGCCCAGATATGGAAATTCTACGAGACGTACACCATTTTTAGTCGAATGTATGTGAAGTAAATTTTAAGAAATCCCGAAGGAGTGAATTTTTTCTTACGCAGATTTAAAAAGCCCATATATAGGGTGATCCATCTAGAGGTATTTTTTCAGAACAAAAAAAATAAAAATTCAAATCAAATGTGGAATCTTTATTAGTAATTTGAAAGGACATTTTATAGCATTTGTTTTTTGAAAATAATTCCTATTATGACTTGAGCAGTTTTTTATTCTGGTTCGAGACCTTTATGTTGATTCTTTTTTCAGAATCAACGTAAAAAGAAGAAATTGGTGAAATGTATTTGAAATGTACAGTTCGAAGACTATACGCAAAGGGTAATTTTCATTCATAAAAATGAGTCTCCCGTATAAGTCATTTGATTTGTGGCCGAAGTAATCGTTGCCAAAGACTGCTGAAGAAAAACCTTGGCGGGTTTGAAAACAGCTGTACAGTCTGCCTGGCAACCGTAGCAAATACATTTCACCAATTTCTTCTTTTTACGTTGATTCTGAAAAAGAAACAACATTAAGGTCTCGAACCAGTATAAAAAACTGCTCAAGTCATAATAATGATAAAAGACCGAATAAATAACAAAAAAAAAACTAGAATATTACTACGCATCAGGGTTTCCATTCTAAGGATCCAATTTTGGATGACTCGTTCGAGCATTTCGACCGGCATGGCTTTAATGACACGCGTAATGTTGGCTGATCGAAGCTGGTTTGTCAGCATAGACTTTGGACTTTACGTAACCCCAAAGAAAGTTGTGATATCACTCGATCTAGTCGTCCAACTCACCTGTCCAAAACGTGAAATTAGCTGCTTTTCAAAATGACCTCTCAATACTTGTAGATCCATTGTTTGAGCAGCTGTATGGCAAGTGGCACCGGTTTGTTGAAAACAAATGTCGTCAAAATTACGGGCTTCAATTTCAGGTAGCATATAGATCGACATCATGGCGCGATAGCGAACACCATTCACGGTTTCGTTCCGGCCATCATTATGTTTGAAAAAATATTCACCGTTGATTCCACCAGCTAATAAACCGCACGAAACCGTGGTTTTCTCTGGGTATAATGGCACCTCTTGAACTTCTTCCTGTAGCTCTTCAGTCCAAATTCGGCAATTTTGTTTATTGACTTTGCCGTTGACCCAGAAATGGGCGTCATTACTGAACAAAATTTGGTCGAAAATAACGGATCTTCCCGTTTCTCGCCGAACGCTCATTTCCATAATACAGTTGCCAACATTTGAAAGTAAATATTTTCAAAAAATAAATGCCATAAAATGTCGTTTCAAATTACCAATAAAGATTCCACACTTGAATTGAATTTTTATATTTTTTTTGTTCTGCAAATTACCTCTAGATGGATCACCCTATACTTTAACTTGACATTCCAAAAGTAAGGTTGTTCAAACATCGCACTGTATTTGTATGCCAAAAACATCAAAAGCGTCCGACTGCTCTTAAACTATTTCACTCACCGATAGTGTCGACGATGCTAAACCCACTGATCGTTTATGGCTTATCAATCAACATTGCTTGCATTTAACTCGAACTGATGCGCAAAATTCTACTCCGGAGCCCTCGCGAGGTCCTCGTTGAGTGTGGCAGTCGTAGTTTGCCTTATAGCCTCTATGAGAATGATTTAGAGAGGCTGGGCCTCGAATAAGAAGGGATTTTCGTATGGGGCCTTTCTAAATTTGAACCAGATTGCATTTAAAACGTGGCTCGTACAGAGGTAAATCGGGAAGGACCTTCTAAAGGAGCTATATTATAAATGTACCGATATATTCGATCTTTAACAATGTACTTATAGTTCAATCTTGGAAGGTCTGCCAGTATTTCTTAAAAATGGACAGCGTCGGACTAATTTAAAATTCACGAGTAAAAGATTATTTCCTAATTCATGTAAAAACCATATCTATAAAATACATTACTTACTTCATTCGCACAACATCCCGTTAAGGAACAAGGGGAAACTTTTCTCATACTAGTGAGCGGTGCTCGATATAATACTTATACGAGTACTCACTGACCGGGACTTACTGCTCAGAAAGGCTTAGAGATAAATAGTTTACTTTCAAAGTTCTTACCCTGAGTTGAACCTGGGTTTACTGGCATGATAGTCGAGCACAATACCGTCACACCACGGAAGCTTCCGAGGAATGATAGTAGGTAGTCGATTAATGTCGACTTTTCTACTTTTTTATGGGAAATGAAAATGCGATATTTTGGAATAAAAAAAGTTTTCTTTGTATAAAAAATTGTGTTTTTGAATAGTGCTTTAATTATATTCCGCCTAGTGCTTACACTCTTGTCAAGAAAACCCCATATGCAACCCTCTTCATTGACATTGGAACCCACAATCTCTTTGGCCACATCGACATCTGGTAAATGGGTACCAAAAGTTATTCGTAGAATTTCTGATTTCTGTGTTTATCAGTTCGCCTTAAAAAAATAATTAATACCACTTGGTTAATTGCTCTGGATTAATGTAGAAAATTTTCGAAGGCCTTTGTTTTAACCTCAGCATACTTTGCCACTACAGTAAAATAAAGCTTATATGTATTTATCAATCGTCGAAAATAAATGAACAGCATCATAAATGAAAGCAATACTCATTGTTTGGGTAACAATACAAAATATTTGAATTTAATACAATAAGTCGTAAAGCTCGAAATAAAAAGTCGACGTATCGACTTTGACTATTTTATACCCAAAAGTCAATCAGTTGAAAATCGACTCTTAGCACCCAATACCCCACAATTTGGTCTAATTGATGCGATATTGAAAAACAAGTTTTCTTTCAATTACGCAAAAGTGAATTTTTTTGTGATCATAGCGAAGAATTTTCGAGACTTCTAACTTAAATAGGCAAAACCAAAACTTACTAATTCATAAACGCCATAAACTGCCAGTACAGAATTCACAAAAATTGCAGATGGTATAACTATATTTTAGGGACAATTGGCTATACCATATTTTTGTGACCGGCCCTTTTTTGTGTCTGACATATTTTATATGCCTATTATTTTCGATTTCTATAAAATTGTTTTTTTGTTGTAGTATTTTAAAATTTGTAACTACTAAACTATTTCATTATGTGTTTTTTCAATTGTAACGAAAATACTCATCAACATTTTTATTTGAAGCCATATTTTGTTACTTAATAAAGTTTACCGCATATAAGCTAATGTATAAAGGTTTTACTGTACCATGCAATTTGTATGCGCATTTCTACATATATACAGTTATTGATCAGTCTGTTATTTCATAGGTTTGTTTATTGTTTGCTTTGTCAGCCGATGAACCGACTATCTGCTCGACTTTCTATTTGTTTAGTAGATGTCTCCATTTGTTTGTTTTTTATAATTTTATTTAATTTTTTTGAGAAATTTTCCATTATTCAGTGTTTTACAAAAGTGTTACAAAAGGTTTATTTGCATGTTACTGCCGTCAAACGGTTTGTTTTATTAGCTGCACTTCTCAAAAGGTTGTTAGTACTCGTATTAGATGCATTTGTTTTCTCTGTATAACAAATATAAATAATATGAGGTGGCAGGCAAATGTAATCCCTGGTGATTACAGATTCTCCCCAGTGGGATATGACCAACGTCAGCTTTATGAAATGAAATCATTTCGGTTAGAGGGTTAGGGATTTTCTTATCTGGTTTCACGAAAAGCTTTATTTCGCCCTTTATTTGCTCTATATACGTGTTCGTCTTAAACTTTTCATATATATAAGTATCACTAAATATATTAAAAAATATTTGGTCCACACACATTCAGTACTTTTTATTTTACAGCATGTGTGTATCCCGAAAAAGTTTTAAAAAATGCCGCAATTAAAGTTTTTATCTCTTGTAATTCTTTCAAAATATCTGTCAATAAATCTCGTAGTGTCGTATGTCTCATTGCAATGTTGTAATAATAATAATAATAATCATTTGGATCTGATTAATAATTGAGTCAATGGCCGTGTTTGAGTGGGATCGCTTAAGAGGTCGCTAATTTGATAATTTCACACCATTGAACAAACCATTTAAAAATGACTTTATTTTACATAAAACTATTGACAATTCGCGTTATAAACCGTTTGTTATGAATATTTAAAGTTTTTGGGGAAACATTTATGCAAGAATTACCTTTAGCGAGCTGAGTTATAACTCGCTTGTATGGTTTTTAAATAAATTTTATGAATAAAGTAGATCAGTTCTTGTATACAAAGAAATTTCAAAAATGTATCATAAGGTTTTCAAGTTATTGTCTAAGCTTCTACTCACTCGTTTAATAACCGAGTGCCAATCGAACACGCCTAATGTCTATAGATCTTTTTAAAAATTCGTCTTGTGTGCATTTTATTTTTCTTTTATATTTTCCTTGCACTATTTTTATTTATATTTTCCTTGCAATATTTTAGATGTTAATTTTTGTCGTAACGAATACTTTAATTTCGTTACTAAAGTGAGGGATATTGACACTTTTTGTTCGAGTATTTAAATGAATACAGTTAAGATATATTTTATTTGATCCAACATATCTTTAATACTTAGTAGGGACATAAATACTGTTACACACGTTTTATGCTGTAAAATAAAAAGTACTGAATGTTTTTGGACCAAATATTTTTCCAAATGAATCTACTTATTCGAAATGTCCGCCTTTTGCCTTTACACACGCCTTATGTGCACTGATCAATAGTCTATAACTACACGAACCTCTTCCATTGAAAAATTGGCCACAGCTCGAACCAATGCAGTCTTAAGAGATCAGTTCTACAATGTTGGGGTATCTTTTGTGAGAAACCTTGTCCTCTAAAACCCTCCACAATTTGTAATCAAATGGGTTCAAATCTGGACTGCCTGAGGGCCATTCTTCAGAGGAAATGAACGCTGGCAAATTGTTTCGAAGCCAGTCCTGGGACGTTTTAGCCTTATGGTCCGGCGCAGAATCCTACTGGAAAGTCCAAGGTTGGTTTTGGAACAGGGAATTGTTAAGAGGCTTCACAACAGCATCCAAAACGGTTTCTTGGTAAACTTTGACCTATGTTTTGACCCCTTGTTCGCAGAAATGCAGGTCAGTGACCCCATCGTAAGAGACACCCCACCAAGCCATGACTGAAGCTGGGTGATGACCCTTTTCCACCCTTGGGAGCAGTTCAGATGCTTCCTTAGATGACCGCGCATACATTCTATCATTTTGCTTGTTAAATTTTTCCTGAATGGTAAAAATTTTTTCATCGGTGAACAAAATTTTTCTGTGCAAGCTATCGTTTGCATTTTCCAATCCTATTTTTTTTAAAGTTGCAGTCAATAAATGCCCGGTACGTCGTTTGAAAGCCTCAAGTCCCAAGACTTTTTTAATGATTCGACTCATGGACTTTGCCTGATATTCATCTCACGGGCCATGATTTTCTGTTTTCGAAGCGGATTTCTGTGAATTCTTGATTTAACGGCTTTGATGACATGCGGTGTTCGAACAGAGCGTGGGCGGCCCGACCGGTGGCGGTCTTTGACATCTCCAATTGCCTCAAACAGTTTTATGCACCGGTAGACGAACATGCGGCTAATCCCCAGTGGCCGAAGCGTTTTGAAAATATCGCTTTTTTCATTTCACACTTGAAAAGCGCTATTACAGCGATACGGTTCTCATTATCTGACCACTCCATGATGAATGTTGAAACAATTTTAAAATCCCGTTATAGATTAACGTTAATGAGGTTAGCTTTCAAAACCCATATAACATTAACGGGGCATGTTCAGTTCTACTATTGAAATTTGTGTGTTCAATGTTGTAACAGTATTTATGCCCCTATTAAGTACTTAAATAATACCATACTCTACTGTATGTGCAGATTAGCCACCTGAAACTATGCTTTTGGGCTCCTTGAAGTTATGAACCGGGTTCTTAATATAACAAGATTTTGAAAATTATTGCATATGGATTCGTTGGGTTTGTGGTAAAATTTAAATTTTTGGTACCCATTGTCCTTGCTTGAATGGACCGTATTTTAGGCCACCTCAAATCAAAGTTGCTTACTTGATAAATTTTACAAATGTTCCGATATGTTGGTATTTTTACCCTAAAGCACACTGTTGTGCAGGCTATTTGCTAAATTTCCTAAAGATTGGATGTAATAAGTGTGTTTCAGAGCTGTGCGGAGGGATTGTTTGGAGGTTGCCTTTGCTGCCTGTATGCAATACACACATACACGCAGAAAAAAAGTATGGTTGTGGTGACTATATTCGCAGAGGATAATAATATTGTTGGGTATATGGTTGTGGTACAACAATATTATGATCCTCACAACTATAGTATGATTCAAATACAACCATACTATGATCCTCACAACATTTGTATGATTCACACATAACCATACTATGATCCCCATAATCATAGTATGATTCAAACTCAACCATACTATGATATCCACAACCATAGTATGATCCTCACAACCATAGTATGTTTCATATACAACCATAGTATGGTCCTCACAACCATAGTATGATTCACACGCAACCATGTTATGATCCCTACAACCATAGTATGATCACACACAATTATACTATTATCCCAAATATAATTTATTAGAATTTGTTTAAGTTGTCGACAATAGATTTGATCCCCAATATTATTTATTAAAATTGGTTTAAGTTGTCAACAATAGATTTGAATTATGAAAATTATTCAAAAATACATTAAATTCATAATAATAGGTGTGATTTACTTTATAGTAGAAAAAATAAGTTGAAATAAACGTAAGCGTTTTTATTAAAAAAAATTTCAGTTACTCAAGCCAAAGCAGCTTTTTTGAAAAATTTTAATTTCGATAAAAAAGTACTATTAATGCATTAGATCCGTACCAATAACATTTGTTCTAAAAAGAAAAATTACAATCATACAGTATGATTGCCGTGACCATATCATTGTTAACATAAAACGCAAAACACAATACTTTTGTCGCACCAATCATATTTATATTGTTGCTGTAACCATATTTTCATTTTTAAATTTGGCAATAATACTATTGTTACATTTCAACAATATTAATATTGCAGCAATTATACTATTGTCAAAAATAAATTTAGTTAACAATGCTATGGTTGCGACAAACATAGTTTTATTGTGGAGAACATATTATTGCCGTGACCATGTAGTAACCATGGTTTTTCTCTGCGTGTAGATGCTCTGACACACTACTACGAGTATCCATAATGCCTAGCGTAAGCGCCAGGTTATAACCAAATAAATAACCCCAGAAATAATAATACGCGTAACTTTTGAAAGCAAGTCACACATTTCAAGTTGTGGAAAGTAGCAAAAATTTCAAAAAGTGACAAAAAAGGGGATTTATGAAAAAGGGGCTGTAAAAGTCGCATTGCTTCCAAAAAGGGTCAAATTGCCATTTTAGTCGCACAACGGTAACGCTGGGTGTGATGTTAGAGTCAAGGCTCGAAACGCAAATTCATGTGCTTACCAACATGATTTTTTAATAAAGCCGTTCTAAATATATTTTCTGTTCATTTATTTACTGGTTTATTAACAGACCATTTTTGACCGGATCTGTGTGATCTAAATTACCAACTTCATTAAATATAAATTTCAGAGTCATTAGTTATGGCAACGACCAAATTTCACTTTAGTGTCATTTTAAAGTTCGCTTTATTGCTAAATATTGAGTTTTTTCTGGAATATATCAGATTGTAATCATGCTATTTATCTGAAAACATTATTGATAAACATTTATCGCAATATGTTGATTGTTGTTGCTGTTGTCGATCCTCCATTCCGTTTTGTTCCCACCGATTACAGAAAATTCTTTTCATTCTGCCACCTTACCTTAATATTATTTATTGTTTTTATGTCACAATCATTCAAACAAAGTGAGTGGGTTGGCTGGTCGGTCGGTCTCATCTCCTCCTTCGTTTCTCCAAGAATTCGATCGAGTCTTATCACTTTGGAACTGTTTTTGTTGTCATATTTTTGTCGCACTCCCCATTGTACGTGTTCATTTTGACATTGAACTATAATTGGTCGCCGAAACATTATCTCTGGCTTACTGCTGTCGTATGTAGTCTTGGAAGACCGTGTAATGGCGTTGCGACTTAATCGTTTTTTTTTGGCCGTTCATATCGCAGTGATTGTGCCTTCGACTCTTTATCAGCGGCCAAAAATAGTGAAATTTGGAAACATTAATCGAAAAGCAATCGTTTTCGCTGTTATGGGAAATGGTAGCAAGCATGTGTGGTACGAACCGATTGTACATTTATCACACATTTAATTTTGTCGATTATTTTGTACTGTTTTTTTTTTATTATTTTATCAGTTTACGTATGTTTCATTCATTTGACGCTGAAATTTTTGGGATGTTTTTTTCTTTTTTAAATTATTCTCAAATAACACGATCGTAGTCCAAAGGCTGACATACAGTGCATTTTAAAATAAAAATACTGTGAGAATGGTCAAGCGGGAAATAGTCTCTTAATATCAAGACATCGAGATTTTTTTTTATATATGCTTTATTTGAATTATTGAATCTGATCCAAAGGAGCCTAACAGTAAGAATACGAATCTTAAGTATAATTCAATAATGAATCCTAGTATGGATTTCTTGTAATGTGGATCTCTGCTAATTGGCAGGAATTTAAATTAATTTGGTCAAAATAGTATATAACTGGTATGGATCACATGTCTGAGAATTTTAAACCTGGTTTGGCTTAAACCTCGTGATAAAGACCCAGAGGACCCTAACAGTCATTTACAGATTATGTAGAGTGAAGAACTCTAGTTATGTATGTATAACGGATAACTCTAGAATAGCAGAGTGGACGACGTAATTTAGGTTTTGTAGGTTTTTCGGGTTGACTGTTTTAAGGATCACGTATGAGAGCATTTAAGCCACGTGACGTAAAATAAAGGACTCTACAAGTCTTTTTTGAGTGTTCGTCCGCGATTGATATTGACTGTTTTAAAGATCACGTATAAGAGCATTTAAGGCACGTGACGTAGAAAAAATAATTCTACACAGTCTTTCAGGCGCGTGTGTTCGCGATTACTGTTACGGATGAAGCACAAGTGTAGATTAGAAAACACGGCGTTCGTTTTTCCGAAGTCTTAAAGAGCTTGGACTGTACAATAATTGTCTAGCAAGTATGTTATCGTGACGTTCGAGCTTCACTTTGTGCTTTATATTGATTTTTTGAATTGCCTCTTTAATAAGGGGTATTTTTAAGTCTCGGTGGATGTTTTCATTCCTCATATACCAAGGGGCACCGGTAATGAGCCGCAATGTCTTCGATTGGACTCTTTGGATTTTGTCGAGATTGCTCGAGCTTGCTTTGCCCCATAGCTGGGCACCGTATAACCAGATAGGTTTGATTGCACTGTTGTATAGCAGGACCTTATATTCAAGGCTTCGTTTTGAGTTCGCGTTTAGGAGCCAGTGAAGTTGATGGACCTTAAGTTTCAGTTGAGTTTTCTTGGTTTCGATATGACTTCTCCAGGTGAGTCGGCG
Organism: Hydrotaea diabolus; assembly: GCA_963513945.1. Classification (NCBI taxonomy): domain Eukaryota; kingdom Metazoa; phylum Arthropoda; class Insecta; order Diptera; family Muscidae; genus Hydrotaea; species Hydrotaea diabolus. The sequence goes on along the minus strand of OY740719.1, from coordinate 157,951,495 downwards.
ATCCAGGTGGATTCCAAGGTATGTAACATGATCAGATTGAGAAAAAGGGATATTGTTTAGTTTCAATGTCGGACAAGTGCTAAAATTCAGTGTGAAAGTTACCTGTGTGCATTTAGCCTTATTGACTTTTATTCTCCAATCAGAGAGCCAAGATTCTATTCGTCGGAGATGTACACCTAGATTCGTAGATGCAATATCCTGCTTTTTATGTACGGCCATTATAGCGGTATCGTCGGCAAAAGTGGATGTTAGCACGTTTGGGCTGGTAGGGATATCTGCGGTAAACAGAAGGTAAAGGATAGGCCCCATGACGCTTCCCTGGGGCACACCTGCTAGTATTTCGCAATCATCGGTGACGTGTTGCCCACATTTGACTCTGAATCTGCGGGTTTCTAAGTAAGACTCAAGAATTCGATGCGTATTTGCCGGTAAGTATTTGCAAATTTTGTAGGTCAAGCCAAAGTGCCAGACTTTGTCAAATGCTTGAGCAACATCCAGAAATACGGCGCAGCAATATTCTCGCCGTTCAAATGATTTTTCAATTGCTTGGGTCAGACGGTTTACCCGTTCGATGGTGCTGTGACCTTCCCGGAATTCAAACTGATGGTCTGGTATTATGTTATTTAACACGAACGGTTTTATTTTCGATAAAAGAACTTTTTCAAATCGTTTGGATAAGCAGGGAAGCAAACTGATCGGCCTGTATAAGGAAGATATTGATTTGTCCTTTCCTGGCTTTAAAATCATTTGAATCAGAGAAATTTTCCACACTTTACGAAAGTAACCATGTCTCAAAATAGAGTTAAATAATTTTGCCGAGAACTTCACAGCAATATAGGGAAGTTCCAAAATCATTTTAGGCGTGATAAGATCATATCCAGGTGCTTTACCTGGATTCACGGTTTCTTTAATGACATTCAGAACTTCATTCGCGTTAGTAAACAATGGAATTACGGCAGACATTTTATCATCAGGTGGAAGGAGGTCGCTACTTGCAGGATTTGGGCGAAATACCTGGGACAGATGGTTTGCAAAAACATTTGCTTTTTCCTCTTCTGATATTGCCCACTCGCCACATCGAGACATCGAGAATGTTGTCCAAACACTTACAGGGTGGTCCAAAGGTTACCATGGGGTTTAAAAATATAATAACTTTTTCGTTTAAATATTTTTTTTCAGATTATATAAATAACACATGGAGAATAAATAATGGAGAGATTCACAACTAAACAAAGAACCAGAATTATAGAATTTTATTATTTATGTCAGCGATGAATTATTTTAACGCAAACGCATAAGTTATGAAGCTCATTTTCATTTAAATGGCTTTGTTAATAAGCATAACTGGTGGTTCTAAAAATCCAAGAGCCATTCATCAACGCCATTTGCACCCCATTAGGTGTACAGTTTGTTGTGGGATCACATCTGCAACTATTATTGGGCCTTACTTTTTCGAGAATGAAGATGGAAGTGTTGTAACCGTAAATGGAGAACGGTATCGGTAATAGAAAATTGTTTACGTCCTGCTCTTGAAAACAGACCTGAGATGTGGTTTCAGCAGGACGGAGCCACTGCTCGAGACACAATGGCAATTTTAAGTTAAATTTTTGAAGAGCGAATAATTTCCAGAAATTCGGAATTTATTTGGCCAGTTATATCAACACCCGAATATTCTCTTTGGAGAGTAGGAGCGAGTATATGTGAACAAGCCCGAGACATTTCTTCAACTCGAGGTCAACATTGTTGCAGAAATTCGAACGCTACAGCCACAACTGTTGAAAGATGTTATGGATTTTTTTTTAATTTTTTTTATTTGCACTAATGAAGCTTAGAGCAATAATTTAGGTTACAACTTGTAACCTTGATTCCGCAAGAGTTACCGACCTATATTTAAACTTGCTCCCCACAAGTCAATCCCATTACCATCTTATAGAGCAGACTGTACTTTGGGTTATTTATTTACCCCCTTATATGTACTTCTCTGGGAAGGCTCGTTTCCGACACAAAATAGAATGAAGCGAGAGAGAGGAGAATCTACCGGTCGCTTGATTTGATAACATATGTACAGCCGTTTTCAGTTTCTTGTTTTTTTTATGAGTTACTCAATATGTTCAGTATTGAATGAAACGGTAGCAGACGAAGAAGTAGAACTGAAGTCTTGTTTTTTCACGGTTTGGAAGCAGATACGCCACAACTTTTCAACGACGCGGACGTGTTTAATTTGGTATTTCGTTCGATATTTATTCAAAATCCGCCCCACAAACGATAGACGGCGAGGCGAAACGAAACGGTCGGTGGTCTGTTGCATTATTTATTATCTTAAGTTTTAAGTGCCGGTGTCTGGTGTGTGTTTTCAATGCGTCTTGAGTGTGGTTTACCCATGTGACAAAAAAGCGAATTTTTTGCTTAAACATTCGAGAAATTGCATTTTTTAATTTAACAATCAACCGGTATTGACGGCTCGGCTAGAGAAACAATCTCAGAAATTTGTGTGAAATCGTGTAGCGCTAAATTGCTAAGTTTTAAACATTGGTTATCAACAGAATAGTGTGGGATTTTCTTTGAAATTTGTATCACATTTTATATTTACTGTGAAAATTAAATTATTTTAGGGAACAAGTTCTTGTTTGGTACTAGTATTATTTAAAGTTTCTCCTGTTTGAAAGGATGGATTTTCAAGTTTCATAATTGAATGAAATAAAAAAACCAAACTTCTAAAACAGATTTTAAAAGTTTCTTACCATATATATAGGGTGGCCATTTATAGTTTTAAATTTAAATCGGCTGTAAAAAAAAGTACTTATAATTTTTTTTTAAATTTCTGATTTTATTGGAAAAGTTGAACTTTTCGCTTCGCCCAATGGGCTAAAGATTGTTTGACAGAAGATGAAGAATTTTACCCAAACATCAGATGAATCTCATTTTCATCTTGGTGGCTATGTCAATAAGCGAAATTGCCGCATATGGGCTTCACAGAACAGAACTATTGAGAAGCCAATGCATCCACAACGAGTCAATACGAGGGTTGCTATATATAATAACGCATAAACGTACTCAGAACGTTTTGACGTACGACCATCATTTGTGTTGTTTACAGTGACTTGAAAAAATCAATTTGGCAAAAAATGGAATTTACTCGTGAACATCATTTTTAACAACTTTCGACGTGGATTATCACGACAAGAGTGCATCAATGAACTTAAATCTTTGTATGGCGATAAAGTACCATCCTATAGCACTGTGAAAAACTGGTTTAATGATTTCAATCGTGGCCGACGCTCGCTCAAAGAAGAAGGTCGTCCAAAAACGGCCGTTGTGCCAGAGAACATTGATGCTGTGCGTGAACTGATAATGCAAGATCGTCATGTGACATACCGTGAGATAGAGGCATCCTTGGGCATTTCTTCCACCAGAATACATTCGATATTGCATTAACACCTGGCCGTAAAAAGGTTTGTTCTCGTTGGATCCCTCACAATTTGGCAATCGCTCAAAAAAAGGCTCGTGTCGATTAAGGCAAAGAAATTTTATTTTATTATGATTTTGGGCAAGTGGCCGCCGTGGCTGGCTCGAATAAATTCCAGCCGAGAGGGCCAATTTTCGACCACTTTTTGCAGCATTTGGTGCCGTGTCAGCAATAACGCACCAAATGATCTCTTCCAAAGCGTCAATAGTGCCAGGCCCACGACACGATAAATTAATTGTTTGGTTGGCGATTTGCAAACGTTGTTCCGGAGTAAGTCAATTCGTTATGAAATGGCAAACTAAACTGAGCATAAATAAAGTGACAGCTGTCAAAAAGACCAATCCGAAAAAGGTGTGGCCAGATTGAAAACCATACGTCTAAAAAACACCATTTAGAAGAAACGAAAGAAATACTTGTTACCATTAATTCATATTATTTTATTTTTCTTATTTTCCTAACCTTGTTGCTAAAAAAATCTGGAATAAAAAAAATTGTCAGGTTGAATGGACAAAAATAAAGTGATTTTAAACTTAAGTAGAACTACCTTTAAGTGAAACAGCTTCGCAGCTTCTCAGTTTTAAGTCCACTACATCCAGTTAAGAATATATAAGTATATGTGACAGCGCATAGAGAATGAGACCTAAGGGTAAAATAATCAATTTTCATTTTTTTTCTTTCTTTGATGTGGACAACATCTGAGCATCGAATGAGACTGATCCCATGCCCCAAAAGTGTTCTCTCCCAGAGATATGCGCGTTTTATGAAGGTGAAGTCGACGATTCTAAGCGCAAATAGAAAGGGACCTAATCTTTAAAATGGCTCTCCTGAACAAAACTGGTTTTTAACCTTAGGTCCCTTTCTATTTTGCGGGTCACATATATGGCCCAGTACAATTTTCGTGCTCACATGCTATTAAATTCGCCAATTTTTTAAGTACGCACCACAAGAAATATTCGTTGCGTAGGTTCTAAAAATATTGTCGGATGTTTGTGCTTTTAATTTGTCAAAGCAGACGGCTATTAAAAAAGGATGCTTCATCCGTTTTTTTTTTTGTTTTAAACAAGTAAAATACAATAGTCATTTTACCGAATTTCTTTTTATAATGAATTGTTGAATCATTTTACTTAATTTCTTATTGCATACGTATTTTTGAAAACTCTTAAATCATATCAGTATATTTTAAATTACTAAACGTAGAAAAAAATCCCACTCGCTTACATTCAAACTTTGTCCGAAACGATTTGGTTGTATAAGTATATAGACTTACATATGCCAAGTAATTAATTTTATGACAGCATTTTTCGACAATTTTTAAAGTGGGCAGCAATAATGCAATATATTTTACGTTGTTAACCCCCCTATACAATGAGTGAAGAGGTCCGATCTTACCCAGCTGATTGCAGGCGGTATCATCGAACTCACACGGACAGTAGAATTTTTATACTGTAATTTATCTTTAAATATTAATGCAAAACTGTTATAGATTTTCAGTTGAAAAAAGTTTATTTTATTATAATTGGGAGTCGGAATTAGTAGGAAGCTGCCAATTATAATTAAATACAATTTATTAATATTTTGCATTGATTGCAATAGGATAACTCTTTCAGATTTCAAGATGAACCTTTCCAGGCAAACATGCCTTCATTTCTGGAGGGACAGAGATCCGCTGACTCAACCTCCTTCTCATTCTTACAATGGCGGCAGTATCCGGTCACTTCCACTTGCAATTTCCTAGAGCCTAGATTACAATGCCCTGCTAGGACACCTCTTTGCACTCTTACATAAAGTTTGTGTTTTTTTTCGCAGTGGTTTGATTCTATTTTTGTCTATTTTATGCCACAGGCACTAGCAATCACACTTTTGTTGGTCATAGTCTATGCTAGGTTAACCTTAGTATACGAATATAGCTCTAATTAAAAGTTGTGATATTTATTTGCTAATATAATCGAAAATGGTTACCATTAAAAAACATTTCGTTTCCAAACGTGCGACTTTTTCAAATTTCGTCGGTCCTCTATAATAATTCATCCTTTCAAGTTGTAACCAACGGCCATTATCTCAAAGATCAAAAGTACCTACTGTTTATCAGTTTATTTTTGTTGAACAATTTTCGAAACATATTTATTGACTAGAACAGCATAGAAAAAGGAATAAAACTAATTATGTACTTCATATTCGTTTATATCGCAACATATGTTTTTTGTACTAGCATTTTGGAAAGGCTTATCGGTCGACATAACAAAATCGACACCACCAAAATTTAATAAAAAAAAAAGAAAAACAACAAACAAGTACAGCCAAGTGCTGGGAAAGCAATTAATATTAGAAACGAGTATATGGGTACGAGTAGATGAATTTTGTTTTCGGGTACTCGAAAAAAAAAAACAGAAATTAACTGTATTTTTTATAAAAATTTTGTTCCTCGCAACCCTTTAAAAATTGAGTTTAGGGTTTAATCTTCCAAATGAATAGTCTTTCTAGGTTTTTAAAACCCCATATATTTTTAAAAAATAAATTTTTTTACGACATTTTCCGAATTTGATGGATGTCTTCGAAATGGTAATATCTTTGTTTAAAGATACTATATTGCATGTGTATAGTCAGGGACTTTTGAAGTCTGTAACTAACCCCTGGTAAATTCCAAATGGGTTAGAGTTGCAAAAAGTCACTAAGCGTCGTTTACAAGCCAGACTGTTAGACTCTGATGGGGAGGCAAATGAACGAGGAGGCAAATTAACTGACACGCCTTGGCTAGTCTAAGGATGCTACAAATACTGCAAAAACCCTTATCTGTGCCCTTAACAAGCTGTTAGAAACATGAATTTACAAGGGTTGCTATAAATATTTCTGGCCTGGGCGACACTAAGTGTTGCCTATCGCCATCTGACAGTTCCATTGGAAAATTTGTCATTTTTTAGGATAAACGTACTCAGAACGTTTTGACGTACGACCATCATTTGCGTTGTTTACAGTGACTTGAAAAAATAAATTTGTGCAATAAAATGGAATTAACTCGTGAACATTTTCGTGCGATCATTTTTCACTCGTGAACATTTTCGTGCGATCATTTTTCACAACTTTCGACATGGATTATCACGACAAGAGTGCATCAATGAACTTAAATCTTTGTATGACGATGAAGCACCATCCTATAGCACTGTGAAAACGGGTTTAATAATTTAATCGTGGCCGACGCTCGCTTAAAGACGAAGGTCGTGACAGTCGTCCAAAAACGGCCGTTTTGCCAGAGAATATTGATGCCGTGAGTGAACTGATAGTGCAAGCTCGTCATGTGACATACCGTGAGATAGAGACATCGTTGGGCATTTCTTCCACCAGCATATATTCGATATTACATGAACACCTGGCCGTAAAAAAGTTTTGTTCTCGTTGGATCGCGCACAATTTGACAATCACTCAAAAAAAGGCTCGTGTCGATTGGTGCAAAGAAATTTTGAAAAAAATACGATCTTGGTTCTTCAAAAGCCGTTTATAAGATCGTCACAGGTAACGAATTGTGGATCTGCATGTATGAGATTGAAACAAAATAGCAATCGTAGACGAGCCAAATCCAACGATAGTTATTCGTGGAAGAAGCACTTCAAAACAAATGGTCGCCTGTTTCTTAGGCAAAACTGGCCATGTGGCGTCTGCTCCACTTGAGCAACGTAGGAGGTCAATTCGGAGTGGTACACCACAATTTGTTTGCCTGAAGTCTTCGGATAAATTCGAAAAACGAACAAGAGAAGACAATGCGAGCTCTTACACATCGGCTCAAACCAGCGCCTTTTTGATCGGCCAAAACGTCGAATTGATGGGTCCTCCGCCGTACAGCCCTGAATTGGCACCCAATGACTTCTTTTTATTCCCGCACATCAAGAAAAAAATGCGTGGTCAACGATTTTCGTAGCCAGAAGATGATGTTGAATCGTTCAAAAACCATGTTTTGGATATGTCTCAATCGGAGTGGAAAAAGTGCTTTGACAATTGGTTTGAGCGCATGCAAAAGTGTATAAATCATGCTGGAGAATACTTTCAAACACAATAAAACCATTTTTGATGATAAATATTCGCATTCTTATTATTAGGCCAGAAATATATAGAGCAGCCCTCGTATAGTCGTAGATATTCAACTTTTACTGTCTTTATTTTGTAATATGGAAATCAACGAGGACTTATCGCCCATGGACATAACGCAAAATGTTTATATTGGTCTTGTGACAGCCCCCAAAATGGTCATAAAGACCAATAGAGAATTAGCCTCTTCGTTGAAAGCCAAGAAATTGGGCCTTGTGACCGTCCTTTAAATGAACATTCTGCCCAATACTCTTTTTCTTTAGTTCCTTTAATTTGAAAACAAATATCGAGCGATTTTATAGTCGGACGTATTTTTGCCTGCGGCGCTGTTTAAAACATTTATACTGTTCTTATCTATAGACAATTGAAAAGTTAAAGTTATTTAACAAGAGTTTTAAAAAAATATTTTATTTAATTATGTAAAATAACTAAGCGCCTCTGGTAAACATTTTTTTAATAAAAAATCGAGTGAGCGATTTTAAAGTAAAACAATTTTTCCTTGTAGCGCTTTTAATTATTTAAACCTAAAATAAATAGAAATTTTCAAATTGTTCATTGATGTGTACACATATGAGGCGGTAAATACGTATTTGGTCTATCACACATTTGGGTAATCGTAGCTTAAATCACCTTTTCCATAACTAGCAAAAGGCATATGAATTTTTCGTCCAGTTCATTGAATCAAATCTCTCGCAGTTGAAACTTTTTTTTATGAAAATAACTGCGAAATGTGATTTAAAATTATTTCACAAAGTACCTTTAGAGAAAACATAAGGAACATTTTCAAAAATGGTAAAATAACATTTATGAGCAAGAACAAGACGAGAAAAAGATCAAAAAAAAACAAGGTTTAACAGCCTAAAAAAAATAGAAAACAAATTTGAAAAAATCTATAATACGAGTATAGAACGGGAAATTGTGGCTTTGGAGTAGCAATTTATCTAATGTACATTGGGCTTTATGACCATTTTGGGCCAGGCAAAGACGCAAGTAAAGGAGATTCATACAGGCCGATCTCCTTGCTTTCTTCAGTAGCAAAGACGCTTGAAGCACTGCTCCTCCCCAGCCTGATTGAACACTTTCCTAGTGCTGATCATCAGCATGGATTCCGCAAGCAGCACAGCACAACAACTGCTTTGCACGCCATCACCACACGTATAAGTCGCGGCCTTAACCAGAACAAGCCTAACGACAGGACGGTCCTCGTGGCTCTTGGCCTTACAAAAGCCTTCGACACGGTCAAGGCGACACGGCCACTCTGTTCGAGGACATTGAAGAAACGTCCCTTCCGCCCAGTTTGAAACGTTGGGTCGTAAACTATATGTGTGGGCGCCAGTCATATGTAGAATTTAGAGACATAAAGTCGAAGCCCCGTAGAAACAAGGAGTTCCACAGGGTGGAGTTTTATCCCCGGCTCTGTTTAACCTCTACCTCTCTAAAATTCCTGCACCACCAGACGGCGTTGAAATTGTGTCGTACGGTGACGATTGCACAATTCTGGCGTCAGGACCTAAAGTGGGTGACATTTGCGAGAAAATCAACTGTTACCTCGCTGACTTAGCACGTTTCTTCACTGCGAGGAATATGAAAATATCCGCCTCCAAATCATCAGCCACACTGTTTACTGCTTGGACCGCAGAGGTGCGGCTGTCACTCAATGTGAAAGTCGATGACGTCAACATCCCGACCACCAACTACCCCAAAATCCTTGGGGTCACATTGGACAGCCTTTTTAGATCCTCTGCACATGCTACAGCTATCTGCGATAAACTCAAAAGTAGGAACAAGGTCCTCAAGTCACTTGCTGGCAGTACTTGGGGAGCCGACAAAGAAACCTTGTTGACCTCTTACAAAGCGATAGGTCGGTCTGTAGCAAACTACGCAGCACCTGTATGGTCGGCGAACGTAAGTACGACGCAGTGGAAGAAAATTCAGACTTGCCAGAATGCCGCCCTTAGAACATCAACAGGGTGTCTTCTTATGTCTTCTGAGGATCATCTACATGAGGAGACGAAGGTCCTTACCGTGCGCAGACATAATTTCCTGTTGTCTATCCAATACCTGCTAGGGTGTTTTCGCAGCAGTCTTCCTTCCAGGCAGATCAGGTACGATCTTCATGATCTAGAGAGAGAGGTCCAACGGTATAAGAGAGAACCTTTAGATCATCGAAACTATCAGGCAGATTTGAACAACATTCATGCCGATGCTGTCGCAGCAGCAGTATTAAGCTACCGTGTGAATGTAGTGCTAGGGGAACATCCCCCGGAGATTTCACCTGAGGAGAAGGTACTATCTCGGCAGACGCGCGTGGTTCTGGCGCAGCTGAGATCTGGATGGTGCAGCCGCCTCAATTCTTACTGGGCACGAATTGATGCTAACGTTCCGGACATCTGTTCCCCCTGCCATCAGGGACCACATGATGTACTGCACCTCTTCAATTGTCCGGCCAAGCCCACTCAGCTGACCCCCAGGTCTCTGTGGACGCATCCAGTTCAAATGGCGCGTTTCCTTCACCTGGATATCGAAGCAGATCCCCCATAGACGAACAAGACTTCAAAATAAATATATTGTTGTTACAACAACAACAACAGCCATTTTGGGAGCAGTCAATAGACCTATATAAAAAAGGGCGTTGTTTCCGATCATAGCGTGGGCCAATGGCGAGAAGTCCGGACACCCACCGACTTGTGGATTCAGCGTTTATGGCGTTAAGTGCCATTGAGCTTATGCCACATTCTGCACGAATGATTTGTAAGCATGGTCATCTCTTGTAAACGTGATGTGAACTGGCCATAGAGATCGTTAGATTTTTTCTTGTGGTTTTTTTTAAGTTACAGATCTAAGCCAGAAACCACTGCGACGATCAAAGTCAACATTACCCATGTCGTCGGTCAAATTTAGACTTATTTATGCGCCGTAGTCAAGGAAAATTAATCATGTCGGATGCGCCCCCCTTCGAAGCCGAGATAGCACATACAGGCTTTTTAAAGAAACGAATAAATTACGATGATATCTTAAACACACTTTTAATATTAAAAACGCTTAATGAAAGACTTGTGGATATAGCCAACTTAACATACCACACCGCCTCGCTTCAATATCAATATTGACTGTTTACTCATCTGTTGCTTAGCTTGAACAAATTCCCTAAAAGTGTTTGTGTTTACCTCTATTAAAATACCCACACCCCGCGTCTCTGTAGTTAGGAGAAAACATGAACATATATGGAACTGGTTTTGCTTTTGCTGCCTCCTCTACGAAAAGGGGCTCGTTTCTTTTTGGAAACATACTTCTGTAACATGTTTTTAACTGGAATGTTTTTGGTATTTTAATTTAAATGAGTGCTTTATATTTTCAGGGTTAAATTATACAAAAAGAAATACAAAAGAGAAACCGATAATAACAAAAAGAGTCAAAATGTTAAAAGAGTTTTTAATTGCATAATTTAAGTTAGGCTTAAGAAAGTCTTAAGAAATGTCCAACTAAACCAAATTCTTATTACCATTTCAGAACCTTCTAACGATACTGATATCATAACATACGACTCTGAATTAAATTCAGATTCAGACGACATGACCGAAGGCAAAAATGTACCCACTACTCCCAGTTCCAGTGCCGAGGTGCCCTTTCGACGCGGCGGCGACTTTCGCAAAACCTCGCTGAGTCTCAATCGCTTGGTGGGTGTCATCGATGAAGGCACCAATGCTGTGAGTTTCTCTATTTATACAACGCCCGAATTCAAAGAGATCGCCGCCCATCGCATAGAGAAACAAATGATTTCCGTTCGCGATGGTTGGTTCGAACAAGATCCGGTGGCCATTATCAACAACATCTATCGTTGCTGCGAAGTAGCTGTGGGCATGTTGCCCTCCTTGGGCTATCGCAAAGAGGACATTTTCACGATAGGCATTACAAATCAGCGTGAAACGACTGTCGTGTGGGATAGTATTACGGGTAAACCTTTGTATAATGCCATTATATGGAATGACATACGCACCACGAGCACAGTGGATCAAATCTTGGCTAAAATACCAGATCAGAATAAGAATCATTTTAAGAATGTAGTGGGTTTACCGGTATCGCCTTATTTCTCAGCTTTGAAAATTCGTTGGATGAAAGACAATGTGCCGGCGGTGAGAAAAGCGTGTCGAGAGAAGAGATGCAAGGCCGGTACTATCGACAGTTGGATTGTTTGGAACTTGACAAAGGGTAAGTGTATGATGTGTAGAATTATATTCAAAGCAACGTTTTTCCATGAGGCACAGCTTCTGTTTTTTCTGTGTCTATATCAAGAAGTGAACGATAGTCCTAGCTATCGTGCCATCCGTCACTGAAAATCGTGCACTTTACAGTTTACTAGTGCCAAACGACAGGTTACTGGAAATTACACTCATCAATAGGTTAACTATCATTTAAGCAATTCAAAGGAAATATGCTTGTTAAAGTTTATATTCCGTTGTATCCGATGGAAGGGAATGTGCTGGTGTTCTACGTTCATAAATAGCTTGACCAGATACTGTCGATTGGAAAAGAAATTTTAATTGAACATCAATAGCAAACTATTTCTGACATTTATTGTAGCCGGATCTGATTTTCTTTGATACTGCCCTTATACGGCGTATGAGTTTCTATCCCTGTCTGGTTGCTGGCTTTATTTGTAAAGGAGGCACCTATGCTCCAACTTTTTCACGGTGCTACAAATAGTTTTTAAGCCTTTAAACCCGACCTCATGAAATTTACAACTGAGTGAAATATCGACAGTTTTTAGTCCACACGGGCTTGAAACAGTGCTCAATTCTTACTGACAAGTAAAAAAACTATCATTACTAATTGGCCACGTTTTACACAAATTTCTTTGACCACGATGAAATTATAATAGGAACATTTTCTTAAAACTTGTATTCACACGGTTTCCAACCGAAATAAAAGTTGCTAATTATCGGATAAGTCCTTTTAAAATTAGAAAGATTCTAACAAAATTTTAAATTAAACACATGGGAAATGATAAAGGCTGAATCGAATATACGAGGGCATGTCAATAATTCCGTGACTTTCGAATAAAGCACAGTTTTTTAAAAAAAAAAATATTTTCAAAATATTTATTTTAACATAATCTCCTTTAAGCTTAATACACTTAGTCCAACGCTTCTCCAATTTTTGTATCCCTTCAAAAAAAAATGGAATTTTTCGAGGTCTATAAAATAGGCATTTGTTTGATCAATAGTTAAATCGTTGGAGCTGAATCTCTTTCGACCGAGTCATTTCTTAAGGTTTGCAAATAGAAATAGAATATGGCGGACCAATTCGCAACCCAACTCCAAACAATCCTTTGAAATTGTCACACGATTACGTTTATGGTCAATTGAGAGAAACGCGGCAGACATCTTGCAGACAGCTTTCTTAAACCCAAGTGATAATGTAAAATCGAAACCACACTGTCATAAAAAAAGCATATGGCATCAACAATCTCACGCACTTTTCCTTTTAGATCGGCCAACACCAAAACGTGGATTTTTACGACATTTTCTCGTTTAGCGTCATTTGTACTTGTGCGACCACAACAAAAGTCAGTAAACTAGCCAAACCAAAGTATTTATCAAGCTTTTCCTTGATTTGATTGACGGCTTCTTTCCGCAAAAAATAATTTTTAATAAGCACTCGAAATTCACCTTCCATTTTAAAAAAAAAATCACGAGGTTGCAATTTTGAACAGCTGTTAAACACAAACTAAATGACGGAACTCTCTCATAACACTGTGGAACATTTTTGGGGTTATTGTCTGGGGGGTGAGAAATTCCAAGTCAGGGTGATGATACTAGGTCAGTATATTAAAACTATCAAATGGTTTTGCGTTCGTATGTGCCAGTTTTTTTATGACCTTTTACATTTTTTCCTTATCTTGATGGTTTTTCGCTTAGTTGTAAAATGTTGGCAAAAACGTAGTTTGACATAACTCGAGAACGACTAGTTCGATTTTGCTGAAATAAATTGAGAAAAATTAATAATTACATTTTCTTTAATCCATTACTGTTTCTCTACCAAATCAACATTTTTGCAATTAGAAATAAATTTATGAAGAAAATTTTGCCAAAAAAAATTTTTTTTTTTTTTAAAACATATAAATCCCAAACGGAAAAACGTGTAGAGTCTTATAACTTTCACGTAAAGTCACAAAACCTATAAACAAAATGCGACATAGATCATAGAAATCGATTAACGCGTTCTGCTTTTATTTACAATTAAGTGAAGTTACGTTTTTCCGTTTGGGATTTATGTTTTAAAAAAAAAAAAAATTTTTTTGGCAAAATTTTCTTCATAAATTTATTTCTAATTGCAAAAATGTTGATTTGGTAGAGAAACAGTAATGGATTAAAGAAAATGTAATTATTAATTTTTCTCAATTTATTTCAGCAAAATCGAACTAGTCGTTCTCGAGTTATGTCAAACTACGTTTTTGCCAACATATTACAACTAACGAAAAAACATCAAGATAAGGAAAAAATGTAAAAGGTCATAAAAAAACTGGCACATACGAACGCAAAACCCTTTGAGTGTTTTAATATACTGACCTAGTACCATCACCCTGACTTGGAATTTCTCACCCCCCAGATTGGCTGTTGTACTGTGTAATTTGACAGTTGTCTTTTAACAGATGGCACTTGATGGGAGCAGTTTTGCATTTCATATTACTACGAGGACAGTTGGAAAATTCACGGAATTATTGATCTGCCTTCGTATCACAGCCTAGATCACTCCAATATACTGAAGACTTGGAAATAATATAGCCAGTTCGTTTCTAATAAAATATGTGACGCGCAAAATAGAAAGGGACCTAAGGGTAAAGAACAGTTTTGTTCAGGAGAGCCACTTTAAAGATTAAAATACGCGTATCTTTGGTGTACCATCACTTTCATAAATCGCGCATATCTCTGGGAGGGAACACTTTTGGGCCATGGGATCGGTCTCATTCGATGCTCAGATGTTGTCCACATCAAAAAAAAAAAGAGAAAATGATTTTTTTTACCCTTAGGTCCTTTTCTCTATGCGCTGTCACATAAAGGTTAATAAAAAAGTTTCCCTTAACATTGCTATTAAAAATAATTAAGAAACTATTCAAAAATCGGAAACGATATCATTTCGCTACTCTTTCACCGGTACCAACAGTGGAAAGTCAGCTCCTGACGGTTAATGCATATTTATATAGCAAACTATTTAGATCGTTTTTATAGCTGAAATGTCCCCGTCAATTCGAAATTAACCGCCGCAGAAATGTGTTCTTAATTGCTGTTTCTTGAGAGATAATAGTTCATACTACCCACCACATCCCGAGTAGCACTTTGCTAATTTTTATAATTCTGGGGGTACATATTTTGGTTGTATTTGTAGATGTCAAACCTATGTAGGATCGGCCATTACAAATTTTAAATTTGGATCGGCTGTAAAAACAGGACTAATCATTTTTTTAAATTTCTGATTTTATTGGAAAGTTTGAACTATGTCATTTAATAATGGAACACAATATTATTCATATGACTACCTCAACTGGCTCGGCAGTGCCTCATCCGATCAACCCAGTACATTCAGTACATTTCGATTGTTTCGGGTCGACATTTTTCCTTTATGGCTCCCCACAGAAAATAGTCCAAATGGCTTAAATCACAGCTCCGAGGCGGCTAATTGACATCACAATTTTGCTTGATTAATCGATTTTTAACAACAGTGCGTAGAATATCGATGGTTGCGTTGTCGTTCATGTAATTCTCTTGAATAACGCTCATAGTTGACGATAACGGCGGCTCCTTCATCATTTTCAAAGAAACATGGCCAAATGATGCCGCCAGCCCAAAATGATTTGATTAATGAGACTAACAACAGATTTTGTTAGTGTGGCAGTACCCCGGAAGAAGGTTTCTGAAATCTTTAATCAATATGGTTACAATTTAACTAGAAATGGTAACTGGTTAATCATAACCTTCTATGCGAAACTTAAGCCCGATTGTTGCTTCTAGAGCACAGGACATGAAAACTAGAAAGGTCCTTGAAACATGGATCGATATGGATAAGTTTTATCAGAGGTTGCTTTATGTTGCTCCCAATTGGAATAATATTGCTACTATTGAGGGGGAAAAAATAAAAAACAAACACCGGCAGATGTGCCCCAAATTTAATAGGATTCGTCTTTTTCAGATCAATGTACAATGTTTTCGTAAGATTGGTAAATCTGTCAAATCTGCACAATAGATAGACAAACAGACGGATAGAGCTACGTTGACCCAGATGGTGATTCTGATTCGTGGCGATTGTGAGTCGGTCGGTCAACACTATAAAAGGAAATAGCCTAAAACTGTATTTTTTAATTATTCACACCGTGACCGATCTACATAATCCGGAATGGCCAAAATGTGCTGTAAGTTTAATTAGGGGGTTCTTGAAGTCAATGACTTTAAAAACAGAAAAATTGGTTTCTTCAAGACAGTAACATCGATGTATCACACTTTACAATGTGACTGTAAACAACGAAAATACAAAGACAACCCCAACATTAGGCAAAATAGGCAAAACCATTTTTAAAAATTGTTCTGTTGGGAAACTGCCTTGCAATATTACTTTATATTTGATGGTGTACGGTGAACTTTTATTATGAGGTACGGCCTAATGCACAACCCTATTTGAATGCTAGTCTATTAAAAGTGAGATATTCAATTAGATACTTGAATTTTTGTATTAAAAAAATAATAAGCATATTTGTAAATCGAGATTTAACTTCAGTTCTTATTAACTTTATATTAAAAAACTTCTTGAAGGAAGTGCTATGCTTCAATTTGTATTGCTCGTCTCATTAAAACATATATTTGCATACATATTTCTTGAACATCTTAACTTAGCTTAAACTCATGGCCCCTTTTTATTTTTTAGGTTCTCTCCATATAACAGATGTTACAAATGCCTCCCGCACTATGTTGATGAATATCGAAAGCCTTGAATGGGATCCCCTGCTCCTGAAAACCTTTTCAATTCATATTGATATGTTGCCCGAAATTCGCAGCTGTTCCGAGATTTACGGCAAAGTCTGCGATGAACGTTCTGTACTGAATGGTGTATCCATAAGTGGAATTTTGGGTAATCAGCAGGCTTCACTTTTAGGCCAGATGTGCATTAAACCGGGACAGACAAAGAATACCTACAGATCTGGCTGTTTTTTGTTGTGCAACACCGGCCCAACACCCATTATCTCTTCGCGTGGCTTGCTGACCACTGTCGCCTATAAATTGGGACCAAATATGCCACCAGTATATGCCTTAGAAGGATCTGTTGCAGTGGCTGGTCACGCCTTAGAGTGGTTACAGAATAAAGTGCGCATAATGCCTAAAGCCTCCGATGCTGAACAATATGCCGAGTCCGTACAAACTACGGGCGATGTTTATTTCGTGCCAGCCTTTACGGGTCTCTATGCACCCTACTGGCGTAAAGATGCGCGGGGCATGATTATCGGTCTAACACAATTCTCTACTAAACATCATGTAGTGAGAGCTGCTCTAGAGGCTATTTGTTTTCAGTCGCGCGACATTTTGGAATGCATGTACAAAGAGGGTGGTTTTAAATTCAATAAACTCCATGCCGATGGAGCTTTGTCGTCGAACAATTTGCTAATGCAACTGCAGGCGGACACTGCCGGCGTGCCAGTATTTCGTTCACAACTTTTGGATTCTACCGCTTTTGGTGCTGCCATGTGTGCTGCCCAGGCTGAAGGTGTAGAGCTGTGTAAGTTCGATCCAGACAAGAGACATTACGACAATATCTATTATGATACGTTTCTACCGACCAGCACCGATGAAGAGCGTAAACATCGTTATGGCAAGTGGAAAAAGGCCGTTGAACGCAGTTTCGACTGGGCCTCTCGTGGTGAATCGAAAAAGATGACAGAGGAACGATATCGCATGTTGTCGTCTGTACCTGGAAGTTTATTTGCTATCACCACTTTTGCCATGTTGGCACATTCTTTAAGGAATATGGCGACTTAATGCGGAATTTTGTGCAGTTAACATAGACAATCATTATTGCAGATAAAGAGGAAACGGATATGTGTTTTTTGTTGTCGATGATGATGCTAAATAAGGCTGATAACTATAGATGTCAGAGTGCATGTTATTGTGATACAGAGAAAAAGATTGATTCAGTTCTTTAGAAAAGTATAGCTTACAGACCACACAAACCGGACTGCAATTCTCTATTGCGTTCCCGGATACAGTAATGTTAAAGGAAACGAGGTGGCAGATGATATGGCTCGTCTATGCTTGTCTAAGGATGATGCAGAAGCACGTAACGGGCTATTTCAAACATGAATTCCTATTATAAAGGTTAAGTGTAAGGTTTGCTAGGGATCTGTGTCCTGAAATAGAAAAGAACAGAACTTAAACCCCGGCTGGCACATAACAAAAGTGCCAGTGTGCTCGAAGGTGTCCTATCAGGAAATTTTAATGTAAGAGAGTGAAAGGATATGATGCTTGTGTAGATTGTGTAGATATCCGTCCCTTTAGAAAATACGTACCTTTGTTCCACGTGTCAACTATTTAATGTTAGACACCGCTACAAATCATTCAGACCTAACCATTCAATTGCTTACACATTCTTGTATACTACCTTTTAAACCTCATAAGACATAGTTATACTGAGGAACTGGCACTATGTCAGCAAGAGTTTTCTGCCTTAAACTTCGTTCGATGCTCGATTCAGAATGATAGACAGAACGCGTAAAGCGCCGTGCTTCATCGCTGAAGATAATTTTTCGATGAAATTTTGAGTTTTCGTGAAACTTTGCCATAACCCAATCGGACAAGTTTCGGCGTTTCAAATGATCAAGTGACTTTCGTTCTTGAGTTAGTTTGATCTTATAAGGATGAAGGCCAAGATCTTTTCGCAAAATACGGCACACTGTGGTTTGAGAGATGCCCAATTCCTGAGAACGACGCACAGTGGCTGAAAATTGTTTTTCGTTGGCCAAAATTCTGTAACTTTTGAACCGATCAAAATATTTAAATTATTTTTTTAATGGATATATATTTAGTTCAGCTTGACTCAGCTTTAATTATATTAAACTTTTGATTTTTGAACTTTTAGAGTGAAATATGGGTTTATTTTTTTATTTATTAAAAAATTTAATATTTGGATTTTAATAATAATTATTAATAATAATTATTAAATATTAAATATAAAATATTTCATATTTTGTTCTGTTCTTTAGTAGTTTTCTTGCTTCTTCATCTAAATCCCGATGTTCCACTTTCCATTGATTGCGAATACTGGAGATGAACGGATCTGTCGTTGCGAATAATATATTGAATAGATCTTCATTTGTGGAATTTCGTGAAATTTTTCTAGTATTGTGCTCTCTATAAAATCTGTAATCCATGTTCCTTTTTTCCTGAGCCTACTCTGATAGTTCTCCAAGTGGCACCAAATGATATATAATGACATCTTCTCCATGGCAAAGGATTTTGTGAACTGTTGCAGACATATTTCTCCATGGGTAGTTGGTTGTATATATTTTTGCAGTTTCCTTTGCATAATCTCCAAATTTTCTAGAGTCAATTTCGTCATTGCACGCAAGTACTTCTAGGACTATTTTAAATCTGAAAATAAGGCTTGAGTCCACTCCTGTTATTTCAGATGCTGCTTCTGGATCTGAAAAGAATCTTCTTGCGGTATTGCCATCATTTGTCTTGCCTGACCCTTGTTTTGGCTAATCTATAATCAATCCAAATTTCCGATATTCATCTTGAACATGTTTCTTTTTTGAACTTCTTAAATCTTTGTTGGTTTCGTTGTTTCTTATTGATCCTGAAGACCCGAAATCCAAATCATAACTGATTTTTAGTATGTGTTCCATAAGTCGTATTCTTGCATGTAGTGGTGATAATCCAAATTCATATGCATCGGTATTATCTAATGATTTTGTCGGGACTTGATTTAATTGGGTTGATGTTGCTTGGCAATGCAGCTCGTGTTAGTCAAAGCCTGGCCTACTTTTCCATCTAACATTGTCAGCACTA
The DNA here is from genome assembly GCA_963513945.1 of Hydrotaea diabolus. NCBI lineage: Eukaryota > Metazoa > Arthropoda > Insecta > Diptera > Muscidae > Hydrotaea > Hydrotaea diabolus. Next base: position 157,931,902 of record OY740719.1, on the reverse strand, counting down.
ATTGGTAGCTTACTTTAATTTGCTGCCCATCTAACTATAATTGTAATGGCTGTAGTGTTACAATTTGGGCCTTGATATCACTAACTTCTTTCTTAATGGCATCATGAGTTTCTTTTTTGAATTCAAACTTGATTTGCCTGCAAATTTTGTAGAATATGGTGTCTCATTTGTCCAAATTCCAAAATCTTTTTCAATCGCAATGGTACAAATGATACCATGAACATATCTGAGTCCGAAATATTTCCACATACAACTTGTTTGTATTGTTTTTGTCCCGAAAAACCATCACATCCCCATTTACAAAAAAGAATTAACTTTGTGTTTCCATATTTCTTTAACTCATTTCCTGTTATTGATTGCAGCAAGCGTTCGGCTGTGTGATCAAGTAGAGATTGTAGTTGTACCTCTGCCGAAATTGGAGTGATTGTAATAGTGTCCTTTGATGGCAAACAGTCCATTTTAGCAGCGGTTATGTGATGATATGCTGGATTCAAATTTGAGCCCTTTTCAATCGCACGCAATCTGAGCTGAATATATTGCTGTTTTGTTAATTTCGAATCCAGAAATAATGCTAATGCCTCCTTATTTGTGAACTGTTTTGCATTGCTCGGAGTTAAGAATCCATTTTGTTCTCACTGTACCAGCTTTAACAACTTTTTTAATGATATCCACTTTTGCAAATTGGTTCTGTAATCGTAATTGCTGTAGGAAAAATTCTTTTATATTTGCACAACCAATTTCATCGTTAACATCTTTAAGTTTCTGCCTCTTAGATCTATTGCTGCAGTTGTCCAATTATTTGCGTGGTCTTCTAGCCTTATCTTACTTTGCTGTTTCTGCAAGTACATTATGTTGGCCTTCTAACCACTTTCCGCTTTTTATATAAAACTTTTGTTTACTGTAGCTAACTTCTTTGTAGCGCTTTTTTGTGCTTTGACGAAATTAGATATTTGTTTTTGTATTTCGGTGCCTAAGACCATCATTCTGGTTTTTGTTTCTAAAATACTCTTCGACCAGTTCTTTATAACTGAAGCTCTCCATATTTTTCTGAATATTTTTATTGCGTCTGTAATGTTTTATCACTTGCGAATTTCTCCAGGTGGTACACGTTTCTTGTTCCCTAGAAACTCTATTCCACTAAAGTTTAAACTTGAGAAAAATATAGTAGTTTCATAAATATTTCATAACGCCCCTAATATTAAACGCTAGAGGTGTGACAAAAGACAAAGACTTTAATCCTACCAACATTATAAAAAAGACCGCAGGCCATTGCCGATGATATAGCTTGCGAGTAGAAACCATTTATTTTTGATAAAAAAACACCTTTTTCTGAAATTAAAAAAAAACAGTTAAGTTTGACAGCAAGCCACGCCCACAATTAGCAGTAGTTTACCCTAATTTTTTGGCTACCTTAATCTGAGTATGTAAGCTACAAAAAGGCGTAAAAATTTTAAAAATCGGTGACAAAAAAACAAGTAAAAAATGTTAAGTTTGGCTGTGCCGAACTTTGGATTCCCTCCACCAGATTCCCAAATAAAACCAAATTTGGTGCGGAAGTGTGTTCTATATAGAACTCTTTATGTGCAAAATTTTATTTTGATAGGTCAAGCTTGTGGTGAGTTATCGTCATATTATTTCTCATGGCCTATAAGGCCGTTTGTATGGGAGGTACAAGAAATGGTGGCCCAATCTAAACCATTTTTACATAGATGATTGCGCCTATATAGAGATAATTTTTTTTTGCAAAATTTCAGTGATTTTGCTCTAAAAACTGGACGGATATTTCCAAATAAAAAACTAATTTTTATGAGGTAGTGTCGGTTGAGGGTCTCCAACACCAACTTCCCGTAGAGCTTTGAGGTACTGCCGAGCCAGTTGGGGTAGTCCTATGAATGATATTGCCTTATATTAATAAATGACAAAGTTCAACCGTTCCAATTAAACCAGAAATTCGAAAAACTTACAGAACGTTTTTTTTACAGCCAATTCAAATTTCAAGTGTTAAATCGCCCACCCATTATGATTGAAGTACGACTTTATTTGCAAAATGTATAACATTTGCCGTATGTATAACATTATGGTGAATATTTAACGCCACCCTGTATATCCATCGATATCATTTGCTGTAACGAAAAAGTTGAAGAATCGTAAAAACTTGTCTTACCTAGACATAAGGCTATTTATTAACGCTGAACTCTTATGAAACGAATGGCAAGTTACATGCCCCTCTGACAAGTTTTGATAAAATCCTTAATCAATACAAATACACATATTCGTTTCCCTTTTTAAAATCTTAATTGTAATCATTGTACTTATGAAATATTTACAAATATCTTAGGAACAAACAAATTTACTTATGTACATTAAACTACTGACTTTAGAGCTATGTTTTTAAAACATATTGTCAAACTGTGTTTACATTGCAAAACTAAACATGTGTTTAAGTTATACAGTGTAATTATTGTAACTCTAGTTGTATTAGTTTAAACAATTTTTCAACCGATGTTTAGTTTGTAATGTAACTGCAGTATAAACTTATAAAATAGCTAAAAAAAATATAGTTTTATGGCTAATAACTTAAGATAAAAACGCGTTTAAAATGAATAGTTTTGTATAATAAACTTTTCATAAACTATTATTTATAAATTTATGCATGCATACGTTATTCAACCCCATGTTCACGAAGCTCTGTTAACCTTAAATCAGAACTAAGTAACACCTTTGTTTGAAGTTTGATTTCTATAATGAGAGTTAGATTTTCATAACAGAGCCTCCTGTTAATGGCGGCCAAATATCTTTTACTTGATAACAGTTTTTATTCGATTTTGTTTTTATTGATTAATTTTTTTATCTAGTTGTATATTTTTTTTATCATTATTACTACTTAAGACTATAACTATTTGTGATAAAGGTATATTTCTCTATACAATATGACTTTTTGAACATACGAATGTATAACGATTATTTGAAAACTTTAAGTATCACTACCATTATAGCTTATGTCTCATTTTTAATGATTTTTATTTTTGTTTTAATTTTTTTTTATATAGAACGTCTAGTTGTATATAGATAACAATTACTTTAGTAATTATTAAACTTGTATATTTGTTAAGCGTTAAAAAAAACAATTGTGGTTTAAAATAAAAGCTAAAAGCTTTAAAGTTAATTTAAACAAAAAAAATTACATACTTGCATTTACTTTTTAAATGTCCTAGGCCATCACTTTGTAACTCAATTTCACAAAGACTTACTCGTAGCAACACAAGTAAAAAAGTCGTTAAGTTTAGCTAGGTCTAACCTTATACTAGTATACCCTACCCTACTAATGCGCAAAAAATGGTCCCGTTTTTAGGCCCTTCCGCCCGTCCCTTGGTAGCAAATTTTTCTTAAATTTGAGTACCCATATGTCTACATTAAATATTATTCGTCCGTTTTGACCATGTGGGACTTTCTTTGGGCCACATTATACAAAAAGTTCAGCAAATGTGCCCTCTTTTGATGTATTTTAGGACGTCCCAACTAACAGAACATATTTTAACCAATTTGCGTCCACAAAAATTATGATTTGTTAAGCAATACTCAAAAAGGCAAATACTTATGGCCATAAGCACATATGCAAAATTGTAGGATCATTGGTGGATTCGTTTGATTGAACAGAGGAATCCTAACAGACATGGCTAGATGTCTTGAATTTTATGATCTTCTAAAGGGATCATATCGTAGTGTTTCAATCGGAATGACCAATTTAATACTTTAATATGCCATTCACTCTTTGTCGGAGGGTATGATTTGAGAATATGGGGAACCTTAGTTTATTTGTCTGTGACAGCACATTAAAACATCTTAAGTATACTTATATGGATATAAGGCATATTATATTGCTACTCGCTTATTAAACGAGTAAGTGGTCGCTTAGGCGTAAACTTCGAAAACATTACGAGGAGTTTTGTACAAGAACTGATTGGCTGTGATGTGATGTATAACATAAACCGTTTGATTTGAAAATTTGACCGATGTTGAATGTGAACCACATCTAAACGTAAAGTTTTTGTTTTGCATTTCATTTGAAAATTCTCAATTTCAGACTTACTCAATTTGAACCGTGGACCATTCCAAACGTCATCAATGGTCAGAATGGTGGCAAGAAATGGCCACATTGGATGAATTTTCGAAGAGAATCATCTTGAGTGATGAGACACATTTTATCCTCAGTGGATTCGCCAATAAGCAGAATTACGGCATTTGGGCGAATGATAATCCAAGACTGATTGTCGAAAAAACCATGTGTGATTGTTTGGTGCGGTTTATGGGCTGGCGGCATCATCGGGCCGTATTTTTTCAAAAATGAGGCCGGCAGTTGCTGTGAATGGTGTTCGCTATCGTGAGATGAAAACGAACTTTTTATGGCCCGAATTGGAAGATATGGATGTGGATGTGGTTTCAACAGGACGGTGCCACTTGCCACATAGCTAACGAAACACTGGCTCTTTTGCGCGACAAATTCAATGTCCGTGTTATCTCACGTCGTGGCGATGTTAATTGGCCGCCAAGATCATGTGATTTGACACCGTTGGACTTCTTTCTTTGGGGTTATTTAAAAGAAAAGGTATACGTCGATAAGCCAGCAACAATTCAAGAGCTAAAGGATGAGATAATTCGGCACATTAATGGCATAGAACCTCAATTATGCCTCAGCTTCATCGACAATTTGGACCATATTAACATTATAAAAAGAAAGGTAAATAATTTCCTATATAATTTGTGTTTTATTCAAAATCAACATCGGCCCTTAAAATTTAACCACCCTTTGCAAGAGGACAGAGAGTCAAAATATTTTGGGAAACCCTTTGAAACATAGCAATCTTTATTTCTGAATGGGTACATTTGTTACATATTGTTTCCAAAGAAGTCATGCCACTCTAATGTACAAAGCTTATGGCATAAGTATTTATAAAAATGTGTACGTAGCTGTGAATAAAAAAATATGATTATGTGTCTTGTTTTAACTGCAAAGTGTAATGCTTTTAGAAGAATTTAAGAAATCGGTTTATTCGACGCAAAAAACCGGATAAGTTGAAAGCCGAACGACAGTTTTTTCTTTCTTTAGAAACCGACCCGCCGGTTTTTAAAAGCCGAAAAAGCCCTAGTACAGTGTGGCACACGAATCGTGATACAAAAACAAAACGTAAAAACTCTTTTGCTGTGTGAGTAATAGGCTTATTCATTATTTTATTTAGAAGGTTAATATTTAGATTTATTAAAATTATTGCTTAGGATACCGAAAAGAGGATTTGGATAGTGCAGCCGTACCATGCTTTGCAGTCCTGCATTTCCGTCCAAAGGGAATTTAGGCGAGAGTTTGGCAGAACCCCTGCCCCCCCCCCCGAGTAGATGGATTATGAGGCTGGTAAATATGATTGCCAAGTCTGGCAGCATCGCATGAACACCGTACCCTGGAGATCCCTATGTTCGGGTTCAAGACACCATCGCGGCTGTAACATCGTCAATTCAGACAAATCAAAGCGTTTTGACTCGAAACTTATAGCCGCAATTTGCAGTTAGCAGACGGCCATTACAACGGATAATTCATAATGACTTAAACTTGTTTCCGTACAAAGTCCAAATTACAAGGGTGTTATACCCTCTGGACGGAATTTCGAATGGAATTTTGCAAAATTGCTTGATAAATTGCATGTTTATGTCTAATGAGGCCCATATGGATCTAAACGGCAATGTTAAAAAGCATATGAAGTGAAGCTATGAAGTGAAGCTAATCCAGAAATACTTCATGAAACGAACCGGCTCCCAGAACGAGTAACTGTGTGGTCGAAGTTTCATCAAGCTGTCACAGTGACTGTCAATCGGTACATAAAGATGTTTAAGGAACTCCTCCGAAGACGTATTCGATTCAACAGTATTTGGTTCCAGCTAGATGGAGCAACTGCACATATAAAGTAGCCAGACCGGTTATGACAGAGCTCCAAGAAAATTCCCAAACAAACTAATATACTAAAATTCCACTATCCGCTGTCCCCCAAGGTCAACGGACCTGACTGCACTAGACTTTTCTTTATCGGGTTATGTCTAGCAAGAGGTGTATACAACGAAACTATGGAATTTGACTAAATTGAAGCAGTCCATTAAAACAAAAATTGAAGCGATCCCAACATCAACCCTTCAGGCCGCAGTGAATGATTTTCTAATCAGGTGTCGCATATGCGCGGAAGAGCATGGAGGCCATTTACGGTCTATGATCGTCAAACACTTAATTGTCTTTTACGTTAACGGGGGCATATCAATTCTTTTGTGACTCTTCAAACTTCCCTCGTAGTTATAAGAAATGGAAAACAGCTCCCATCAACTACCATCTGATAATAGTCATTTAGTAGTGCTCATTAAACATTACTTTTTGCGGGTAAAACCAGTCAATCAAACCAAGGAAAAGCTTGATAAATATAGGGTGATCTAGAGGTATTTTTTCAATAGGGTTTTTCACAAGTAACGCGTGAGTGGTATTAAACTTTATTTTTTATTTGTTTTCAGTACTGTTTGACATTTCATCATGGAAAGACTTACACCACAACAACGTCTCCTAAATGTGCAACTGTATAATGGAAATGAGCGATCGGTAAGAAACTGGCTTCGGCCGATGCCACGACAGCCGGTTCTACGCACCGGATCGCCCGAAGCACCAATTCTTCGGCCAAGGGCTGTCACACTGGTACGGTTTGCCGCTACAACAACAACTTATATAAAATTAAATTTCTATACGAGAAAAAAAATTAAACACGAGCATTGATTAAAAAAAAGTATTTGACTTTTTTATTGTAGTACACCCTGTATTTTCCTAACAAACCGAAATATTTTGTGGATGGACAAAATGGGTACTTTTAGTTGGAACGCACTTAATACCTTTAAAAGGGATAGTTGCTGGCCAAAAAAAACGTCCCTAATGGTTAAAACGGACGATTAATAGTCAAGATGGACATATGGGTACTCAAATTAAATTAAATTAAATAAAAAAAAGAGAGTAATGCGGAAATTTTGGCTGATATTAGGTGACATATGGGTACTCAAATTAAATTAAATTTTCCTACCAATCCAAATGTAGAGTAATGTGGAAATTTTGGCTGATATTAGGTACGGGCGCATGTTTCTGGACGGTGGAGCGTATATATGTTTCGGTCTAGTCCAACTTAACGATGTTTTAACTTGTTTATTTTTAATAAACAAAAATGTAAACATTGATTAAAGTCCTAATTAGAAGAATACATCATTGAATTACTCATAAAACCGGTTGGGTTGGAAACTCTTGGCATCGTACACACCCTTTTCTTCACGTATAAAAACGATAATTTCTCTTATCGCCATGTTATTGACGTTTACCTTGCGTTTCATTTATAAATTATCCGCTGATAAGTTTGATTATATTTCTTTATATCAAAGATCATTTAAATCATTGTGGACAACCTGTGACGTTTGAAGACTTTGAGCTCTCGATCGCTTTTATATGGTAAAGAGAAAATTCGTTAGTGACATCTAGAGTTTACGTATGGGGTTATATGTCTGCATTAACACTTTAAATGTCTGAACAAATTTTCGTTATCTTTGATTGCCACGAAAAAAAACATTTCATTATCAAATTAACAACAACTTTTAATTTATTGCAATATTTTGTAGGTGTGAATTTCTTCATTTCCGTGTGCATAGACATTGGAATCATTTACTTTGGTTTGATAATCGAAAAAAGACGCAAAAGTTGTTTTTGATTAGGCTATGGAAAGAAGTTTCATGAGCAAAGAAGAGACGATTGTCGTAGGGGGTTTTCTGGTTTTAACCGAGTAAAATCTAAAAATGCTAATTATTTGAAACCAATTCTACTGGAAACTTTTTAATTATTTAAAATCAATTTTACTGGAAATTTGCCCAGCCGATGACATAAAGACTTACTGTTGCCTTGTCTGTGGTATTGGACTGCGACAATGCGGTTGATCAGGTGGTAGTGATAGTCTTTTCCAGGGTTACAAACCGAAACGATTTTGAACCGAACCTTATTTTTTTTGTCTATTAAGAGAACCTTAAACCAAACCGCTGTTAGAAAAAAAATGGTGGACCAAACCATAATAACCGTCAAAATAATAAAAAAAACAAGTTCACAACAAAAAAAACAATACTTAAAAGCATTTTTTACATGAATACTCATATTGGTACATGTAAAGTACTATATTACAGGGTGTTTAAATTTTAAGGGCCGACGTTGTTTTGACGCGTAAAAGAGCCATTGTTTCGTTAGCTGTGTGGCAAGTGGCACCGCCCTGTTGAAATCACATATCGTCCACGTCCATATCTTTCAATTCGGGCCATAAAAAGTTACGATAGCGAACACCATTCACAGTAACTGCCTGACCGGCCTCATTTTGGAAAAAATACGGTCCGAAGATGTCGCCAGCCCATAAACCGCAGCAAACAGTCACTCTTTGTATGTGCATTGTTTTTTCGACAATCACTCTTGGATTATCATTCGCCCAAATGCGGCAATTCTGCTTATTGACGAATCCACTGAGGTGAAAATGTGCCTCATCACCGAAGATGATTTTCTTCGAAAATTGATTTTCATTTTCATAATAAGCCTGAATAACTTTAACACGTTGCTCGCTTGTGTATCATTTCATGGTTCAAATTGAGTTAGTCTGAAATTGAGAAATATTTAATGAAATACAGAAAAAGGCTTGACGTTTAGGTGTGGTTCACATTCAACATCGGTCCTTAAAATTTAACCACCCTTTATAAATTTACTTATATGTTTCATTTAGTTTAATTTTAGTTTTTATTTCAGTTTTTGTTTTAAAAAAAATAAATGAACCAACTTTGAACCATTACACCGAACCAGAAGCACGAATCAAGAGCACTTAAAAACCATTTTTAAAATCGAACCATTGTTTTTGGACCTGAATTAAAACATTGAACTAACTCAAATTCAGAATTGATTTGCATTCCTTGTTTTTCAATTGCTATAAATGTTTGGAAAGCTTTCAAATTTACCAATGCGAAAATATTTAGATAAGTTTGCCATTTCATCTTGCATTATTTCATGCCTGTGAAACTTCACGCTTAATTGGCTTTTACGTTTACGGGGGCATATAAATTCTTTCGTGACTTTTTAAACTTCCCGCGTAGTTATAAGAAATGCAACACTGCTCCCATCAAGTACCATCCATTAAGAGACTACTGTCAAATTTTGAGAGAGTTCCGTCAATTAGTTTGTGTTTAACAGCTGTTCAAAATATACAACCTCGTGTATTCTGTTAAAAATGGCAATACTGAATTTCGAGTGCTCATTAAACATTATTTTTTGAAAAAGAACCGTTAATCAAACCAAGGAAAAGCTTGATAAATACAATGGGGACTCTGTACCATCGATGTTAATGGTAAAAAAGTTGTTTACTGACTTTCGTTGTGGTTGCACAAGTATATACAAATGACGCTGAACGTTCTGGACTGCCAATTGAGGTCAATTAACCTGAAAATGTCGAAAAAATCCACAATCCACAGTGCGTGAGATTTTTGATGCCATATGCATTTTATATGGCAGTGTGGTTTCGCTTTTACATTATCAGTTGGGTTTTAAGAAAGCTGTCTGCCGCGTTTGCTCGCAATTGACCATAAAAGGATTGTTTGGAGTTGTTTAACGGCAATTCGAATGAGCTTTTGCGGCGTTTTGTAACTGTGGATGAAGCATGGATCCATAACAATACTTCGCAGACCAAGCAGCAGTCTAAACAGTGGGTTATTTATCCGGGTGAACCGGCTTTGTCGGCCAATAGGTGATGGCAAAAGTTTTTTGGGATGCACGCGGGATAATTCACATCGATTAACTTCAAAAGGGAAAATCAATAAACGGCGAATATTATGTCAACTTATTGGCCCGACTTAACGAGGATTTAAAAAAACGACCCCTTATTGCCAAGAATAGTTATTTTTGATCAAGATAATGTGCGGATGCACACGTGTTCAGCCTCAATGGCAAAATTCCATGAATTGGGTTACGAATTGATACCTCATCTGCCATATACTCCGGATTAAGCCCCTAAAGATTATTTCCCATTTCCAACACGAACATCCACGGTTAATTACCTTCCGTTAATTACCCATTTTGTTGCCCAAATATATTTTTTCCCAAAATTAAATATCCTTTGAGTTGCCCTCGCATTATTAAATTTCCCTGTTACGCAGATAAGCTTCCTGTCGAAGGTCTTGGATTGTTTTGTATGGCAGCAGCGATTGTTTTCTCTCGTCGAACTAAAGGTTTCGAAGGTAAGGTTTTTCGTTGACTGTCCCATGCTCGGCAAAATTTTATACCGGTCTTATTATGATCCATCTGCTCGGAGGATTGCCAAACGTGCGCCTTTACTCTCTTTAAACCGAAACTACGGACTCCAGTGCGTGATAGCGGCGGACAATCCAAATTCTTGTTTCAGTGTCCCAGTTATCCTTTTTTGTTAAATCTTAAAATCAATCAGCATATAAAAAAAATTAACCAGAATCATCAAATAGAAAAAAAGTTATTAAATTTATTTTTTGGCAGTGGTTTTCATCTGCCATCCTGTATTTTATATTATGATAGAAGGATCTATGACAATTATGTGTGAAACAATATCGGCCAAATGCTCGCCATAATCATATTTTCAATGACTCTGACCAATAATAAATGGTCAATGTCGTTAATGTGCCGAATTATCTCATCCTTTAGCTCTTGTATTATTCTTGGCCTTTAGCTCTTGAACTATTCTTGGCTTACGTACACTTTTTTCTTTAAAATATCCTCAAAGAATGAAGTCCAACGGTGTCAAATCACATCATCGTGGCGGTCAATTTACAAGGCCAATTTCTTTTGAATTTCTCGCGAAAAAGAAATGTTTCGTTGGCTGTGTGGCAAGTGGCACTATCTGGTTGGAACCACATATCATCCAGGTCCATATCCTCACTTTCACCATTAACAAGTCGAGCTTGACGGCTCTTCAGCCACACTATAGCGAAAAAAAATCTATAAATAAAACCACAATAAATTCGATGTGCATATTACTCCTTTGTTGTTTAATACAACGGAGTTTTTATCAGATCACCCTTTAGTGTTCTACTAGTTTTGAACATTCTTATGAGGAAAACTTTAGTTAAAAACCGATTCAGCTTATAAGAATTCCAGTACAATAAAATTATTTTTGTTTTAATGAAATATCTTTAGCCACAATTTATTTTCTGTAGTACGGAACAGTATTTGCTTGGAACATCTGCTAATCAATTTTCAATTTACTTTATAAACATTACGAGGGTTGCTATTTATATTTCGGGTCCAGCAATAAAAAGACAATAATTTATCATTGGAAATGGGTTTATTGTTTTTCAAAATCTTCCCCTTTAAGATCAATACACTTTTGTATGCGTACAAACCATTTTTCAAACCATTTTTTACACTCTGATTGAGACACCTCCAAAAACATGATTTTTGAACGCTTCAACAGCTGCTTTGAGCGATGAAAAACGTTGACCACGCAATTTTTTCTAGATGCTTAGGAATAAGAAGAAGTCATTGGGTGCCAAATCAGGGCTCTTCGGTGGATGGCCCATCAATTCGACATCTTGAATGGTCAATTAGCTTATCGTTTCAGCTGATGTGTGAGTGCTCGCATTGTCGTAATGCAAAATGATCCGTATTCGCTTATTATCTTTCCTCATTTCTTCGAACACTGTTGGCAAACAGATGGTTGTATACCACTCAGAATTGACCGTCCTACGTTCCACTAAAGGCACTGTGGCAACATGGCCGGTTATACGCGATAATTTGCTACGATGTACTTTTTCCACGAACAACTTTTGTTGGATTTGGCTCCTCTTGAAAGACCCATACGGTCGATTGCCGTTTTGTTTCGGGTTCATATGCATAGATCCATGATTCGTCACCTGTGACGTTATTATACACTGTCTTTGAGCTACCGCAGTTATACTTTTACAACATCTCTTTGCACCAATCCATACGAACCTTTCACATTCTTCAAATTATGTGGGATCCAACGAGAACAAATCTTTTTCACGGCCAAATGAACATGCAATATCTTATTGACGCTTGTCATACTAATGCCCAAGGATGCCTCAATCTCACGGTATGTCACATGTCGGTCTTGCTTAATCAGTTTACGCACAGCATCGATGGTTTCTGGTAAAGTGACCGAAGTTGGACGTCCTTCACGAAATTCATCCTGGAGCGAACGACGTCCGAGACTGAACTCTTGGCACCGGCGATTAACAGTGGTTTTTGATGATGCTTCATCGCCACGAAAGTCGAAACAAGTTGATTTAAACACTCTTGTCGAAAATCGTAAAAAATCATCCCACGAAAATGTTCACGGGATAATTTAATTTTTTGACTTAGAAGAATTTTTCAAACAAAACATTAAATAAAACAATTCGCCCTTAAATGACAAAACGTTCTCGGCCCGAAATATAAATATCAACCCTCGTATAGCTGCGGCCAAAAAAAAAATAAATATTGTTGTTAGTTACCGAGACCAGTATGTACTTTAACACAATATACTGTATATATATATATATATATCGGTGGACGAACATGCGGTGGACGAACATGCGGCTAATCCCTAGTGGCCGGAGCGTTTTTAAAATATCGCTTTTTTTCATTTCACACTTGAAAAGCGCTATTACGGTTCTCATTATCTGACCACTCCATGTTGAAAGTTGAAACAATTTTAAAATCCCGTTAGAGACTAACGCTATTGAGGTTAGCTTTCAAAACACATATGACATTAACGGGGTTGTTCAGTTCTACTATTGAAATGAGCGTGTTCAATGTTGTAACAGTATTTATGTCCCTACTAAGTTTTATCTGTATGAATGTATTTTCTTTCTGAAAATCCTGATTCTGAAACGTTAATACTTTTACTGACATATATTTGAGGCGAATTTTTATTTAACGAATACCATGACGTTAATGTGATGATTTCAATCGTAGATTTGGGGTTTTATGTAAAAACTTTTAGTTGAAATCGGGTGTAATATGTGGCTTTAAGAGCCGTAGGTTCTGGAATCAGGAAAAACCTATGTATGATATCAAGATATGGACTGGTGTGAACCAATTTCTAAAGGGTTCGCCCTTGGCCCAAACTTGATGAATGTAACAAGTTTAAACAAAATCGGTTCATTATTTCAACCTGTAACGGTAGGACAGACTCCGCTCAATGGAACTAGATAGTGATTCTGAGTCGATTGGTACACTTAACATGGGCCCATCTGCATTCCTTTAAGGTGTTGCAAACATGATTATTGTATAAAAATGTCTTTTATTTTGATGTAATCATAAATCAATAATATCAAATAATAAATATAGAATTCTTAAAAAATATTTATGTATGTAAAATAACTCTAGCAGTTGGATAGACAGATACAAATGTATTATGTATGTATTTATGCAGACAGAAGATAGGCTTAGAAAAAACATAACAATATTTTAAGTACTCGTACGTTTATAAGACGATGACAATAATTGAATTTCATTTCGGTTTTTTTAGACAAATTGCCGCAATACTACACAGATCATCTTCTGATGAAATGAAAGAAAGAAAGAAACGAAAGGTTTACAAAACTAACCACTTAAAACCTCTATCTATTCTTCTAGACATAGCTTGAAATTACAAAACTTTTAAAAAGTTGTGAGAATAACTTAAATTTAAAATCAAATGATTATGTCTGTATGTTATCAATCGGGTATTAAGTACTCAATGTCTAACTAAAATCTCAAAACGATGGTTTACTGCTGCTCATGCCGCGAGCCGGCAAGCTGTTTGTCTTTGTTTGAGGATTATCACGCGCCTGGGAATGGGCCACCACTATGCTTAGGCATTGAACCCATTCTTCGGCATTTTTGCCATCTTTCGGTTTGAGTATTAAAGTTTGATCGGCGGTGAATATTTCAAAAGCCTTGGGTATATTTCGGGCACCTCGCGAGACCTTAACGGAACGTATTTGATTGACATCGATACTTTCACCCCCGCTCTGGAAATGTAAGAAAATTACACAAATTACTTCAATAGGTTAAATTATCTCAGAATTTAATCCTTTACTCACCGATCCTTTACATGATAAATGGGCACCGGACAGCGTAAAATATCGGGTGCGCCATCTACGGAACAAACGCCATTTGCCTTTTTTCTCTTTCAATTGACCCTCGATCATGGGCTGATTGCTGCCGTTGAGGAAGCCCACCGCTTTGTCGGGATGATTGCAGAGGAAACAGCCCCATTGAAATTCCAGTTCATTGCAATTTGGATTGGATTTATCAGTCTTGGAGACTTCGAAAACATCTAAGAAGCCCGAATGTCTTAACTCATTGACGAGAATTTCACGGTCCTAAAAAGAGAGAGAAAGTTAGCAGGTTATAAACAGCTGTTTGAGGATATTCTAAATTTAAAGAGGTTAATTAAGAATAAAACAAATACCGAAACTTTGAAAGGATAGTACAAATCCAAGATTATTTTCAAAAATTTAAAAACATTGTTCGGCTTATTATTAGTTAATCTAAAAGAGCAAACATTCACATTATTTATGGAGCAAATTTTCATTCATGTGGCTAACTTACTTGCCACATGTGGCTACCTTAATAGCGCATCCTGTCAACACAGTTTTTTAGGAGCTTGTTCTATCTCCCGAAAAGTTTGCTCGATATTAATCTTAAGGGACGAAAACGTTAATAAATTGTTCGCATAACATTGGTCCCTTTAGGACGGCTTGAAATCCCAGCTCCAAGGTGGCCAATTGACAAGATAGATTATGGTGTTGACTGTGTCGCATGGTGCTTCGTTCCGCAGAAGCCAAAGAATGTTTGAGTCCGTTTCTTCAATATTCGGTCACAGACGTAGCTCTCACCGTGATGGCGGTTTCCATAAGCATTTTTAAACATAATTGGGCCAATAATGCTATTGCTTTAAAATCCACACCAAACTATTACTCCATGGGGATGTATAAGATTTTCGACAAGCATGTGGGGGTTTTCCGATCCCTCAACACTGAAAAGCGATAACCAAGCGGATGGTCGTGTTGTTGTTGTAAAAACAATAGCAGTGTTTTTTTGAGATTACTAGGTAAGTAGTTGACTAAGTTAGTTTGTAATTTGGTAAACTGGCAACATTGCATAAAATTGAGAGTAATATGGCAACATTGTTTCTCTTTGTGCACTTCTTTGTTGTATTAACACCACTAGTGTTATTGGCGAATTCGTCAAAAACAGACAACACAAATCTATATAGTATTGATATCAACGAAATATAATAAATCAATTAATTGCTACACTTTTGCTTTGTGAAAATGTGTAAAATATCCGGTGTGAGTTCATTTAGAGTTTCACTTATCCCATCTCGTGTGGATGTACCCAATATGGATTTGCCGATGGAACCTTTTTTATTTTTTTTATAAAGCAGGGTGAGTCCTGTTCAAGGGTGAGTCATGTTTAATTTTCTGTTAAAAAATAAGTGTCCTTGTTTGTTAAGCGACTTGAGGCCAAGTCGCTTACTAACCGAGTAACTTCCATACAAATCAGTAACCTCAAAAAACAGCAAATTTATAGAGAATTGTAAGTCGTGTTCGTGTATTGCGGATCTGCTTTGACATCCATGTGAAGGAAAGGCGCCATTTTGAATGGATGCGTCCAAAGAGACCTTTGGGTCAATCGAGTAGTCTTGGCCGGACAATTGAAGAGGTGCAGAACGTCATGTGGTCCCTGATGACATGTTGCCATCAATTCGCGGCCGATACGAAATTAGGCGGTTGCACGATACAGATCTCACCTGAGCCAGAAACACTCGCGCCTATCGAGGTAGCTAAGTTGTTTATAAAGCTGCACATAGTGCCGGGGGGTCTATCCGGTGCATAGAACCGTCTGTCGTGGGGGGTAGCCTCTTCTCCTCTGGTAATGTTCACCAAGCTGCAGCGCTGCGACTTCATCAATGTGAATGTCGTTCAGAACTGCCTGGTAGTAAAGATAACCTAGAGGTTCTCTCTTGTAGCGCATGACCTCTATAATACTTCTGTTGATATTTAGTTAGAATGTTGGCGTCATTGACTTTTATATTAAGGGTCATTCGCACGTCTGCGATCTATGCAGTGAAGAGTGTAGCTGATGATTTCAGGGCATATATTCTCAAATTCCTTACAGTGAAGAAGATTCCTTAGTCAGTGAGTTAAACAGGCTGGTGCGTGAAATGTTGAGTTATTGA
Source organism: Hydrotaea diabolus (assembly GCA_963513945.1). Lineage (NCBI taxonomy): Eukaryota > Metazoa > Arthropoda > Insecta > Diptera > Muscidae > Hydrotaea > Hydrotaea diabolus. The sequence goes on along the minus strand of OY740719.1, from coordinate 157,915,625 downwards.
GTGAACATGTTTAGTAAACATGGATCGCAGAGGTGCGAAAGTCCCTTAATGTGAAAGTCGATAATGTCAACATCTCAACGTCAACAGCATTTTTCGAGCCTCTGCACATGCTACAGTTATCAGCGACAAGTTAAAAAATTATAGTACCGGATTATGCAGAGCCGGTGCGGTTGTCCACTAGAATGCCAATCTTACGAACTTTTTACAAAAACTTGTGTACAGCCAAGTCGCTTACTAACCGAGTAACTTCCATACAAATCAGTAACCTCAAAAAACAGCAAATTTATAGAGAATTGTAAGTCGTGTTCGTGTATTGCGGATCTGCTTTGACATCCATGTGAAGGAAAGGCGCCATTTTGAATGGATGCGTCCAAAGAGACCTTTGGGTCAATCGAGTAGTCTTGGCCGGACAATTGAAGAGGTGCAGAACGTCATGTGGTCCCTGATGACATGTTGCCATCAATTCGCGGCCGATACGAAATTAGGCGGTTGCACGATACAGATCTCACCTGAGCCAGAAACACTCGCGCCTATCGAGGTAGCTAAGTTGTTTATAAAGCTGCACATAGTGCCGGGGGGTCTATCCGGTGCATAGAACCGTCTGTCGTGGGGGGTAGCCTCTTCTCCTCTGGTAATGTTCACCAAGCTGCAGCGCTGCGACTTCATCAATGTGAATGTCGTTCAGAACTGCCTGGTAGTAAAGATAACCTAGAGGTTCTCTCTTGTAGCGCATGACCTCTATAATACTTCTGTTGATATTTAGTTAGAATGTTGGCGTCATTGACTTTTATATTAAGGGTCATTCGCACGTCTGCGATCTATGCAGTGAAGAGTGTAGCTGATGATTTCAGGGCATATATTCTCAAATTCCTTACAGTGAAGAAGATTCCTTAGTCAGTGAGTTAAACAGGCTGGTGCGTGAAATGTTGAGTTATTGAGTGAACATGTTTAGTAAACATGGATCGCAGAGGTGCGAAAGTCCCTTAATGTGAAAGTCGATAATGTCAACATCTCAACGTCAACAGCATTTTTCGAGCCTCTGCACATGTTACAGTTATCAGCGACAAGTTAAAAAATTATAGTACCGGATTATGCAGAGCCGGTGCGGTTGTCCACTAGAATGCCAATCTTACGAACTTTTTACAAAAACTTGTGTACAGCAGGCGAGGTGGTTGATTCACTTCGGATTTTTTAAAAAAAAACGCATAGTTGGGATTAAGATTGCATTTATTCATATCGTTTCACGAAGATACATACTGAATTTCTGTCAAGACTGCGAGCGGAAAAGAGCTGTCAGTGTCAAAATAAAACATGATTCCAAAAAAGACATGCAGCAGACATCGACAGTAGTTCAAAATATGAACTAGAAAACTCTTAGCAAACTCACAGAAGTGGTAAGACAGACGTAATGTTTCATTTAAAGTGTCACTAGTGTCATCTCTTTCATTTACAGGTCGAACAAATGTCGCAGCGAAATCGCTTCGTGTCGCACAGTTGGATGAGATTAAAATAATGGCGTTTCCAAACTAACAGTCCGATTTTTAATGAAATTTCACAAACTTTTAGAAGAAGTGTTTTCGAGCTAAAGTTTTGAGTTTGGTCCCTCACGATATGCAGTGTTGGTGATACACCGATGCATTATCTTGTGTAGATTCTGAGAAGTAAGTGTTTAACAATTAAACAAAATTTTAGCCTAGCTTGGTGTAGTATTTTGGTAATAACTGAGTCAAATATCAACCAATTCTTTTCATTTTAGTTTTGATTTAAAATCAACATTACTATATAGAAAAGGAATAGAAATTGCTAAGATATACCCTGCGAGTGAAAAGTTTTAAGCGCTCAGAACATTGACATTTGAGAATCCTGAAGAATTCTAGGATTTGCTTTACCTTCTGTGGTAACATATGATAATGTAGATTCTATAGAGGAAAATATCGTTCAAATCGGTTTACGAAGACAAAAGTAACATATGTTTTAAAATTGTATAAGCTTAGAAGCCCTGTAGCTCCGCCCTTGCATATCGTGGGGGCCAAAACTCAAAACATAAGCTCGTAGACACCTCTTCTATATGTGTGTGAATTTTATTAATATCCGACTGTTAGTTTAGAAAAGTCTGATTTATTTACATCTCATCAGCATGTGCTCGGTCTAAACTTAATTCAACTATCTCCCTTGACTAGAATATTAATACAAATGTAAATACTTATAATATATACATAAATATAAATAAACTTACCTTTATGCTCGGAAACTGGCTGGTTACCAATTCCGTGAAACTTCGATTTTCACACTTGAGTATTTGCCAAATATTTTTCAAATTACTTATACCCGGCTCCCGAGTACTGAGCACACTTTTCTCCTTGACCTATGAAAATGAAAAAGAATGATTATTCCTCTCCTACTTCTCTTTAATCATCCATCCGTCGATACTTACATAGTGGCGCACTTGAAAATCTAGAAACATTAAATGTATCCAAGTTTTTGGGTTTCGAGTTCTCATGGTAAAGCATGTCTTTGAGTAGAGACAATGCGGTCCACGTATTTGACAGGCAAAATGTAATTTGGCAACTTTTTTCGACCGCCTCTCTGCAAATTCATTTGAAACTTGTTTTGTGTAATTTTTATGTGATCAGAAAAGAAACCGTTGGATTGAGAAAGTAAAGGAAGGAACGGAAAAAGAAAAGGGAAGAAAATAAAAAATAAATATTACAAACAGTTACAGTACATATGGAGGGCAGGAAAAGCCGTTTATTAAAAGGATAAAAGTAATAAAAAGGTTGGCAATGCCAGAATTTTAAGATAGATAGTGTGTAAGAGAGATATAAGATATAGGGAGGCATTTTAAGGGTATGTATTGTGAGTGTGTTGGTGAGAGAGAAATATATAGAAAAAACAGCATTAAAAAGGTAAACTCAAATAACATGCAAAATTAAGCAACCCACAGACCAATGCGATTTTTACAACGTATTCTTTGTGAGTCGTGTCGTCTCTTTCGCTCACATAACAAGGTACATAAGAACCTGAGTGACAACGCGGCAGCCGCTACGAAATCGCATTGGTCTGAGCGAAACCTTTCTACTACTTTTTCGAAATAGAAGAGTTTCAAATATCGACAGTAAAATTGATCCAAAGTTACAGTATTGAAGTACTTTGAAAACATTACTGTACTTAGGAACTCATGACTCATATCCCGGAAGCATAAAGTAGAAATTTCGAAAATCTTCTATGGGTATTTAAATCACATCCCATTGAACGTTAAAAAGAGTTTACTGAACTTTTTAAATATTTTCTTAACTGCCGGTAGATGGCGCTGAATACTAAATGTAGACGCCGTTGGATCGTTAAAGTAGTGTTATGTTTTATTTTCGATTGGAGGCCAATAGAACCTGTTTGTGCTATTTCCAAGCTTAGTTTGACTATAGAAAAAATGCAGTCTGTGTGAGCTTTATTACTTTTTCAACATCCTATTTAGTAAAAATACGGGAACTTCTTTCAAATCTGTCCACGATTTAATTAAAGCACCGGAGCTGAAAATTTTAAGATCTGCCCGAGAATTTGGTAACCGTTTCCGATAGCCATTCACACAAAATTCACAAGAAAAATTGTTTGACCAAAAAGAAAAAACCTCCTCTCCAAACTGCAACCATTTAGGGAATATTTTCGATAGTGTCGAGTTAAATGTACCCATATGATAAAGCGGCCATAACAATAACCGTGTTCCTTAAGGGTAACTAGCTTAGTTACATAGTTAGTTTGCAATACAGAAATCTGGCAACATTGCTCTTTGTACACATCAAAGAGAATTAAACACCAAGAGGCTTTATCGGCACATTCGTCAAAGCAGACAATGAAAAACGACAAATAAAAAATGATAAAACAATCAATGAAATAAAATAATTTCATTAATTGGTTCATTTTGGTATTCTAAAAATGTGTAAAAAGTGTTTGGTTTATCTGTTTGAGTTGATTTATAATTTCACTTGTCCCAACTCGTGCAGACGAACCCAATAAGAATTCCTTGATGAGACCTTTTCTTATTTGACTATTTTTTAGTACACATAAAAAATGGATGTTTTATGCAGCAGAATGTCTCATGTTCGATTTTTTGTTGGAAAACGTTATGTGGTAACTCTACCCATTTCTTTAGCGACTTGAAGCCACCTCGCTTGTTAACCGAGTAACATCCATACAAAATCTAGTTTATTACCTAAAACGTACACAGCTGTTATCGGTTTGCTAGATGCACCATCACATCCTGCAAGACCGGATATTTCGTTTGTCCTGACGGAATACTGATTATTTGAATGTCATGCAATATGATATGAGGTTGTGGTAACTACAGGATACAGCAAAAGTTGTGGCGTTAAGGATTATAAGGTGTACATAAAACTGCTTCACTCGTACGTGATATGTGCTCTCTGGCGAAAACAACCATTAAGTACATTTTTTTCTAAAGCAAGCTAATAAATAATTTAACGGTGTTAAATCGCACGATCTTGGAGGCCACGACAAAGTTTCACGACATTGGGTGTATGGCATGTAGCGTCGTCTTGTTGGAGCCGAAGGTCGTCCACATCAACATCCTCCAATTCAGGCACGAAAAAGTCGTTAATCATGGCTCTATAGCGTTCCTTATTGACACATTATGGCCGGCTTTATTTTTGAAGAAATATAGACCAATGATTCCCTCTGCACATAGAGCACACCAAACAGTGTCTTTTTGAGGATCCACATCAACATCCTCCAATTCAGGCACGAAAAAGTCATTAATCATGGCTCTATAGCGTTCCTTATTGACACATTATGGCCGGCTTTATTTTTGAAGAAATATAGACCAATGATTCCCTCTGCCCATAGAGCACACCAAACAGTGTCTTTTTCAGGATCGACAATGGCTTGTGGATTTTCATTACTACTTATTAACGTACCCATTCAAATAAAAGAAAGCTTAATTGCTGAACAAAATTTGCATGAAAATTCAGGATTGGTGGCCATGTCGTTTTGGGCTCATTCACCACCATATATATGCAAACTTTGTTTCGGAGTGAGTCTATTTATTACGAAATGGCAAACCAAACTGAGCATAAATCAAGTGACAGCTGTCAAAAAGACCAACTCCGAAAAAGTTTGGGCAGATTAAAAACCACAAGTCTAAAAACACACCCTTTAAAACACATAATATGGTTTGACGAGATGGACTGGAGATTTTGCCCCCTGCCTTGCTTCTGTGGGCGGCCACTTTAAACCAAAAGACTACTTCTAATGATCATGTCATATCTAAATATCGGGTCATAAATCGGCTTCCATAATCCCCTTTAAACAAGATTGGTCCAAAAACTTTAACCTTGTCGTTCTTGGACTCTTGTTTTAGTCGGTTCAAATAATTATAGTTAATTGTTTTTTTTTAACCCTTTCGCCCCCAAAGTTGCTTCTACTTTTGACACAGTTTAAAATGACATACAACCAGGGTTTAAAATGCTAACGCAATTTTAGTCAAAAGTACAGAATTTGTCAATTAGTTTTAGCATAAAAAAGTCAAAACTAATATGCGAACAAATGCTAAAACTAAATTAGTCGTAATATTCAGTTAGCGTTAGCAAAATAAACTAACGCTAACCAAAATATGCATATATTATGAGCAATGGAAGAAGAAGCAACTGCTGATTTTGCTAACGTCTTTGCTAAATTGTGCTAATTTGGTGACTAATTTCGACTTGTGTGTTTGGTTCGGTTTTTGTGTGTAACCGAAAATTGTGTTCGGCTCGAGTACGGTGTTGCCTACCTTTGATAGACAATAAGTTGTGTTTTTAAAAAATCGCATGAAACAATATTGCTGTGCGTTTCTGTAGCTGTTAAAGGTATATATATAAAAACAAGTGAAATTAATAGCACAGAAATAATTCGAGGTAGGTACTAGTATATATTTACATATTGTTTATACATATAATATAATGTTATGTACAATGACTAATAAATCACTGCATAATGGAGTCCACATGGTTAGATCCGTTTAACTTCCAACGGGAATGTTATATGTTCCACATTTAACATTGGATTGAGAAGATGCATAACGAACTCTGAAAATGCTGAAATAATAAATATTCGTAGAATAAATACTATGACTGTTTAACCTAATATTCTCAATATTTTTCAAACATACATATTGAGAATTTTTATAGAAAAATAGTCCATCATTTCGCGTTTATTACGGGCATTCGTTCAGAAGTTATTGACACTGTTCGAAAACGGACAAAGATAGAAAATAGAAACACTACGAAATTTTTGAAGGCTATTTATTTAAAAAAACTTGTATCAGAAATCCCCACTACGGTACCACTATTGGATACTTTGCGTCATGTTCCGTTGACAACACTGAAACCAGCTCAAATTTTTTGCTAACGAAAAATGGTTAGTCAAAATTAGCAAATTTTTAGCAGCACATTAGTCAATTGTGGTTAGCAGAGGTGTGTCATTTTTTTGACTAACGCTAACGCGAGCTAACGTTAGTCGGACATTAGTTTTAGCTCTGGCTTGTGGAAAAGATTGTTAGCATTAGTTTAGCAAAATGATGCTAATGGTTAGCGGACTGGTGCTTTTAAACCCTGCATACAACCAATAGTGACATAAAAGTCTTTAAGCTGTTGATCAAGTGAAGTCCAAAGAAAAAAAAACAACAATAATATAACGGTTGTTATATTAGCAAGTAAACCGCGTGGAAATTTGCGACGTGTAGTCTAGTTATTCGCGTGTGCTCTAATTTTAGTGCAAAATCAAAAAAATTAAATAAAATATTAAAACAACAGAAATCACAAAAATAAATACGTAGTTGAACGCATATATAGTGATATAAAAATAACAAATTAAAACATTTGGTAAATATATCATTGTTATAACGCTATTATTTTTTGCTTATGGAAGTTGCTTATAAGCAACTTTGGGCAACGGAGGTAACAAAAAAATTAAATTGCAGATATGGATAAAGGGCTGTGTGATGCTGACATACAGAAGATTTTGGTCTTTGACTGGGACAAATCTTCTGATGAAGAGTGTGAAGTTGACGAATCCGAACTTGTGGAGAATGGTGTAAAAGAAAATTTAGAAAAGATAGAGGAAAGTGAAGAGAGTCCAGAAAGCTCTAATTATTTCGTTGTTGAAAAAGTGGACCTGTCTAAGTTAAAATGGAGAAAGAGACCATGTGATTCAAAGGATGTGACGTGGAAGGGGTCTGTGGAGAACGTGGATATGTACGATATATAGTCGACCATCGCTCTAATAAATGGTACATGAGGATATTTTACTGGGTTTTGGGAACAGTGGTGACAAATTCTTGGCTTCTATATGTAGACATCACAAAATTGTTGACCCAAACGTGAAACTTATGCCTCTCATAAAATTCCAGATGGAAATAGCAAATGAGCTACTACATGCTACGCCTTCGTTTGCAAGTTCTGTTCAAAAGAAAAGAGGACGCCCTAGTGGAAATGATTTGCAAAACGCGGACATAGATTCAGCTCCAGCATCATCATCTTCTAATGTTCCTAGTTCCAAACGCCGTCAAATAACACATGAGCCCCCATCTACTAAGAGATATGACAACAGCGGCCATTGGATAGTTTGGGGAGAAAAAGGTAGATGCCGCCTTTGTAAGACGGGAACACCACTATCAAAATGCATTAAATGCGGTATACACCTATGTTGCAATACACATAAGAATTGTTTTCTATCGTATCACACGTAAGATATTAAAAAATTACATTTGAACCATAAACAATGCCTTAATTACACACATTTCTTTGCGTATTTTTTACACTCAAAATACACCCTTAACGGCCCAAAGTTGCTTATAAGCAACATTCTATATCTAGTGATTGGAACAATCTGGAAAGTTAAAACCTCCCAGAATAGTTTATTAAGGTCCACTAAGTCAGGAAATGAGGTAAAAAAAAATTGTGCCGGGTGGTTTAGGTGCGGGGTCGAAAGGGTTAAATAACCAACACTCAGGGGATGCCCCCTATACATGCGGTGCATTGCGTTGGCGAGTGGAAATTAATGGATCGGAGGGGGGAAAGAGGGAGTAATGTTTGTTGACGCTTGCCTTGAACTTATGGATGTCGCAAATAGTGGGAAATACATTTGCCGGAAGTCGATTCCACATACGGACTGTACGAGCGAAAAACGAATTTGATCTGTAGTGTATAGTGCGGTCAACTGGCCAATCGATAACAAACGGGTGTGAATTCCTAGAAAGTCGCGTATCCCTGCCGAACATCCTCACGCCAGGAATAAGGCGATGGATGTCTGATGAACACACACCATGAAAGTAAGGATAGAACAGCGTCACGCAACCCACATTCCGACCCTAGTGTCACTTATCAGCACCATCGCTCTCCTTTGAACACGGTCAAGGATGATTTTGGAGCAAGGATGATTTTGGAGGATGATTTTGGAGCACCTGCCCATATATGGGAGTTGTATTCCATCTTTGGCCTGATGTAAGTTGTATAGATATTGAAAAGATCAGAAGGAGTGAAATATTTCTTGCACCGCTTTAAAAAGCCTATGCACTTGAGTGCTTCTTTCGACACTTCGAATACATGTCTCGCCCAACGAGCGTCACATTGTATTTTCATGCCCAGAACATCGAGAGCTTCTGATTGTTCAATATCCGTACCATCGAGAGAAATTGACGATATTGTTGGGTCAGCGAATCGCTTGTGAGACAACAAGCATCACTGTGTCTTACGTGCATTAAAATCTACTCTATTCACTCGACCCCATTCGGAAATGGCCAGTAGATCCCGGCCAAGTGTCTCATCCATAATTCGCCTTTTGTCTTCAATATCTTGAAGGCTCGGCCTACGGTCGAATGAATATGAATGACAGAGGTTACTATCATCTGCGAAAGAGTAGATTGGATTCACGGACTGACCCAATAGATCGTCAATGAAAATAAGAAATAAAGAGGGAGAAAGGACAGAGCCCTGTGGTACACCTGCGGTCAGCCTATGTGTGTTGGATGAGAACCCATCTACAACAACTCTAATAGTGCGATCTCTAAGAAAGCTCGATATAAATGGTGCAAACGTATTACCGACACCAAAAGCGATCAGCTTTGATATGAGTGCACCGTGCCAGACTCTATCAAAGGCCTTGGAGATATCTAGAGCCACGACCTTACTCTCACCAAACTGGTGGATAGACCGACTCCAACGCTCCGACAAGAACGCCAACAGGTCTCCCGTAGAGCGGTTTCTACGGAAGCCATACTGTCGATCACTTAGCAAGTCGTTGGTCTCTAAATACCTCACAAGATGGTGGTTTACCATCCTCTCCATTACCTTGGAGAGCGCAGAGCAAATCGCAATTGACCGATAATTCGCAGGATTATTGGCTTCACCCTTTTTAGGGATCGGCTGGACGTTCGCAACCTTCCAACACGCTGGGAAAACTCCCGCACGGTAAGCAAGGTTGAAAAGGTTGCGTAATGGACGGGCTAGCGTCGACGAGCACTTACATAGGACAAGTGCAGAGATACCATCCGGGCCCGGGGATTTATTTACATCGAGGTTCGCAAGACCCTTTAACTGCACGCGTTCGAAAAAATATCTGAGGTGTGTGGCGTTAGTTACGAATTGGTATCGATGGAACTTTTCAGCGAATCATAAAAATGTATTCTTCCATCCTATTTTCGATATTTGAAACTCCTTTTAACTTCAAGAACTATTCTATTCAAAAACATACCTTCTATACTGCAACGTGTTGGAGGTGGCAACATCTGAGATACCTCATCCATATAACTACTAATGGAAGAGAAATGTTTCTCGCAAAACTGTTGGACCGGATCGCGCATTATCTGATAAGGTTCAAAGGTACTCATTCGCTGATCCAATATGCTATTGTTGGCATTCAACAAAGTGCGGCTGGTGTTGTCATTGCGGCGCGGGGTAACATTGGTGGTGGGACCGGAAACAATGACTTCATGATCACTCTGTAAAAAGAAAACTGTTATTCCTCTAAACCGTTTGATTTTATTTAACAATTTCCCAAACTTACACTTCCATTCACTGGTAATTTCATCACAGATTTTTGATTGCCATTATTTTGATGTGGCAAAGCCGGCGAGGCATGATGCACGGATACCGGATTGCTGGGCGCCGTTATGGATCCTATGGATTGATTCAAAGCATCGGTGCTGTACTTCATTAGAGCTGTACTATTATTCAAAAGCGTGGTGGGACCCTGAGATTGTGGCCTAAGTTTTGTGGGTGAAGTGGTGACAGTCACACCACCCGAGGTCACTTGCGTCGAGGGTATACCCCATTTATTGTGACCTGTTATGATAACGTTATTGCTCAATGGCGGCACTGGTGTAACATAACCCGGACTATTCGGTGATGTGGGCGTTTTGGGCATGGCGCCCGTTTGGACCACCACATTACTGCTGGATGTTGAATTGTTGGCCGTATTCGAACCGGAACCGGAGGCAGAACCGTTTTGATTGATATGCTGCGATGAACTTAAACGGGTCATGCTTTTGTGAAGACCTCCAACCGAACCACCCGCTACATTGAGGCGTGTCATGCTACGGTGTGTATTGCCCGACGGATGTAGACGTCCGGTGCTGCGTGAGTCGCCCAGTTTTACACGTCTCGTATAGCCGGTGTGCGGTGGAGTAGGTGGAACTGTAGTGGTGCTGATAGGCTGAGGAACAGGAGCGGGTGTAGTGTTGGCGGCTGATGCTGAACAAGATATAATGCAAATGGAGGAATTAGTTTTGCGGTATGTAAAAACTTAAAGAATAGAGTAACATTCGGCTATTCAATATATAAAGTATTTCATATCGACAAAATGTTAACGTAGTAGCTGCAGTGCGTGACTATCACACATTAAAAACACACATAGATATGAGGGTTGCTATTTATATTTCGGGTCCTGAGAATACTAGTGTTCTTCCATTGGAAACTTTGACATTTTTTAGCATAACTTAACTCAAAACGTTTTGCCATTTAAGGGCGAATTGTAAACAGTGTGTTGCAAAATTCATCTCAGTCAAAAAATGGAATTATCCCGTGAACATTTCCGTGCGATGATTTTTTACGATATTCGGCGTATGTTATCGATATAAGAGTGTTTAAATCAACTTGTTTCGACTTTTGGCGATGAAGCACCATCAAAAACCACTGTTAATACCTGATAACAAGAGTTCAGTCTCTGAAGCCGTTCGCTCCAGGTTGAATTATGTGAAGGACGTCCAACTTCGGTCATTTTGCCAGAAACCATCGATGATGTGCGTGAACTGATTAAGCAAGACCGACATGTAACATACCGTGAGATTGAGGCATCCTTGGGCATTAGTATGACAAGCATCAATATGATATTGCATGTTCATTTAACCGTGAACTAATTTGTTCTCGTTGGATCCCACATAATTTGACCAATGCTCAACAAAAATCTTGTATGGATTGGTGCAAAGAGATGTTGAAAAATTATAACTGCAGTAGCTCAAAGGCAATGTATAACATTGTCACAGGTGACGAATCATGGATATATGCATATGAATCCGATCATATGGGTCTATCAAGACGAGCCAAATCCAACAAAAGTTGTTCGTGAAAGAAGTACATCGAAGCAAATGATTGCGTTTTTTCGGTTTCGGCAAAAAAATAAACGATTAATTGCAATTAATTGCGCAAATGACAAAGTTCAACCTTTCCAATAAAACCAGAAATGTTAATAAAACATTTTCAGTACTTTTTTTTACAGGCGATTCAAAAATATTAAATGGATCATGCTATAAATACTAATATCGTAAAAAAAATCAAAATAACGGCTCAAGTTCTTAAAAAAATGCTAAGGGCGATCACTTTTGGGAAAAAAAATCTTTAATTTTTGAATATATTTTCTTGGGTTATATTAAATAATTTTTTTTCAGAAAATGCAAGCCATAAACCTAAGAGACGTACGAGGGCGACCGCAAAACTAGCTGGCCTGGCACATTTTCTGTTTTACTAGCAACTTTTTTGTTTTGTTTTTTAAAAGCAATCTTTTATAAGCCATCTGTCAAAATTTCCGAAATATTTAATGATTATTTTCTTTGTTACAGGTGATTGAAGTAAACAATTTTATACTTTTTTGGTAATTAAACACTTTTATATGAAAGGTTATATGCCACAATTAATCAAAGATGAATTGGATTCTGTTTGTATATTATCGTATATTCTATATGATTTCAAAATTTTGTTCTTAAATGCTAAATTCTGTGATTTTAAACACATTTATCTATTGGACACTAACATGTGAAATGATGACAAGATTTTATTCAAAAGCTTAAGAATAATTACTATAAAATGAGACCGAGATTATCTAAAAACAAACATAGGACTATTTTGCTAGACCGAAATGAATTTTGGTGTCAATTTTTCTTCTTCTTTCCTTGCTTACTTGCTTTAAAAATAATAATTCAAACATCCTTTACTACAGACACGCCTAGATTTTTAATAATTTTCTGACTTTTAAATTTAAATCGTTTTCTAACGCAAATAAAATCTCAAGACTTACGTATCTTTATATTTCCCGTAGTAATCGTTCGCCTATACGGATCCTTAGGACTGCTAGGACTACTGCGGCTCTGTTTACTCTTGTGCAAACGACCCGTTGTTGCATGGCTGGTAGCCGAAGCCACCGATACGGTCGTCGTACTGGTCACAGGATCAGCGCTAATTATGGTCGAATGTTGGGCTGTTGCATTGGTGACTGCAGAATTAACCACAACGGCAGAAGCTTTAGAAACAATGGGCGGAACGGGCGCTGGATCGTGCGAAGTGTTTAGATTGACTATGGTAACACCGCCCGAGATTTTATTACCCACATCCATACTGCTCTCGGACGAAGACAATTTTTGTTGACTGCAAGAGAGTTTGGTTAAGAATTAATTTCAGCACATGGATTTGGAGTTGGATTTATCTATAGACTCGGACTCCTTACCTTAAAGCATTCTTTTGCCTGACACAAGCCAATACCTTATCCGTAAACAAGATGGGAAATGATGAACAAAGTTTGGTTGCCTCCTGCAATAATACTGCTTGTGACGAACGATCGGCATGAGGCAATTGTTCCAGCACAAAGTCCAACGCATACTGAGCATTTTCTTTGTTCGTCCTACCGGCATTGGCTAAAACTTGCGCACCCAATGTCACCGTATTCGGATTAGTCTTGGTGGCCAAACGTATTTTATCGAAATGTTCCGCCACCAGCAACGGTCGCTGTTCGGCCAATTTCAGCAGGATTTGCATTGTGGTACTTGCCGTCTCACTGTCGTAGAGAAATTCACATAATGGCGAGATGCAGGATTCCAACACCAATGGGGTCCTTTGGGCTATTAGCAGATAAAGTTGAAAGACGGCCAATCTCTCCTGAGAATCACATTCGGGCAGCAGCGCTACCAATTGGGGAGCATGCGGCGAGACCGTATCTGGGGACACTTCGTAAATTTGTGAAAGGACTCGAAGAAGGCCATAGTTGCCGGCCAATATGGAATTCATTATGGAATCCACATGTGGACTGAGTAGATAGGCATAATCGATGGCGGCCAGAGAGAGATAACTTGCGAGGTTACGAGAGAGTTCACGATTTCCTTTGGGCAGAAATTGAACCGCCACGGGAAGGGCTAATTTCATAACCTCTTTTTTGTCATAATTCTGAAAAGGAAGGGAGATAATGTTTATTTATTCTCTAGTATAAAAAAGCTAAACGTTGGGATAGACAAAGCAAAGAATACAAATTCGATGCAAACTTTTTTTTGAAAACTGTAAGGAAAAACATGTGAAGGAAGGAAAAGGCGCCTAGGCGTGTGAAACCGACTACATTATAATTTGCCCCAATCTGGATATGAAGAAAAACCAGATAAAATTGGTGCATACGTGAACTGGTGAGGAAATTGCTGAGGTATTGCTTAAACACTACTTGCCCATAAATACTAATTGATCGCTTTTTGGATATATTTCGAAATCTAAGCAAATTAAATTGGTTTTTTGTACCTTTGTTTAAATGGACCGCTTTTTCGGTCCTAGAGGCCGACCAAAATACCAAATTTAGCAAAACTTAAAAAGAATTTGACGTGAATAAATTTAAAAGTGTGATGCTTTGAAAGTACATTATTTGTTATAAAGGGTTTTTCGGTAAGAATGCACCTTTTTTTAAATTAAAACACGTATTTTTTGAGATAGTTATTTTTTTATTTTGTTGTTAAGAAGACATGTTCTTATGAAATATCCTTTAGATGGCACCGTGGCTCTGATGAGATGCCATTACTGATTTCATGAAATTGTCCATGACTTTTTACAGAGATGTGACTGTATCGCACCGATGATGCCTTGGATCTAAACGCAGGAATTGTTTCGGAATTATTCGCATAGACCCGAGAATTAACAAAACCCCAAAGAACAACAAAACAATTCCTGAGAAACCTGGTGAGATAAAGCCACATCTCAGTAAAAAAAATCATGGATATTTGCATGAAAAGTGTAATGGCCTTTCATCAGAGACGTGGGGACTATTTGACGGATACTTCTTTCATACCTAATCAGAATATGTCTTCCTTACAGTCAAAAAAATCACCTATATCTCAGAAAATAAGTGATCTCACTTAAAAATGAAAAAGTTCTGTTTAAGATACCTATACGTTGAATCCATTACTGATCCTCAGGGCCATTTGTTTGGATGCTTTAAAAAAGAAGGACCAATATGATCCAATTTTTCGAGGATTAAAAATCTCACGTTATATACAGTAACGTCAGAATCTTCTACGGCTGTTTTTCAAAAAATCGGGTCGGATCTCTGTTCTAACGTTACACAAAATATGGACTAATACGGCCCATTTTTATCGAGGTTACTGGTCGTTATATATTTTGTCAAATTTCATTAAGACCTAAGGTCAAGGGAACGACCTTAGATCGAGGCAGCTATGTTTATCTAAATCTGAACAGTTTTTTATTTTTTTAATTTCCGCCCTTGGTCCAAGAAAGTCAAACCTGACAGATTTCATTAGGATAAGCCAAATTTTAATTACGACCTATATTTTGATTACAAGCTTAAAATGAGCACCGGACAAACGAACAACTGCTTGATATGGTATTACACTTAATTGGAGCAAGATCGGGCAAATAATATCCTTGTTAAGCGGCATGACTATACCAGAACATGGACCGTTCGTAGTTAAGGTTAAAAGAGTAGCCCGCCAGGTGAACATGGCAAGTTCTCTCGGTGTCCCTGAAGAACATTGAAGAACTCTACTGAAAAATTAGGAATAAAGAGAAAGAGAGAAACGGAGAAGAGTTATAGAGAAGAAAGAAGGAGATGATATACTTATACAAGCAGGTAGAGGAAGCTTGTCCATTTTGTTTGACATGTATCCGTTATGATTATCAGCTATTTCGAGCAGCTGGAAGCCAGCCTGACCTATTTACAAAATTTAAGAGTAATTTACAGTGGCACATCTGCTAAATAGGCCTGGTCATCGAAGAATCAACTATCTAGACAGGCATGTCTGAGACCAGCAAATGCGAAAATTAAATGCTTCACTGACTCCACTTCTACATCCTGGAAACTGATGAAATGAAATACCTATGCACTACCTTTGCCTAATAAGCCTATTTAAAACAAGGACGACTCCAATATATGTTTCTTGAATAGTAGCGCCTTAAATCGGGACGGACGATAGTGTAATTTGGTAACCGGAGAAGATAAGATATGCTCATCGGTTTCCTTTACGTGATTATTGGGACATATCGATATTGGCGCTAATTGTACAAGTAGGCCCCACCCTAAATTTAAATGAGCGGTGACATTCCTTTCGCCAAAAGCTTGTTTCGCGGAAACTGCACCTTATTGTAATGGATATATATTAACGGAACCCCCTGCACCATATAAGTATAGTTGCAACAGTACATTTTACAATTTCTAACTGGCAATACCTATCACTCAAATAGTATTGTGGGTAGGGTCAACAACTTTATTGTGGCAAATGGCTGAATGAGGGGCCGGGCCAGGAATGATTTATACTGCGACGAGGACATAATATCACGGCGGGCCCCGCTTATGGTCACAATAAAGCGGATGCCAAATTATCATAAGAATATATTTAATAGGCATGTTTTATTTGACAACCGAAAAATTCGCTTAAAATTTCACTAAGGAGATATTATCAAACATGATAACACTTTTTTATTTAGTAAAAATATGTTGCAATACCCGCAAAAAAACGTTTGTCTCGCAAAATGTTCATTTATTTCATTAAAAAAAAATTTGTAAGTAACTAAAAGCTTGGAGAACCACCATCATAGAGATTAATGACCTACTGATAGTATAATTTCCATAGAATGCGTTCCACGGTAGACCTGATGGCGTTATTGTAGGAGGTGTGAAGGCAGTCTATTCACTAGTTTTGTGAGAGTAAGTTCGTGGCTTTGGACATTTCCAAGGCCTTTAATAGAGTCTGGATGTCACGATGCACTCATATCAAAGCTAATCGCCTTTGATTTCGGTAATGATTTTTATTGAGTATTCTAAGAGATCGCACTATACGGTTCTTATCCAGCGAATATAGATCTCAAGATACTTACCAAAAATATACTAGATATAATATCGGCAGCAATTTTAGCATGAGGTGGATCCTCTTTGTTGCTGCCGCTAGGTTGGAGATTCCATAGCAGACATGTCTTTAGCAGATCGATTAGAGGACCGCAATAGCGTTCCGCTGTTTTCGTTTCACGAATGCAGGACAACACACGGGTCACACAGATCTCCACCACCGACTGGTCATTGTTGTTCTTCAGATAATCGGCCAATGAAATAATGGCATTAATATCCGAAAGCTGCAATAAAAAACAAAAAAAGGAGGACTTATAAGGATTCTTGGAGTATAGAGAAGGAAACTCACCACATCGGTTATATCGTTAACGATATCAGTGTCCGGCACTGAAAATAAGTCACCGGCTCGGGATAGATCACGTTTAGAGAGTACTTTCGTAAAGAGTTCATGCATTTTTGTTCAGTAGCTATGCTCTCTTAAACAACAACACACACGTAGGTACTCTTCGCAAAACAGAAGCGTAAAAGATTAAGCATAAGAGAAGGCCGACATCGACATCAACTACTCTCCATCAAACTAAGAGAATTTTGGCAATTTGCTGCAAAGAAAGAGAACAAAATAAACAGTTGAAAAAAGTGTGTTCAGATTATTTTTAAACAAAACAAAACATTTATATTTTTTTTTATTTTTTGCACTAAAGGAAAGTGTCTCTCATTTTGGAAAGCACATAAATATTTGTTAGAAGTACATATCTAAATTTAAATGTCGTCCATTCCTTCTGTTTGATTTTTTTTGGTTGGTGCCACAAAAACTCTGGCAAGAAAACAGAAACGGCGAGCAAGCCATTTCTCACGCTTCCATTTGAATGTTTTTGTGGTCGGTTAATGCGTGAGAAGAAGAGCGAGCGGCGCTTGGCGATCATTAAGACGGTCATTGTCAATATCTTCTTGAGGTTTTTGTCTTCGTTCATTCCTTCTGGGTTGGATGGGATGTGTGTGACATATGGACGGACGGACGAACGAACTGACAGATAGACAGCAGACAACATTGTTAGTAGCGAATTTTTGGTCTGTTGCCAATAATGAACGCATTGACGTCTAAATAGCTGTCAATATGAGCGTTGCTCGACAAACATTAGATTTTGTTTGTTTGTTTGTTCTCGGTTCTTATCTTATCGTAGGTCGCAGTTTCAAGTTTGTTACGTATTACATGATTTTTAACATTCTTAATTTTTCTTTTTTACAAAAATCAATACGAGTTGCCTTGAAATAAATTGAAATTAGTAGAGTTGATACGGTTGCTATATATATTTCTAGCCAATGCAACACTAAGTGTGGCCTGGCGCCATCTGACATTTCCATTGGAAAGTTTGACATTTTTTAGCATAAACGTACTAAAACGTTTCGACGTACGACCATCATTTGTATTGTTTACAGTGACTTGAAAAAATCAATTTGGCAAAAAAATGGAATTAACTCGTGAACATTTTCGTGCGATCATTTTTCACAACTATCACGACAAGGGTGCATCCATGAACTTATATCTTTGTATGGCGATGAAGCACCATCCTATAGCACTGTGAAAAACTGGTTTAATGAATTCAATTGTGGCACGCTCGCATAAAGACGAAGGTCGTCCAAAAACGGCCGTTGTGCCAGAGAACATTGAAGACGTGCGTGAACTGGTAATACAAGATCGTCATGTGACATACCGTAATATATAGGCAATCTTGGGCATCTCTTCCACCAGCATACATTCGATATTGCATGACACCGGGCGGTAAAAAAAGGTTTGTTCTCGTTGGACTCCTTACAATTTAACAATCGCTCAAAAAAAGCTCGTGTCGATTAGTGCAAAGAAATTTTGAAAAAATACGATCGCGGTGCTTCAAAAGACGTTTATAAGATCGTCACAGGTGACGAACCATGGATCTATGCGTATGAGCCCGAAACAAAACAGCAATCGACCGTGTGGGTTTTCGATGACGAGCCAAATCCATGGAAAGTTGTTCGTAGAAGATGTTCGTAGAAGAATGGTCGCCTGTTTCTTCGCTAAAACTGGTCATGTGGCGACTGTTCCGCTTGAGCAACGTAGGACGGTCAATTCTGAGTGGTACACCACAATTTGTTTGCCTGAAGTCTTCGGAGAAATTCGAAAAACGAACAAGAGAAGACAAATCATTGTGCACCATGACAATGCGTGTTCTCACACTTCGGCTCAAACCAGCTGCTTTTTGACAGACCAAAACGT
The DNA here is from genome assembly GCA_963513945.1 of Hydrotaea diabolus. Classification (NCBI taxonomy): domain Eukaryota; kingdom Metazoa; phylum Arthropoda; class Insecta; order Diptera; family Muscidae; genus Hydrotaea; species Hydrotaea diabolus. The sequence goes on along the minus strand of OY740719.1, from coordinate 157,896,787 downwards.
TGCATTAATGGGTCATCCGCCGTGCAGCCCTGACTTGGCACCCAATGACTTCTTTTTATTCCCACACAAGAAAAAAAATGTGTAGTCAACGATTTTCGTCGCCATAAGATGCTGTTGAATCGGATTGAAAAAAGTGCTTCGACAATTTGTTTAAGCGCATACAAAAGTGTATAAATCATGTTGGAGAATACATTGAAAAACAATAAAACTATTTTTGACGATAAATATTATATGTAGCAGCCCTCGTATGCGTAAACAAGCTTCCAAAAAGGCACAGTCTGGTGTAAATACTCAGTCAACTGGCTCTTCGGTCCGTACCATAAACAGAAACTATTGTTATCACCTTTAACGTAGAGGAAAAGTTCATTCCATCGATGGTATCTAATGTCGTTTGGTCAAAAAGTAACTGATATAGATTTTAATGACACACAACCAATGTAAGGCTTTAGTTATATTATGCAAAATCGATATGAACTGACTATCGATACGAGTATATTGGGGTATGACGCTGTTGATCTTTTCATATGGGATATTGTACCACTCAACTAACGCAACGAAACAGTAGATAAAATCCATTTAAAAATACGTTTATATAAAGTTTATATAAGAATGCCATAAACCATAAGGAATACACGATGACAGCCTTTCGGAAGTTGAAGGCGTCTTTAACAATGTGAAAATAACCTCGATTCTTGAAATTTTAAATCGGATTGGGGTACAATTAGGTTTTCCTCATGCTACACGTAGAAGGAAGTATGGTTGGGATAACAATATTCGAAGAGCATCATACTATTGTTGGGTATATGGTTGTGGTACAAAAATATTATGATGCTCACAACAAGAGTATGATTCAAATACAATCATATTATGAGCCTCACTACCATACTATGATCCACACAACAATAGTATGATTCACTCATAACCATACTATGATCTATACAACCATAGTATGATTCACACTCACCATACTATGATCCCCACAACCATAGTAAGATTCACACTCAACCATACTGTGATCCCCACAACCATATTATGATCGTCACAACAATAGAATGTTTGACATACAATCAAAGTATGATCCTAACAACCATAGTATGGTTCACACGCAACCATAGTATGATCCCACTCAACCAACTCAACTAAACAGTAGGAAAAATCCATTTAATAACACGTAAGCCTTTTCATGTAAAATATTTTCGTTAAACAAATCCAAAGTAGCTTGTTTGGAAAATTTTAATTCCCATTATTTTTCATAAGATTCGTAACAATAGCATTGAAGAATAAGCCTATTGCTCTAACTGCAAAAAAGTTATTACGTTCCGTTTTTGTAGCACAATTCCTCTGCCACTCTGCACTTCGAGAGCGGAAGGGACATATTTCGTTAGGATTATATGTGCAGCGCATAGAGAAAGGGATCTAAGGGTAAAAAATTAATTTTCATTTTTTTTCTATTTTTGATGTGGACAACATCTGAGAATCGAATGAGACCGATCCCATGTCCCAAAAGGGTTCCCTCCCAGAGATATGCGCGTTTTATGAAAGTGAAGTCGACGATTATAAGCGCAAATAAAAAGGGACCTAATTTTTAAAATGGCTCTCCTGAACAAAACTGGTTTTTAACCTTAGGTCCCTTTCTATTTTGCGCGTCACATATAAATATAACCGGACATGGGTTGTATAGGCTGACTAAACACTCCTTGCTTCCTTTAAGCTAGATAAAATTTAAATTGGCTTCTGTATAGTAGCAGGCCTTCAAATTGGGAAGGTTGCATGGAGGCTATAACAAAAGATAGGCCACTATGGTCAAGCTTTGGCAGGAATTGATATACATACAGTCACGGACAAAAAAATAGGGTCACACCACTTTAATTTAAAAAAAATGCAAAATGTGTTGTTTATAATAACGTATATTTGACAATACATTTCGTTTTATTGATTAACATATACATTCTTCTTATTTACAAAAACAAATCGAATTGTTTACATGATTCAGTAAAAAAAAACATAAAAAGTTATTCGATCAATTGATTACGAGGGGACAAGAAAAAATGGGTCAGTGTTTAAAAAACGAGAAAAAATTAAAAATAAGTGAAATTAACTGAAATTATTTAGATAAGCTCGTCTTATGAGCCAATATTTCGTAGTATAGCACTTATTTTTTATAACAGCTTTACACCTCCGTGGCATTGATTCCACCAAATTCTGACACATTTTGTTTGGAATAGAATACCATGCAGTTTCAATTTTTGTCCATAATGTATCCTCATTTCTCAATTTTTGTGGTTCAACTTTTTCCTTTGCTGTTTTCCACAAATTTTCTATTGGATTTACATCCGGAGATTGTGCTGGCCAAGTCATAGCGTGAACTCCGTTATCCTGAACCCACTGCTTTACAAGACCCGAAGTGTGTTTTGGATCATTGTCCTGTTGAAATACCCATTTAATGTGCATTTACCATTCGGCGTAAGGTAGCATTACTTCATTTAGTATGTGGCAGTACAGATTTGTACCCATGGTTTCTTTAATCCAATATAATGGTCCACCTCCATAATATTACCTCCAACATGATTGAAGGTTTTTGTGGTACAGCGGGAACATAATTCTTTATTCTTAGGGCGTCTAACCCATATTTTACCATCACTGCCAATTAAATTTTCTTTAAATTCATCCGACCATAACACATTTCGCCATTTTTTGCCAAGTATAGGACCTTCCAAATTTATGTGCGATTTGAAAAGGCCATGCGATTTTGCCTGTGTCTCAATAATGGGACTTTCCTGAACGATCTTCAGAACAGATTTCTTTCGACTAACCGGCGTCTAATATTCCTAGCGGAAATGCCGACTCCCAACTCGGATCTCATCGCTTCAGCAGATTTAAATGGGTCTTCAGCTGAGGTTTTTCGGGGTCTACCTCTAGACATATTATTTTTTTCCTTGTAAGGCGTTAAAAACAAAATTCTGCGATCTGCCAATAGTATTTGCAATTTGACGTTGACTTTGGCCTTTAAGTTTTAAATTTTTCAATAATGGAAGGCTAAGCGTCGATACAATGTGCTATCCCACGACAGCCGGTTCTATGGACCGGATTGACCCGAAGAGCAATTCTTCGGCCAAGGGCTGTCACCCCGGCACACAGTTGCCGCTACAACATCAACAATGTTTTGCTCGGCCCATATTATTTGTTTAAAATGCTTAACGATTATGGATTAAAAAAAATAGTTTCCAGATTGTGCAATTCACGCTTTGTGATCACTTTTCACCAGTAAATGTTATTATTCTCTTAAATTATTAAAGGTTGTTTTTGTAATTAACCGTTCTGACATTTATCAAATCGTTGCCAGATTTTTGTATTTAAGAACACTCAGAATTCACAATAATTTCATGGAAAATATTTAGAATAACGTTATAAATTTGACATATAATGGTAGTGTTGTTTGAGAATAACTAGTGACCCTATTATTTTGTCCGTAACTGTATATTGGTTAGCTCCCAAACAAACATCAGTTCATGTAAGTTCCGATCTTAAACACGTTTGGTACCGTTTATTCAAATGAACTAGTAACCACCTTAGGCCAAATAGAAGCATTTTGGTATAGGTTTTGATAAGGCCCCCATGAACAGATGACTTCCGCTTTTAGACTGTGGCTCTCTGGAAGCCTCATTTAATTAGAATCAATTTGTTTCGAGATGAGATGGGACTTTTGCCGATTAAAAAAAAATATTCCATGTGGTGAGTTAAAGCACACTTTTCTAACATTTCGCGATTAACACAATACGATAGCTAAAATCGCATATGCTAGATTGAAAATGTCATTATTGCTTATTCGTGCTATCTTCAAGACCTGTCACATTCCCTATTTGTAACGCTTCTCCAACATCGCACAAGTAAAACCACTCATCTACAAAACTCAAACGAACAGACGACGGTGGGACATAGATTCTATTTTATTTATTTCACTTTAATTTGCAGTAATTTTTTTGTTCATTTTACTTTGCTGTCTTTTTTCTGCTGAGGTAATGAAATTCTTTGTGTAAACAATGTCAATATTGTTTGTACACAAATAACACATTCTTAGTCCGCCTCTTGTACATCGACTTTGCGTGGGGGATTCCCTAAAGATATCAAACCGTGATAAGAATAACAAGCATTCAAAAAAAAAACAGAATTAATAAAAAAAATTTGGAAATTATCAAAACTCAATTAGAATGCATTTGCCATTTGGCTTCACTGAATGAAACCGCATGAAAGGTAAAACTAAATTCACCTCACATTGTCATCGTATTCTAAAATTATGCATATCATTTTCAATATTTACAATAATGACAAAAATGAAATGTGTGTGAGAGTGTTGGCTGGTCGGTTTGGATTGGGTTGTGGTTTAAAATTAGAAAGAATGATTGGTTGCTTGTTATTTCGCCGGTATTTTCGTTTAGTTTTTTTTTTTTGCCAATTCATTTGAATTGTGGTATTTTTGTATTATTGCCGTCATTAGGGATTAGCTGAATATTTGCGTTCACGTTCATAGATGCGGACGACAAACGTATTAATCATTTGGGTGGTATTTCTCTAATCCCATCAACAGGGGTTATTTCACATGCAGCTTTGGTAGGCATTTGCTTGGATAAGCTAAATATTTGGATGAGGGTGATTTTAGAAAACATCGACTGAATTTGTGCTCTATGTCAAAACCCAGCAAAACACCTATCGGCAACAGTAGTGAGAAAATTCAAAATCGAGCCAATTTCAAATATTTAAGGTAAAGAGAATTAACATCAAACGAGGGTAGCTATTTATATTTTGGGTCCTAACAATACTAGTGTTCCCAGATGCAAACTGTAACTTCCATTGGAAACTTTCACATTTTTTAGCATAACCTCACTCAGAACGTTTTGTCATTTGAGGGCGAATTGTTTTGTTTACAGTGTGTTGAAAAATTCTTCTCAGTCAAAAAATGGAATTATCCCGTGAAAAATTTCGTGCAATGATTTTTTACGATTTCCGGCGTGGGTTATCGAGACAAGAGTGTTTAAATCAACTTGTTTGGCGAAACAAGTGAAGCACCTGGTACCAAGAGTTCAGTCTCGAAGGTCGTTCGCTCCAGGATGAAATTCGTGAAGAACCTCAAACTTTGGCCGCATTGCCAGAAACCACCGATGCTGTGCGTGAACTGATTAAGCAAGACCGACATGTGACATACCATGAGATTGAGACATCCTTAGGCATTAGTATTACAAGCATCAATAAGATATTGCATGTTCATTTTGGCTGTGAAATTGGTCTTGTTGGATCCCAAATAATTTGACGATTGCTAACAAAAAGGCTCGTATGGATTGGTGCAAAGAGATGTTAAAAAAGTATAACTGCGGTAGCTCAAAGGCAGTGTATAACATTGTCACAGTTGACGAATCATGGATCTATGCATATGAACCCGAAACAAAACAGCAATCGATCGTATGGGTCTTTTAAGACGAGCCAAATCCAACAAAAATTGTTAGTGGAAGAAGTAAATCGAAGCAAATGATTGCGTTTTTTCGGTATAACCGACCACGTAAAAGCCAATTCTGAGTGGTATACAATCATCTGTTTGCCAGATGGTTTTATGAGGAAAGATAATAAGAGAAGACGACAATACGAGCTCTCACACATCAGCTGAAACGATAAGCTATTTGACCACTCAAGAAGTCGAATTGATGGGCCATCCACTGTACAGCCCTGATTTGGCACCCAATAGCATCAAGAAAAAATGAGTGGTAAACGTATTTCATTGTCCGAAGCAGCTGTTGAAGTGTTTAAAAATCATGTTTTGGAGGTTTCCCAATTGGAGTGGAAAAAGTGCTTCGAAAATTAGTTTGTGCTCATGCAAAAGTGTATTGATCTTAAAGGAGAATATTTTGAAAAAACAATAAAACCATTTCCAATGATAAGTTATTGTATTTTTATTGCCGGACCCGAAATATAAAAAGCATCCCTCGTATTTATATCCTACACTTAAACAACCAAGTCGATGTAACAATTAAATTTTGAGACAATTGATATTTGTACATAAGTATATTGATATTTGTATTTATTATCTAGAGGTATTTTTATTTCAAAATAAAAAATACAAAAATTCAAATCAAGTGTGAAATCTCTTTTGTTCATTCGAACATGAGACTTTATGCCATTAATTTTTTGAATATAGTTTCTTCAAACGTTGGCCGCAACTACGCCCCAGGGTGACTCGTTCAAGCATTTCGACCGGTATGGCGTTTATGACACGCGTAATGTTGGCTACCAAAACCTCAATCATAGCTGGTTTATCAGCATAGATTTCGTACTTTACGTAGCCCCAAAGAAAAAAGTCGGAAGTTTGGAAGTCGAAATGGCCTCTCAATTGATCCATTGTTTGAGCAGCTGTATGGCAAGTGGTACCATCCTGTTTAAACCAAATGTCGTCAACATAACGGGCTTCAATTTCAGGTAGCAAATAGTCCGCTATCATGGCGCGATAGTGAAAACATTCACGTTCCGGCCATAATCATTTTTGAAAAAATATCGACCGATGATTCCACCAGCCCATAAACCGCACCAAAACCATGGTTTTCGCCGCTTAGGTCTTTTCATGATGAAATGGTAAACAATTCTGAGAAGATAAAAAATAAATTAATACAAATCACGCGTAATCTGTGAAAAAATCCCTTTTAAAAAATACCTCAAGATTGATCACCAGTTATATCTAGCTTTTCAGTCGTCATTACAAAAGTATTCGTTTCGAGGTTTTAAACTTTACATAAACCAATTGAAATTTAAAAAATGGTTCCCGTTTTTATTTAATGAACAGAACAGGGCTGAATATATGATATGCTACATCATTACAATGCACAAGGGCAAGAACTCAGTCCGAAGAATGAGCCATAAGTAAATTTTTGGCGATAGATTTTGGTATACTTAATTTCTTAGCGATCTTTCCTTCCCACTAATCCAGATTTTCTAATATTTGTGCACAATCATTGTTCTAATTTATTTTTCCACAATCTGTAGCCACAAATTTAGACTTACTGGAGTGAATTTTATTTGGATTAACTGTACAAATAATAATAAAACAAATAATACACCATTAAAAACTTTTTTTTTGCTTAATAAGGTTCGCAGAATTCAGACAGCGTTAAACAGTCACTACCCATTCCTTATGTCTTATTTGAGAAAGATTGGATATAAAATACGATTCGTGGGGCCCTAAATAAGGAGGAACTAAAATCGAGAGAGCATTTAAAATGTAGGCATATGTGAAAACATTGACATTTCCATTGGAAAGTTTGGAATTTTTTAGCATAAACGTACTCAGAACGTTTTGACGTACGACCATCATTTGTGTTGTTTACAGTGACTTGAAAAAATCAATTTGGCAAAAAATGGAATTAACTCGTGAACATTTTCGTGCGATTGTTTTTCACAACTTTCACGATTGGTGCAAAGAAATTTTGAAAAAATACGATTGCAGGGCTTCAAAATACGTTTATAAGATCGTCACTGGTGACGAATCATGGATCTATGCGTATGAGCCCGAAACAAAACAGCAATCGTGTGGGTCTTCGTGGAAGAAGCACATCGAAGCAAATGGTCGCCTGTTTCTTTGGTAAAACTGGTCATGTGGCGACTGTTCCGTTTCAGCAACGTAGGAGGTCAGTTCTGAGTGATACACCACAATTTGTTTGCCTGAATTCTTCGGAGAAATTCGAAAAACGAACAAGACGACGAGTCACTGTGTTCGTCGCCAGAAGATGCTGTTGAAATACAGGGTGGGCGTTCAAAAACCATGTTTGGATGTGTCTCAATCGGAGTGGAAATAGTGCTTCGACAATTGGTTTGAGCGCATGTAAAAGTGTATAAATCATGCTGGAGAATACTTTAAAAAACAATAAAACCATTTTTGGTGATAAATATTCGTATTTTCATTATTAGATCAGAAATATATATAGCAGCCCACGTATGGTCAAATTTACCTAGGGATAGCTTTATGTCGTTTAAAACGCACTATGTTAAATTTAGGCAACATTGGATTTAGTTTGTGACTTCGAAATTGGTACGGGCTCAATTAGGGGGTAATACGAAAACATGAACCATTACGGTCAAATAAATCCAGATATAGTTACGTCGCTTGGAATGCGATACTCTGAACTTATGAAAGATCGGGTTTATTATATGGCTTCTAAATAGGGGGTAATAAGAAAACATGAACCATTACGGTCAAATAAATCCAGATATAGTTACGTCGCTTGGAATGCGATACTCTGAACTTATGAAAGATCGGGTTTATTATGTGGCTTCTAAAATATGAAGGGACATATGTGTGGGGACTATATAAGAACGTTGACTAATATGGTCCAATTTTAATATACCGGGTGGGCGATTCAAAATTTTAAATTTGAATTAGCTGAAAAAAAAATGGTTCGGACAACTTTTTAAAATTTCTAGTTTTATTGGAAAGTATGAACTTTGTTGGAACACAATATAATTTATATGATCACCACAACTAACTAGGCAGAACCTCATTCGATTAAATTTCCTCATCCTAATTTTTCAGTACATTTTTGATTGTTTCGGGTCGAATCTCTTCAATGGGAACTTCTATTTTATGTTTCAAAGCTTTAATTGTCTCCGGATGCTTTGCGTCACATTTATCCTTAATGGCTCCCCACAGAAAATAATCTAGAGGGCTCAAAAATCACAGCTCTGAGGCGGCCAATAGACATTACAATTTCGGCTGATTATTCGATTTTCAAAATCAGTGCGTAAAATGTCGATGTTTGCGTTGGCTGTGTGACAAGTGGCCCCTTTTTGGTAAAAACAAATCCATGTCGTACGCTTGAATTTTTGGAAACAAAAATTAGTTGAGCATGGCTCGGTAACGCTTACCGCTAAAGGTAACGGCGGCTTCTTGCTCATTTTCGAAAAAAATATCGGTGCTTTTTGTTTTCAGCAGATTCAATTTTTAAATGGCCCATCCTAAGTAAGTTATAGATCGCTCATAACGTATTATGGTAAACTTGAGCAAGATAAAATATAAAATTTGAGCTATTATTAGTGATATCTTATAGCATTCTTTTTGAAATTTAGACAGTATTGATTCTAATAAGTGGCTTCTGGAGCGCAAATCGTTTTAGACCTTTGTGTTATTACAAAACATGGACCGATTTGTACCAATATCAAAGGGGTTTATTCTTTGCCAAAATCAAAAAACTTTCGTAATCAGAACCTCATTGCGATAAAGTGCTTCTTAGTCGAATGGCTTTACAAACTTCTAAGTTATGCAAGTCGGACCGGAGTTTTACACCCTCATCTATACATTGCAACCTAATATGGAATATGGTTGACTTGGTCGAAACCATTGTATGATTTAAATGAGAGGTAAGTTAATTTAATATGGGCCTTGGTGTCGGGACTCGTATTTAATTTAATCTTAAAAATAGGTGGCTAGTTCGATTCATGATACAATTTTATGGTATTTGGACACCTATCGTTTCGAAATCGTTTCATTTATCGTTATGCTAGAGGCGTTTTTCTAAATTTTAACCTTCGGCGATTATTGATATAAGTATAGATACATATACACATCAAGGGTCCATATAAGTATTTCCAGATTTAACAAACTAAATGAAAATCTTATTTGTACCCTCCATCGTATGGTGAACCGCATACAAGTTTTTTTTAAATACCAATATTTGTCTATGATCAGGTTTTACGTTATTCGACTCAATTTTAAACGTGACGTACCCGGAAATAAAATGGACCCGCCTGGCTATATATACGACTTTTTATAAACTTTTACGTTTTTTTCCTTATCTTCTCTCCTAAGGATTTAAATCTAAAATATAAACTTAAGACTAGACTGGACAAGTTAATACCTGCATAAGTTTGCAACGAGTTTTTCTTTTAACCAACAACAAATGGCAATAATGAGTTTGTCGAAAAATAAAAAAAATATTGTGCATAAACAAATACATCAACGTTCACTTCAAATCAATGCAAGAAAATAAATAAAAGAAAATTAAAAATAAATAAAATACAACAAAATATTCGCTAACAGCAAAAAAATAATAATGACTACTCCCAAGTCCGTCCGTCAGTCTTATATGTGTGCATTTGAGTCTGTCTGTCCATTCGCCCGACTGCCTGTCTAACGAGCTAGTGTAGAGTGGACGCGATAAAAAAAGACCAAAACTAAAAAAACAATGTAGCGAGAGAGTTACGGGTATAACTTCAAAACCGGTAAGATTGGTTGGTTAAGACCACCGAGTACAGAGACAAAAAAATAAAGAAACACATAAAAACATTATTTTCACGCACTGTAGACAGACAAGGGGCATTAAATGACATGCAACAGGGTTGCCAAAGTAAAGATATTATATTAAAGCAGGAAAACGGAAATGCGAGTTGCATAGTGATCAACACTATTTCCTTCGAACAAATGTTAGGCGGTCAATATTTCATATAAAAGTCTCAGCGCCCGGTTTCAAATCCACATTGAGAAGAATCTCTTCCCGCGATTTGAAATTGAATCCGCAGCTCCAATTTTCGAGTGTTCGCTCTTATTAGTCAGAGCAGAGTTTAACCGCTATACTGGTACCACACATAAGTCTCCGGTCAGACTTCGTAGCTAAGAATTATACCCAGGTTTTGTTCCATTCAACCCAAACGGCCACAAAAGTATTAAGTCAAACGATATGACCTGGGCATACATTTTGTATAAGATTATGCTAACGCAGGATTTAGAGCCGGACGTCCATAGTCAATGCCGCGCCTTCGCCCATTGGGAGCTCTAAATGCCTTCGAAATTTTCTGGCCTAGCGGCCCGATAGTTTTCGATGAATACTAATTTTTTTGTGCCTAGGCAAAGAAGTTCCTGTCTGGTCCAACTTGGTGGACCCAGTAATGATCCTTATTGACTGCATCCCAAGTTGACTCACGGACCTCCCTACGGTGACACCTGGGAAAAGGCGTCTTTGACACCCGTCAAAGCGCAAGGCTAGCGCGTGAGAGGCGAAACCTTCCTCAGGACAAAGTGGTTGGCGGTGAGGTAGTATCTCACTCAGTAAAAAAAACACAATTGCGACATTTACTCCAGCTGCCATGAAAATAAGCAGCAAATTGGATGTGGATTTGTTGTAAACAAGCGAATACGCCGCCTAGTCGCCGGTTTCACCCCATATCTCTCTTGTCGCATATGCGGACGAAACTGACATTGTCGGAAGATGTAACTAGTGCGTTTTCAAATATTGAGATAGAGTCCTCAAAAATGGGTCTGGTGGTTAATGAGAACAAGGCGAAGATGATGTTCCGGCCGGCAGTTGCAACGTAGAGGTAGTAGAGGATTTCGTATTCCTCGTATCCGCCATAAACCAAAAGAGCGATGGCAGCTCCATGATAAAATTTCGGCTCGGTAAGCAGCTTAAGAACAGAGCTTTCTCTCGGAAGACGAAAATTACGTTGTACAACACGCTGGTACTACCTGTGCTTTTATATGGCGCCGAAACATGGGTACTTGCGAAAGCGGATGAAGCAGTGTTGGGTGTAATTGAGAGAAAGATCCCGCTGGTACCAAGATTTCAGTCTCGGACGCTGTTCGCTCCAGGATGAAATTCGTGAAGGACGTCAAACTTCTGTCACTTTGTCAGAAACCATCGATGCTGATGCGTGAACTGATCGCTGGTACCAAGAGTTCCGTCTCGAACGCCGTTCGCTTCAGGATGAATTTCGTGAAGGACGTCCAACTTCGGTCACTTTGCCAGAAACCATCGATGCTGTGCATGAACTAATTAAGCAAGAGCCACATGTGACATACCGTGAGATTGAGGCATCCTTGGACATTAGTATGACAAGCATCAATAAGATATTGCATGTTCATTTGGCCATGGAAAAAATTTGTTCTCGTTGGATCCCACATAATTTGACGAATGCTCAAAAAAAGGCTCGTATGGATTGGTTGAAAAAGTATGACTGCGGTAGCTCAAAGGCAGTGTATAATATTGTTGCAGGTGACGAATCATGGATCTATGCATATGAACCCGAAACAAAACGGCAATCGACCGTATGGGTCTTTCAAGACAAGCCAAATCCAACAAAAGTTGTTCGCGGAAGAAGTACATTGAAGCAAATGATTGCGTTTTTTTTGGTATAACCGGCCATGTTGCCACAGTGCCTTAAGTGGAACGTAGGACGGTCAATTCTGAGTGGTATACAACAATCTGTTTGCCAACATTGTTCGAAGAAATGAGGAAAGACAATAAGAGAAGACGGATCATTTTGCATCACAACAATGCGAGCTCTGACACATCAGATTAAGCGCTGAGGTATTTTACAATTTAAGATGTCGAATTGATAGGCCATCTACCGTACAGCCCTGATTTGGCACCCACTGACTTCTTCTTATTCCCTAGCATTATGAAAAAAATGAGTGGTCAACGTTTTTCATCTCCCAAAGCAGCTGTTGAAGCGTTCAAAAATCATGTTTTGGAGGTGTCTCAATCGGAGTGGAAAAAGTGCTTCGAAAATTGGTTTGTGCGCATGCAAAAGTGTGTTGATCTTAAATTAGAATATTTTAAAAAACAATGAAACCATTTCAAATGTTAAATTATTGTTTTTTATTGCCGGACCCCAAATATAAATAGCAACTCACGTACTTAGTGATATAGATACATGTTAGTCATCGCCTGTATCAGTTTCGGATTCCAATCTGAAAATCACTCAATTATGCAATTTACGAACTAAAAAACATACAGAAAAAAATATAAATTTGTCGTCTTCAAAAGCTATAAATTTTATTTTAATTATTTAAAAGGACTCTTTTATATTGAAGATATCCTGATTTTATTATATACGACCTATACAGCATGATAATACGAGTAGTAATACTTTACAAAATTTTAACCCAAAACGAAAAGTTTTGCACATATTTATAAAGTTTCTTTAAAAAGGGACTTATAGGAACCATTTCCAATGATAAATAATTGTGTTTTTATTGCCGGACCCGAAATATAAATAGCAACCATCGTACTTAGTGATATAGATACATGCTAGTCATCGCCTTTATCAGTTTCGGATTCCAATCTGAAAATAACTCAATTATGCAATTTACGAACTAAAACGAAAGCATTAAATTTTAGTCACAAATTTTATTTTAATTAATTAGAAAGGACCCCCTTATTTCGAGCATATCCTGATTTTATTATATACGACCTTAACAAAATGATAATAGTCATTCTTTACAAAATTGTAACCCAAAAACGAAAAGTTTTGCACACACACGATAAATTAGAGATATCGATTTTTCGCCTGCGGTAATCCCTACTTAAATAAGTTAGGCAACATTATTGTAGAACATAAAAGTACTCGTTAATGGGATCTTTTGCACCTTTCTCGAAAAATGACGATAATGACACGCCAAACATAGATATTGGATGCTAAAATGTTCTACAAAAATAATCTACATACGAACACAAAATTCTTTAAAAGGAATGATTATTTAATATTTTTCAACTTATCTCGTAAAATGAAAGCCTATGAAAATAAATAACAACTACCAGGACCCTGTACTTTTGGGGATTTTCTATATTCCAATAATTTAACTAGAAATTTAGGGTTTATTATTACTATTTTAGAAAAAAGTCGTTTTCTTTGCACAAATATAAGCAACAACTTGCAAATCGAATACTTATTAAACTACAGTCGCTATGTATATAGAAGAATTCGTCATACTATTTCTAGAAATGGCAACCCTCTTACAACAACAAATAACAAGCCATATTTTGAGTGGCTGATTTGAAAAAGCCACATAACCAAATGCAGTTAAAAGATTTCGAATAAAGCCTTTCGTCGTATGTTTGTATACTTATACAAGGCGCAAACGAATTGAAAATGAAATGCTGTTGACTGGTACAAATGACCGAAAACAACCGGTAAGAAATTGTTGCAAATCAGGCTTGGCTGGTCTGGTGGGGTTTCCGAATAAACGCATAAATCGTTTCTTTTACTTTTTTGTATTGTTTTCAATAATGAAAATGATATTATTTAATATGAGAGAGAGAGAAAAATTAACCGTCAATAAATAAATCCAAAAAACGATCGTGATATTCAATTTACTTCACTTTTTTCTCCATCGTCATCGTTGGCAGCCGCTTAATGATCATCGGTTTCGTTACTAAATCTTGAAAGTGAACAATGAAGCGAAACACCAGAAATGGTGATGAACTTCCGGTTTAATGAGATTTTTGTTTTGCTGTTGTCGTTGTTGTGGTTTATGAGTCTGTTGTGAAAAAGAAAACCAACCCAAGACATTAAAATAAGGAAATACAACTTTATCATCTCATATTTCGGATACAACGTATTATTATTATTATAAATATTAATATGAATGTTATTGTTTTTATTTATATTTATGGCTTGTGTTATTTTTAATAAATTCGAATGTATGTATTAAGGGCGGTTCAATCCATTTGATTACGGCTCAAATTTGGTATAAATCTCTAATACTTTTAATTCACACATACTGAGAAGAAAAAGCAGGAAATAGGTCCGGAATACAAAAAGAAATCTGTTGTACAGTGAGAATTTTTATTACAGAGACCAAATGTTCATAATAGTGATGAATATTTGGTTCAAAATAATAGTATGGACTAAGTTGATTATGCGAGGGTTGCCATACATTTCTAGCCTAGGCACCACTAAGTGTTGCCTGGCGCCATCTGACATTTCCATTGGAAAGTTTGACATTTTTTAGCATAAACGTACTCAGAACGTTTTGACGTAAGACCATAATTTGTGATGTTAACAGTGACTTGTAAAAATCAATTTGGCAAAAAAAGGAATTACCTCGTGAACATTTTCGTGCGATCATTTTGGCAACTATTGACGTGGATTATCACGACAAGAGTGAATCGATGAACTTAAATCATTGTATTGTGATGAAGCACCATTCTATAGCGCTGTGAAAAACTGGATTAATGAATTCAATCGTGGTCGACGCTCGCTCAAAGATGAAGGTCGTCCAAAAACGGCCGTTGTGCCAGAGAACATTGATGCCATGCGTGAACTGATAATGCAAGATCGTCATGTGACATTCCGTGAAATAGAAGCATCCTTGGGTATTTCTTTCACCAGCATACATTAGATATTACATGAACACCTGGACGTAAAAAAGGTTTGTTCTCGTTTGATCCCGCACAATTTGACAATCGCTCAAAAAAAGGCTCGTGTCGATTGGTGCAAAGAAATTTGGAAAAAAAATACTATCGCGGTGTTTCAAAAGACGTTTATAAGATCGTCACAGATGCGAATAATTGATCTATGCCTATGAGCCCGAAGCAACACAGCAATCGGCCGTGTGGGTCTTTGAAGACGAGCCAAATCCAACGAAAGTTGTTCGTGGATGAAGCACTTCGAAGCAAATGGTCACCTGTTTCTTCGGCAAAACTGGTCATGTGGCGACTGTTCCGCTTGAACAACGTAAGATGGTCAATTCTAAGTGCACGCAGAGAAAAAACATGGTTACTACATGGTCACGGCGATAATAATATGTTCTCCGCAATAAAAGTATGTTTTTCGCAACGATAGTATTGTTTACTGAATTTATTGTTGACAATAGTATGATTGCCGCAATATTAATATTGTTAAAATGTAACAATAGTATTATTGTCAAATTAAGAAATGAAAATATGGTTGTAGCAACAATATAAATATGTTTGGTGGGACAAAAGTATTGTTTTTTGGGTTTTATTTAAACAATAATATGATTACGGCAATCATACTGTATAATTATAATTCTTCTTCATTTGAATATGCCTTTTATAACAATGTTATTGTTACGGATCGAATGCAATAATAGTACTTTTTATAAGGAAATTAAAATTTTTCAAATAAACTGCTTAGGTTTTTTTTTAACGCTTACGTTTTTTAAATTGTTTTTTTCTACTGTTAAATAAATCTCTTCTATTATTTTGAATATAATGTATTTTTAAATAATTTTCATAATTCAAATCTATTGTTGGCAACTTAACCCAATTCTAATAAATAATATTGGGGATCATAGTATATTTGTGTGTGATCATACTATGGTTGTAGGGATCATAACATGGTTACGTGCGAATCATACTATGGTTGTGAGGATCATACTATGGTTGTGTGTGAAACATACTATGGTTGTGAGGATCATAATATGGTTGTGGAGATCATAGTATGGTTGAGTGTGAATCATACTATGGTTGTGGAGATCATAGTATGGTTATGTGTGAATAATACTATTGTTGTGGAGATCATAGTATGGTTATGAGTGAATAATACTATTGTTGTGAGGATCAAAGTATGGTTGTGAGGATCATGGTATGGTTGCATTTGAATCATACTATAATTGTGAGGATCATAATATTGTTGTACCACAACCATACACCCAACAATAGTATTATCCTCTTCGAATATTGTCACCGCAACCATACTTTTTTTCTGCGTGTGGTACACCACAATTTGCTTGCCTGAAGTCTTTGGAGAAATTCGAAAAACGAACAAGAGAAGACGAATCATTGTGCACCATGACAAAGCTCTCAAATATCGGCTCAAACCAGCGCCTTTTTGACCGGCCAAAACGTCGAATTGATGGGTCATCCGCCGTACAGTCCTGACTTGGCACCCAATAACTTCTTTTTGTTCGGGCACATCAAGAAAAAAATGCGTGTTCAACGATTTTCGTCGCCAGAAGATGCTGTTGAAGCGTTTGAAAATCAAGTTTTGGAGGTGTCTCAATCGGAGTGGAAAAAGTGATTCGACAATTGGTTTGAGCGCATGCAAAAGTGTATAAATCATGCTGGAGAATACTTTGAAAAGCAATAAAACCATTTTTGATGACAAATATTCGTATTTTCATTATTAGGCCAGAAATATATATAGCAGACCTCGTAGTACACAATTTCGGTCCAGAGTTTAATAAAATGCGCAGAGTTTTATAAAAATTGAGATATAAATCGGTACGGCCTGAACTCAACTTGATGGAGGTAAAGAGATTACTTATACATACATATACCGATATGGCTCATCCACCAGGGTTGGTTATAGATCGCACATCGTACATTGTGCATAGTTTTCAAACCAATTAAAATTTTGCGAGAGACCTTTCTGTGTATTCTATATTAAAAAATTGACAGATAGAGTTATTTTTTTTTGCCAATGGTATATCATTGATGAAATATAGGGTGATCCTTCTTGAAGATTTTTTTTAATAGCCTTTTTCACAGATTTCGCGTGAGTTGTGTTCAACTTTATTTTTTTTCGGGATTGTTTGCCATTTCATCATGGAAAGACTCACACCAAAACGTTTTAAAATTGTGCAACTGTATAATGAAAATGAACGTTCGGTGAGAAACTGTTTTCGACTAAAATTTTGTTCAGTGATGAGGCACATTTCTGGCTCAACGACAACGTCAATAAACATAATTGCCGCATTTTGGCTAAAGAGCAACCATAAGAGATTCAAGAGGTGTCATTATACCCAGAGAGAACCACGCTCTGGTGCGGTTTATGGGCTGGTCGAATAATCGGTCCATATTTTTTTTTAAAATGATGGTGGTTGGAACGTAACCATGAATGGGGCTCGTGGTTGCGCCATGATATCGAACTTTTTGCTACTTGAATTTTATGCCCGTTATCTTGACGACAGTTGGTTTCAACGGGACGGTGCCACTTGCCATACAGCTGCTCAAACAATTGATCTATTAAGAGTTCATTACGAAGAGCAGCCAATTTCACGTTTTGGACCGGTGAGTTCACCGCCTAAATCGTGTAATATCACAGCTATAGACATTTTTCTTTGGGGCTACGCAAAGTCCAAATTCGATGCTGACAAACCAGCTACGATTTAGGCTTTGGAAGCCAACATTACGCGTGTCATTAAAGCCATACTGGTCAAAATGATCGAACAAGTCATCCAACATTGGACCTCAGAATAGACCCTGAAGCGTAGTTGCATTTAAAGGAAAATATATTCAAAAAATAAATGGCATAAAATGTCCTTTCGAAAGAACCACAAATATTGCACATTATATTTGATTTTTTAATTTTTATTTGGAAATAATACCTTTAGATTGATCACTCAAGCGTTAAGGGACCTTTGAAAGGGGGCTAAACTTTTAGTTAATCATAGACATATTTGGTCGAGGATTTGTTGTTGGTCGCTTATAACGTACCACGTGCAATTTGAGAATGATCAGGCTTACGAGTAATGTATGGTTTCTATGGCGGCAGGAACTCAATTCAAAAATTACCTATGCGTTGGGGCTATTCAATGAGATTGAGCGATTTGGTCCAATTTCACCAGGGATGTTTACGGAAATCGTGCAACGCACAATGACAAACTTAAGCAAGACTTCTTCTATAGCGGCAGGATCTCAAATAGGGAAGGACCTATGTGTGGGTTAGGTATCGTAAAACGCACTATGCCAAAATTGAGCAAGATCGGTTATAAAAAAAGACTTCTAAAGCGGCGGGACATTAAATCGGGAAGGACCTTTCTGTAGGGGCTATTCTTAAACTGTTCACATAGTTGGTTACTGGTCGCTCATAACGCTGTGTGTAAAATTTTATCAGAATCAAATGTAAGTTGTTACTCCTAGAACTTCTGGGACCGATATGGACCAATTTCAATAAGGTTTGCCCTTGGCCCAAACCTAAACAATATCCAATATTTCGTCGGTTTATATTTGAGACCTGTACTGCGATTAGAACTACAGATAGACAATGAACGGATGTATATTGTTCAGATAGTGATTTTAAATCGCTTGTTATAATAAACATGCAGTCTTTCTTATTATGTTTTAGATGTTACAAATATCAGCACTAAGTCACAATACCAAGATCCCTAGGGTGTAGGGTAGAGCGGAAATTGATGGTTGCTTATTGTTGTTTGCACTTCCTATTTCATCTTGTTAAAGATTTTTTTTTAAAAATGGCGTTCAATCAAAAATCCTTTCAAACTAATAATTGGTTGTTTTGATGGAAATTTTAAAGTTCGCGAATCTCATCTCGGGACGCGGGGCTGCACCTACTGGCACAAAAATGGTTAGAGCGATAATATTCGAGGATTATCATACTATTGCAAAATTCTACAATTATCATAGTATGGTCCTATTACCCTAAAGATAATATGATTCCATCAAATTTCTTTAGAATTCTCGTTACCATAAATTGATTCAAACAACCAAATTTATAAAATATACAACAGAAACATTGTTCCACACAATCTTATTCCATTAAAATAAACATTTTTCCTGTATACTAGTTACGAAATCAGTTAATAATCTAAATTAAGCTACACACATTTTTCTAGGAGGTATTAATGCTCTAATGGTGATATTTGTAAAAAAAGATGGCACCAAATTAAATTTTGGACTATTCTCGTATGTTTGAGCACCCCTGTAGACAATTGGCAAAAAAAAATTAAATTAAAAAATATTTAAAGGAAACAATAAAAGAAAAAGAGTCACTCAACGGCAAAAAAAACCCATCAAAAACAGGCAAAAACCCCACTAGATAAATCAAACAGGGTATGGCAGCTTACCGACAGACAGACACACTCACACTAACGTTTACTCAGTTAAAAATCCGTTTAAAACCAAAGTAGAAATTAAAATGTTGCTATAGCCAGCATCACGGGCATTAACTCAATGAAACTAAACCGCAACCAAACCAGAATTTAAAAAACATGGGGTGTTTTGTGTTCAAAATCGCCAAACCCCATTCCATTCATTAATCAAATTTCGTATAAAGAATGAAAGCAAAAATTAAACAGAAAAAAAAATAAATTGTGAAACGTGTTTCTTTGGAGAATGTTTTCAAAACAGCAGCAACAATAAAATCTACTAATACGGCAATACACCAAAAAATCAGAGTAATTGACCCAAATTGAAACTGAACGGAGCTTTGCCCACTAAACGGTGTACACAAATTAGTTACTAATGTTCTTTTACGTTTACGCTTTTCTATTCATAGTGAAACGTTTTGATTTTAAATCTTAATTTGGATATTAAGACGTTTCTCCCGTTCAAAACTAATGAATGTTTTTCGGAAAACGGCGATGACAACATCATCGTTGTATTAGAACAGTGCGAACAAAGTGTTTGTGTTTTTCATTCATCCGTAGTCGGGGATTTAAAGTTCCAGTCAGGGAATTATTAATCAGCTTGAGAGACAGGGATGTTCCATTTGAGCCTTTAAAGAAAATCACATCCCTTGATCTTTCGGCTAGTGTTAGGCAGAGGGAGGAACTATCATACAAGAAATCAGGGTTTAAAGCCTGCATACAGAGAACTAATTCGCTTCCACAACCGAATTCTTTTGCCAACCGAATGTTTGAGGTTACTTGCACCTCGTTTATTGTATCAGTACAGCCGAATGTTAGTTGTTGTATTATTGTGGCAACATACCATGTATCCTAACCTTCAGAAGAGAATTTTTGGATCGAAAAATACACATACCACACTTATTCAACGAAAAAAATCAAATTTTAGTCAGAGGGAAAAGTTGCTTGCTTACACAATTGAAGTATTTGAAAAGAGGGTCATGACGAGAAAAGTGGAAAAGGATGATTTTTACTGAGAAAAAATTGTTTTATCGATTGGCTTAAAGTCAGTAATAAAAGATTTTTGTTATTTTTAAAAATATATAGTTTTAAAAGACACATTTTGGATTTAAGTTATCATCACTAATTATTGCTTACAACAGCAAAATGCTTACAAAACTATGGTTGTGGCAACTAAATACCTTTTTTCGCTTTTCATTTGTACAAGTATGTCTGATGAACAAGTGGTGAGTACGTACGATAATCATATTTACCATCTTCTGACATTTCGAACAAATATCCTTTACGATTAAAAACATTTTGTGATTGCAACCGAAATATATGTATTGCAACCGAATCCTTGTAGTTAAAAGTCCGCAAAAATTTTATAAAAACCATAAAAAAATGGCCAATTGGATATGGACAATTTAAGTTTCTTGGGTTAGACGGTGAATGCTTTCATGCGATACTGATCATAAAAATATACGAACTATAAATAAACGAACTATAATTAAAAAAACATTCTAAGAAAAATAAAAACAGGCTTTAACTGTAATTTAGTGACATTATACTAAAGATAAACTCCGTATTATTTAAAATAACAACCAATTTCTTTGGTGGCGACCCATTTTTCCCTAGTTACGTCCACCCAACGCTTGACAATAAATATTGTTATAAACCGTAATAAATTCTTTTCAGATTGGGGCATCTTTGCAATTCTTATCAAAACATCTATATAAAGACTTATTTGTTTTACTGATGATCAGTTTACCCATTGCAAGGCGGTAAAATATTAAAATTTTTCAAAAAGTACTTACAACCAACAATCTATAAGAACAATCAATTCATCTACGCTTATCTAGCAATTCTATCCCTTGATTAAAATAGTTTTCCTCAAGGTCTTCAAAATAGTGGTTTACAACTGTAATTGCATATTCATTTGAGGTAAAACTCTTGCCAGCAAGGATTTTTTTTAGATTTGGGAACAGGTAAAAGTCACTGGGAGCTAAATCAGGAGAATAACGTGGGTGGTTAAGCAACTCGTACTTTAATTCGTTGATTTTAGCCATTGTTAAAACACTCTTGTGCGCTGGTGCGTTGTCTTGATGAAAAATTATTTTTTTGTGTTGTAAGCCAGGACGTTTTTCTCGAGTTTGTACATTTAATTGATCTAAAAGGTTGCAATAGTACTCTGAATTTATTGTTTTACCCTTTTGCAGATAGTCAATCAATAAAATACCTTTGAAGTGCCAAAAAACCGTTGCCATAACCTTACCAGCCGATTGAATTGTTTTTTCCTTCTTTGGGGCACTTCCTCCAGCTTCAGTCCATTGCTTGGATTGTTCTTTTGTCTCTGGAGTATAGTGGTGGATCCATGTCTCATCAACAGTTATGAAACGACGCTTAAAATCCATTTTATTTCGCTGGAAACGATCCAAACAAGCTTGAGAAATGTTTATTCTTATGCGTTTTTGGTCGACTGTTAACAAGTGCGGCACCCATCTTGCAGAAAGCTTTTTCATCAGTAGTTCTTCATGCAAAATTAAATGGACTCGATCATTTGAGATGCCCATGATATTAGCTATTTCACGTACTTTTATTCGTCGATCATTTAATACCCTATCATGCACTTTGGCTACAATTTCTGTTGTTGTTGCTGTTTTTGGACGTCCACTACGTGGTTCATCTTCAATGCATGTACGACCACGTTTAAATTCAGCAACCCAATTTTTTACTGTTGCATATGAAGGAGCACTTTCACCTAACACATTCACCATATCATTATGAATTTCTTGCCCAGATAAACCTTTTTTATGTAAATATTTAATGACACCACGCATTTCTAATTTTTCCATTGTAAAAAAATTGCGGATGCGTCTTTTGTGAACACCTGTTTCTATATGAAGGGGTTGCCAGATCGAAACAAAATTTAACATGTGTTCATAGCAGAGATGGAAGTTTCCAAAACACTTAATTTTTTTCCGAAGTTTCCGAACCGCCCTCGTAATTTATACGTCTGCTATTGATGCTCTTATGTCACTGGTTCAATTATTATGATGTATTATGAATGTTTATAGTACAGGGTGTCCGTCGGGAAGGTATACTACTTTGTTTGTTTATAATTTTTGACGAAATGAGGGAGAATGGATCTTATACTGATAAATGTTTTATCTAATGTCGGCAATTATGTATGGAATACAGTATCAGATAAATGTCCGCCTTTGTTAGCCTCACAAAGGCTAGCCCCTTTAAGCACATTTTTCATTACATTCTCAAACATTTCACTCGGTATTTCATTAATTCCATCACGAATATTTTGTTTGAGTTGCTAAAGCGTTCCTGGTATATTTACATAAACCTTGCTTTTCAGATATCCCCACAAATAGAAGTCCGGAGTAGTCAAATCAGGCAACCGTGGAGGCCAATCAACATCACCATTTCTTGAAATAACTTGTTGTGGAAGGAACTCTCGCAGGAATTCCATTGTAATCCTGGCTGTATGCTATGTGGCACCGTATTGTTGATACCACATGTTAATCAAGCCCAAAGCATGCAGTTCTGGCGATAAAAAGTTATAATTATCACGATATCGCTCCCCATTCACAGTTACTGTTACGCCGATTTCATTTTCATAGAAGTAAGGTCCAATAATTCCTCTGGTTTATTTGTGATCAAATTGCACACCAGACTGCCACTTTTAATGGATGCAAAGGTGACTGAAAAATAATTTGAGGGTTTTCCATTGCCCAGAACCGACTATTCTGTTCTCATTAGGATTTGTTCATGAAAATCGGGGTTGTCATGGGCGAGCTGTAACATCCTATTGGCATATGTACGGCGGAGTAAATGGTCTTATGGAAGAAGCTGAATCTTAAATGGAAACAAATGCAAATCCTTGTGCAAAATTGTGGACAAAGTTTTCTTTAAATAAGAAGCTCCTGAGCACGTCGTCGAATTGAGGTTGATGGATTTCTTGAGCAGTAGTAATGTTTTGAGGCGATCATGCAGTAAGCTGTGGCTCATTCTTGGGCCTATCAGCTACAGACCCTCCTTCTTCGAAATCATTCGCTACACGATTAATAGTGAGTTTTGTTGGCACGTTGTTTCCCCGCAAAAATTTCACGTAACTTTCTCATCGTCACTATAATCGATGATTGATTTTGATAAAATGTTTTAACGTTGATTTATCGAATATTTTTCCATAACAAAGTTTCCACGGTTCTACTTCAGGACTGCCAAATATGAACTGTCATGAACAATGGCGGCAAAACAAAGTAGTATACCTTCCTGGCGGACACCCTGTATCATAAGCCATTGCTACTTTTATATTCTTTCGTTCGATGACGTTTTTTTTATTATTTTTATTTGCCAAAAGAGCTAACCTTTATCTAAAATCATAAAGTTTTTTTACGTAATGTGTTATTAAAACTAAATGCCTCT
This sequence comes from Hydrotaea diabolus, assembly GCA_963513945.1. NCBI lineage: Eukaryota > Metazoa > Arthropoda > Insecta > Diptera > Muscidae > Hydrotaea > Hydrotaea diabolus. Next base: position 157,872,768 of record OY740719.1, on the reverse strand, counting down.
ATGTCTCTACTGGAGTAGAGACATTTAAACCCGCTTAAATTTATACTAAACTTCTTCATGCTCTTTTGTCAAAAGGTTCAATTATAATAAGATCTAATCCACTTAAATCGTGCCACTTTTATATTCTTTCGTTCGATGAAGTTTTTTATTGTTTATATTTGCTGAAACAGATACCCATTATGACTGAAATCATTAAGTTTTTTCCGTAATGTGTTATTAAATCTAAAGGCCTCTATGTCTGTACTGGAGTAGTAAACTAGCGTTTGAGTCAAGCATTTAAACCCGATTTAACTTATACTAATTGTTTGCAACTGATGCTCTTATGTCAATAGGTCTAATTATTATGAGGTGTCATGAAAGTTAATAATAATAATCTGATCCACATAAGCCATTGCTACTTTTATATTCTTTCATTCAATGACGTTTTCTATTATTTATAATTGCTGAAAGAGCTAGACTTTATGGCTAAAACAAACAGCATTGAGAACCACTATTTGAACTATCGGGTATTGGCCAGAGCGCCTTCATCTCTTCACTCTCTTTTACCACTTATTTAGCAATGATAAGACGAGATCTGAATTTTAAAGATACAAAAAACTAACTTTTCTTACGGTTTGAAAGAGATGTATGTTTGGCTCCACATACTCATACATAAGAGCAGTTTATGAGAACATTTCAGTTTAAGAGAGTTTGTGTCTCGCAACTGTTTATAAACTGCAAGTACTCGCTCGTCCGTACAATTTACCTGTTTATCTAAACACAGTTAAGGTTTTTTTTTGTTTTTTATACGCGTTTCTTCTTCTTTTTAGAAAGAATACAAACAAACTGCCATTGTTTGTTGTTGTTGATCTAGAGGAGAGAAAGAGAAGACTATAGGGAACACTATTGAACTACAACACAAGAGAGCATTTTATACACTAACTGGTCAATGAATTATGACTATTGGGATTTCCAAGGGAATTTCTTTCACTCACAGAGAGCTCCTTATTATGTGATTAGTGAAATTTGTGTTTTTGTTACCTGGTCCTGGTGGGCAGTCAATGTTGTGTGTCACAGAATAGATAATTACATCTGAGGCTAGCGATCTGACAATTTTTTCTGATAAAATAAATTAGATACACAAATTTGTTTTCAAAAGTATTTAAATTTTAAAAGTTAAGCATTTAATGAGCCAGACCTTACCAAGGGCTATCTACACCAGGACTTCCCGAAACCTTTCGACCCCAAGGTTCTACTACTTCCCCGTGATATAATGTACATGTCTAATATTTCACTTTTTTGTGCCCGATTTACGTTTTTTAAGTGAACGATACTAATAAAGGGTGGTTAAATTTTAAGGGCCGATGTTGAATGTGACCACACCTAAACGTCAAGTTTTTTTTCTGAATTTCATTTGATATTTCTCAATTTTAGATTATCTCAATTTGAACCATGGAAAGGTACACAAGCGAGCAACGCGTGATTCTTTCGGTTAAATTAATCGTCCAAATGTGCGTACGATCGGAAAAATCGTGGAAAATTTGTACAAACCGGGTCTGTAGGAGATGTGAAAACACGAGTACATGCTCGTACAGCTCATACTGCAAAAAATATTGCTGCTGTTCGCGATAGAGTCGTCCATCTCAACTCGTCGTCGTCCCCAACAATTGCACCTCTCACGCTCGTCGTTGATGAACATTATGCATAAAGACTTGCATTTACACGCTTACAAGGTGTAATTGACTCAAGAACTAAAGCCTCTTGACCATTCCAAACGTCATCAATGGTGGTCAGAATGGTGTCAAGAAATGGCCTCGAACCTTAAAATTTGACCACCCTTTACAAGGCTGCGCATAGCATAGCACTTAACAACCACTTCAGACTCACGTGGGCTAGAGAAATGCTTAGTTTTTGTTCAAATGATTGAAGTCTTTCAAATTTGAGACCTTCAAATATGAATTTTTCCTATTAAAATTCTCTTTTAAAAACTATATTTGAAAATATTTAAACCTTAATATTTAATATTTTAAGCGTCCCAACCAGATAAAAAAATGCCTTTAGATAGCTAAGCTCTCCAATGATACCCATATCATTGCAATCTGATATTTAAAAAAGGTCTAACAATATTTATTGTCAAGCTTTGAGGACTGTAACTTGGGAAATATGAGTTGAATCAAAAAAAAATAGGTTCCCATTTTGTTATACTTATAATATGGAGGCCTATCGCTAAAATAATAATTGTTATGTCGCTAACATATAGTAAAGCCTATTTCAATATTTTGGCAAATATTTATTTCTTTATAGTTTATTTATTTACATGGCTGTACCGTTTGGAACCCTTTACCATTCGACCCAAACAGCTAAAACTGTCTGGTTCAGAAATTACTTTTTTTCTGATTGGGGATTTTGTAGTGAATAGAACACATTTATGCTACAACCAATTGGTTGCAATAACCATCAGCTGTGGAAGCTAATAGATTTACTGAATTTAGTTGGTTTAAACGAATATGTGGCTGTGATTTTAACGTACCGTGATATAGTAGCAACCATCTGATGATCTGTTTAGCGAGGGAACTATTAATTCCATAGAAAGTAGGCTATTGCAACCGAAAGTGTGCTAATCCAGCCAACATTTGGTAGTTAAGACCGATTTTCAACAGATGTTTTTTCTGTGTGTAGGAGACATGGACCCTAGGGACCAAAAATGCCATATGAATAAAAATAATAACCAACAAAATTGTTTCAGTGAGAATTTAAATTAGAGTTGTAACGAATATTCGCACTCGCATATGCGAATTATGTTAAACATTCGCTTTCGCAAAAAACAATTTTGGAATATCGCAAAAAAAATATTTCTGTTAAGTATAGTATATTAGTATAGGGTGATCCATCTAGAGGTATTTTTTCAGAACAAAAAAAAATATAAAAATTTAAATCAAGTGTGGAATCTTTATTGGTAATTTGAAAGGACATTTTATGGCATTTATTTTTTGAATATAATTTCCTTCAAATGTTGGCCGCAACTACGCCTCAGGGTTTCCATTCTGAGGGTCCAATTTTGGATGACTCGTCGAGCATTTCGCCCGGTATGGCTTTAATGACACGCGTAGTGTTGGCTTCCAAAACCTGAATCGTAGCTGGTTTGACAGCATAGACTTTGGACTTTACGTAACCCCAAAGAAAAATGTCTAAAGGTGTGATATCACTCGATCTAGGCGGCCAACTCCCCTATCCAAAACGTGAAATTAGCTGCTTTTGCGAAATGACCTCTCAATAGATCCATTGTTTGAGCAGCTGTATAGCAAGTGTCACCGTCCTGTTGAAACCAAGTGTATTCAAGATTACGGGCTTCAATTTCAGGCAGCAAAAAGTCCGATATCATGGCGCGATAGCGAGCACCATTCACGGTTACGTTCCGGCCTTCATCATTTTTGAAAAAATATGGACCGATGATTTCACAAGCCTATAAATCGCACCAAACCGTGGTTTTCTCTGGGTATAATGGTACCTCTTGAACCTCTTCTTGTTGCTCTTCAGCCCAAATGCGGCAATTTTGTTTATTGACTTTGCCGTTGAGCCAGAAATGGGCCTCATCACTGTACAACATTTTGGTCGAAACAGCAAACCTTCCCGTTTCTCACCGAACGCTCATTTCCATAATACAGTTGCCAACGTTTGAAGGTAATTATTTTCAAAAAATAAATGCCATAAAATGTCCTTTCGAGTTACCAACAATGATTCCACACTTGATTTGAATTTTTATATTTTTTTTTGTTCTGAAAAAATACCTCTAGGTGGGTCACCCTTTATTTGGCCAATAAAAAAAGAAAATTTTGCAAGAATTCCTATTATAGATCTATACGACTTGACTGAGATTGACTTGAGTCCAATATGGTCTAAAAAAAGACCAATACTAAATTTGGACATGAGTGTTCTTAATTTAAAGCAAAATTTCATTTAAATCCAATTTTACATATATTTTTAAGTTTCAAATTGGGTTGCGGCTCGAACTCAAATACCAAAGACATGTGATATAAATGTTATTTCTCCCGTTTTAATTGCGGATCCATGGTGAAGAGTTTAAAAGAATCGACCCGGCTGAACTGATATATCTTTTTTGTCTTTCTTTCTAATTCGATTTTCTTAACCCTAAAATAATTATACACTTAGTGAATTAACTATAATAATTAATTGGCCTGGTGCTGTACAGTACATCGCACACCATATAATAACAATAAAACTGGCTTTAAATAATCGAAATAAAACATTTTTTTTTTAAATTTCAGTTTTTGAAATGAAATTTGTTGAAACTCTCCAAATAGAGGAAAGTAAAGGTAGCGAGGTGTGATGCACTTTTGGAGGGGTACCTATTATGATCATGGCGTTCGTGATGACGATGATGTTGAAGTGAAAACTGAATGAAAAAGCATGCATCTACCGTTAGATTCCGGGTATTCACTTACCATTTTTTCATTTCTGGTAGCAGAGTTGGCAAACATGTTTCCTAACTGGTTTTCATCATCATCCTCAGTCAGGTATGATGATGGTATGGCATGGATATGTTTCTGCCTGTGTGTGTGTGTGAATGTGTAGACACACAAAATAAAGTAATAAAAAACGGTTTTCTAAGGTAAACCACGAGGCCTGTTCTTCTGGCGCAGCTCTGCTTAGGCTCTGCTCAGCACGGTTCAGCTCAGCTCTTTTCAGTTTGCTGCTGGACAGACTGGCTTGGCTCTATTGAAGAAGAAGTTGGGGGGAAGAACACAAAACTTGTTTACGCTTGAGTTCTGAAACTGGTTGAAATTCTGCTTCTTTCTGTTCTTTTATTTTTTTGCGGTAAAAAGGTGGGGTTTTTGTCTGGTACCTCCACGGTTGTTGTTGGTATTGATGAAATGCTTAACAATGGTTTAAATGTGTATTTATGGCCTATTGTTGATAGCTCCTTGGCAGCGGTATAAGTTAGGTTTGAAAGAAGGCAAAATTAACAAAAACTTCACTTTTTATTGTATTTTGACTGCTCAACGTCTACGAATTCTCGTTGACGTTGCAAATTTTGTCGGAGCGCGCTGTGCTTGCTGGTTCTTGTCGACCAAGAACAAACAGGGGAAGAGAGTATTTGTTGTTTTACGGGTTGTTATTGCTTTTCTTTTTGGATTTCTTCAAAATGTTGACCTCACTTTTTCTTTTTTTATTTTTTGTTGTCATGAAATTTTGTGATGAATTTTGCGTGGCTCTTGCTTTTCTCTTTGCAAAATTTCAGTGATTTTGAATTATTTTTTGTTTTATTTTGTATATGTATATGCGTATTTTATCTTGATCTTTTTTTATTAAAGGTTGTTTCAATTTCAAGACGATTTTGTTTTCCTCTTGGTAATATTTTAGCCACAATTAAAAAACAACAGCAACAAATATAAGCATTCTGTTGTATCCCGCCGCTTATCTTGTTTTAAGTAACAAACTCACTTCACTAATTCACTCACGATCTGCGATCACCAGCGTTGTCGTTCACACCACACCGTTGCTTGCACAAAAACCACCGATTGCCTGACACTGACTACCGTTGACTCTTGACGGACTGTATTTAGGAAAAGCAACCAACAGCGTTAAATCGAGCCACAAGCAATCGCGTTAAAGCCAAATTAAAGACTAAACAAAATCGTCGAGCGCAACCATAAAGGCCTCCTCAATATCCACAACACCATTGAATAAAACCCAGGCATACTCTTTCGTTTCTCCATGCGAACACACATACACAACACTCATACTCTCTTGGGCATTCTGTGCAAATGCATCTCTTACAGTTTTGTCAGTCTCTTAGTTTAATTTAGTGCCCACTTCTACACCTGTTCTTATCAATAGCCTCGCTCACCTTGTTGCGAAGTGTGTATTGAGTGTTTGTGTGTTTTATACAGTCCCCTTTTCTCATCTCTTTCGCTTTCATTCATAAAAACACGAACGTTAACCGAAAAGGTGTAATACTCAAGACTCAGGTAAAAACATGTGTATTTTGAGTTGTGAAGTTTTTGCAGGAAATCGGTGATCTGGTGTTGAATGATGGTAAGGCATCTATGTCAGTGATGGAATTCAATTGTACCAAAACGCAAACAACACTGCACCCCAACCAACGTAATTACTCCAGAGTAACTATTTTGACTAATTACAGTGGTTCACAGCTTATTTCAACCAGCACCTGGTCGGAAGTCTAAATGTGTTCTAAACGAAACGATATATAAAAAAAATTATAAGCAGATTGTTTAGATTTGGTATAAAAAATTAACAAACGAAATTTATTTAGTTCAAAATATATGTTTTTTAGACCTTATAACCTAATAACTAATAATAGTGGTACAAAAAAGGCCACAGCTTATTTCATCCAGCTCAAAAATATTCTTAAATATTTGAATAATTTGTATACTTTAATACTTTGTATGTCCTTCTTTTTTATCTATAACCGACTTCGGCCTTTTTGGCATGGATTCAACTAACTTTCGAATTGTTTGAGGTGTGATTTTCGCCCATTCCTTCTTTAAAGCATTTTTAGGTCATTTTTGTTTGAAATCTAGTGATTGCGAACGTTTTAATCTAAAGTCGCACATAAATTTTGTATTGAGATCTGGTGATTGTGCTGGCGGTGCCATTTTTTTTTTTTTTTTTTTTTTTTTCAATTCAATTGATTTTTATTTAAAAAAAAGATAATATACAATAATATAATTTTGCCTCAGCGCCACTTGGGCATTATTGAGGCGAGCTGGCAACATATTTACATGTTTTTTAAAAAAAAAAAAAAATTAATTAAATCAAAAAGAAATTATAAGAATGAATAAACAATTTTTACATAATTATAACTATTTGTAATAGCCTTGATTTATTATGACTACATGAAAAGTGTTTCAATGTTGAGAAGTAAATACTCTTTTAATTTCCTCTTAAAAACGGAAATTCGATTAATATTTTTAATATCAAGAGGGAGACAATTAAATTCCACGCTACCCATATATTCAACGCGTTGCTTTGTTGTTTCCAACCGACATCGAACTGTCCTAAGATTTGTGTTGTTTCTAGTGTTAAATCTCGTTTGATTTGTCTCAAACTTAATCGTATGGTGGCCAATATTATTATTCGATTTAAAAACATATAGAAGTAACTGCAGTTTATATAAACCCTGAATTGGCAGAACCGTCTGTGAAATATCCCTGTACAGCGAGATTGTGGAATATGTCAGTGGCAGGTTATAAACAGCCTTTAGCGCTTTATTCTGTAATCTTTGTAGCGATTTAAGTTCATTGCTCTTTCTACCTGCATATATAACAGGTAGGTAATTTAGATGGCTATGTATCAGAGACTGATACAAAATTAATTTCGTCCTTCTATTAAACTTGTTCCTGAATTTATAAAGTAACCCTACTGCAGATGATAATTTTTGTCTTAGCGTTTGAATATGCAGAGACCATGACAGATTGTTCTGGAGATGAATTCCTAGGTACTTTACAGAATCACTCTCAAAAATTTCCTTACCATCAACAAAAATACTAAAAAGACTGCTATGAATCAGATAAGGTCGAAACCTCACCAATCTAGTCTTACTAGCGTTTAGTACTAGCCCATTTAGTCTCATGAATTCACACATCAATGCCGCATCTCTCTCCATATATGCCTTTAGAACTGCATCATACTTGTATGGATAAAAAAGACATATATCGTCCGCATACATATATAGCTTACCAGACAATTCAAGATTCATGATGTCATTGAGGTATATAGTAAAGAGAAGAGGGCCTAAAACGCTTCCTTGTGGCACTCCATATTTAACCTGATCAATTCTACTCTTACAAGTCCCTATTTCTACATATTGTCTACGATCTGTTAAATAATCCCTCAGCAAACTCAAAGCGGATTCAGATAATCCATAATATTCCAACTTTTGAATTAGGATCTTATGATCAACTAAGTCGAAAGCTTTAGACAAGTCATAGAATATACCAGCAACACCAGCAGAACCGCCATCCAACCCTTCACAAATGTTATTGACCACATTAATCACTGCTTCCTCTGTTCCACATCCCCTCCTAAACCCATATTGAAATCTACTTAGTAAATTATTATTGTCCAAATAAGTTGACAACTGCTTATGCAAAATAATTTCAAAAATCTTGTCTATTAAAGGCAATAAAGCAATAGGCCGATATTTATCTAATTCTGTCGAATTGTTTTCTTTAGGTATTGGCACAATTTTCGTAATCTTCAGCTTATCCGGATAAATAGAGGTATCTATAATTTTGTTAAATATATCTGACAGAGGTGAAGATATAAGATAACTACACTCGAATAGCATTCTTGGATATATGCCATCCCATCCGCATCCTTTCGTCAAATCTAAATCCGATATTATTTGTTCAATTTCTAGAGCATTAGTATAAGAAAAATTAAAGCCAGTTCCACAATAATTCAGTGTTCTGAGAGCATTAATAGAATCACCAGGCATGCAATCTATTTGCTGTCTCAATGTTCTTGGAATTTCCAAAAAGTAATTATTGAACAATTCACAACTAATATTATCATCATCTACAAAATCCCCATTCGAATCCCTTACCTTTACTCTGCCTTTCGTGCTTCTACCAAGGCAGCGATTTAAAAAGTTCCAACACTTTTTAGGGTCAGACTGAAATTTGTCCAAGTTATAGCTGTAAAAATCATTCATGGATTCTCTGAAAGCCTTCCTTATCACATTGCTTAACCTCTTCAACCTTTCATCTAAATTCCTGGTTCTTCTTTTTCTCCTCTGCTTTAAAAGCTTATCTTTATGCATGATCAATAATTGAAGATTTCTGTTGACCCATGGCATTAAATCATACTTCACCATAGTCCTTCTAACCCTAACATCTGTTGAACTTTCCGAAGCATAGGTAATGTAATCCATCAGCCGCGAAACATCTTCTGAATGGTTACCAGTTTCATGGTACGTTTGCAGAACATCATCTAGAATATCCCTAGCTTTAACATAGTCACAAATCTTCTGAACATCTTCTCGGAATTCAGTTTCCGGACAAGCCTGTTTTCTTAGCCTACAAGAAATTATTATATTAGATGAGGACAATTCCAAATGAGCCAAGATTGAACAATGCCGGACTTATTTTTTGGCCGTTTTCTTGATAAACCAAAAATTGCGCCGTATTCCCAGTTTCTCAGCACTTTGCAACAAATTACTTTTTAATATAAGTAAGTATAGGTAGTCTTGTCCATTGTAGTCTCTATAAATACCAAATTTCCAACTTAAGACTATTGGATCGTACGAAAGTACCCCACAAGTGGATCGGCCCAACATAGTTGATGAACTATTTCAGAGCTAAAAATCTCAAAACTAGTGCTGCTAAAGCGACGAACTGTATGCGGCATATTAACGGATTTGATGTTCATCGTCAAAGCATTCGTCAGTGATTAGAAAAAAGTTTTTTGTAAACGCAAAACGAAATATGTACCCTGTAACATAGAAGGAGACATATAAGCATACTACTACCTTCCCTTCCTCATATCTTACAGTTTTTATAGTCTATTGGGGACGGATGTCGGTGTTAGAGTTACACGATCAAAATCAAACAAAAACTTTTGCTCCGAGTTTTAAACAAAATGTTTTACTTTTTGATGACCGGTCAATTGCGAGTTCCAATCAACTTTGTGATATTCCGTTTGGAACGATATGGGACTTTTTAGGAACTTTTTTATGTTAATGGTTAGTAATAAATAGTTTATTTATTATATGAGGTTTTTATATATTTTTTAGGGCCGACAGATGTATCAAAAATGAACCCTCTTGATTTACATTTTTTGTTTTCTGGTTTTAATATCTATTTTGCAGAATTCTAAACTGTTTTTCTTGATCATGCAATCATTTTTGGTATGTGGCGTCTGCTTTTACATTATCCATAGATCTTTTTTATTTGTTTTTATTAGGATTGCAGACTGGATTAAAAATAATAATTAATGTCTGACTTATGGACAATAATATAATCATAAGGCGGGTTCTATTGGTAATCGCTTATTAAAGAGTAAGTGGTCGTTAAGCCGATAACATTAAAACTTTACGAGACATTTTTACATGCAAGAACTGATTGGCTTTTTACATCATAAACCGTTTTGTTTAAAAATTTGTAATTTATATAAAAAAAGTTATCCAAAAAAATATATACTATATGTGACAGCGCATAGAGAAAGGGACCCAAGGGTAAAAAAACCAATTTTCCCTCTTTTTGATGTGGAACTGAGCATCGAATGAGACCGATCCCATGCCCCAAAAGTGTTCCCTCCGAGAGATACATATGCGCGTTATATGAAAGTGAAGTACACCAAAGACACAGGTATTAAAATCTTTAAAATGGCTCTCCTAAACAAAACTGTTTTTTACCCTTAGGTCCCTTTCTATTTTGCGCGTCACATATTTATTTATTTTTTGAATATAATTTCCTTCAAATGTTGGCCACAATTCGTCTCAGGGTGAAATAAGCTGTGGCCTTTTTTGTAGCACTATTATTTGTTATTGGTTATAATCTAAACAACCTGAATTTAATATTTTTGATATCTCGTTTCGGTCAGAAGTTATACTCATTTAAACTTCAAACCAGGTGATGTGGCAATTTTGATTACTCTTGGTTTTTGCGGTGTAAGTTTTTCCACAATGAAAAAACTACTGAAAAAAAAATAAAGTTTAATACAAAAAACCCTATAGAAAGAAAGCACCTCTATGTTGATCACCCTTCCGAACCGTGTTTTTTCTTTGCAAGTCTTTCCATGATGAAATGGCAAACAATACTGAAAAAAAACAAAGTTTAACACAACTCTCAAGTAATCCCTGAAAAAACTCTTTTGAAAAAATACCTCTAGACTGATCATCCGTTAGTATAATAATAATTTACAAAACTTAAATTTTGTTTAGAATTTCAAACCAAAATAACATTTTGCTAAATAAAATATTTCCTCCCCCCGCCACTAGGAGTAACATAGTAAGTACAACCTTGCTCAAATTCCGGATATATGCGTGCAGTCTTCTAAAAAGGATAATGGTACAGGGTATCGCATAGTCGGCGCCGCTAAACATGCTACAGTTCCTACCTGTAAATGATTTTTAAGAAAGCTCAAAAATGTTTACTAGATTAAAGTTGTTAAATTTGAGTCGATTTTGAACCACTGTGCGCGCTTCACTGTCAGTTACTCTGCCGCATATACTCCGTTGAATTTTAGCAATGGCGCGTTTCCTCTCATCACTTTTGCATTCATTCATATATAAACCTACCTCAATTGCAAAGTGGTCCAGATATTATACTTTTACCTCCCTGTTGTTTGTTTAGCTACTATTATTTATACACTGTAATTCTGTGTTTGTTTCATTCGTTCGTTTACTTATTCTTGCTTTTGCGGTTTGGTTTGTTTCTCGCCTTGTGTTTCCTGTGGTAATGTTGCTAAACATTGTTTAATGTTGCTAATAACCAACACTTTTGAGCGCAACAGCATTGCCAGATTGAAAAATATCTTTACATTTGAAAGGCAACGGACAATTCTAGTCACTTACCTTTTTGACTGGCAACTCGACATGAGAAAATCGGTGTTAAAAGAACAGGAAAAATTCAAAAGTTTAATTCGCGGATGTGTTAGTTTTTATTGGTCGACAATATTGTCTACTTATTAGGGACATAAATACTGTTACACACGTTTTATGCTGTAAAATAAAAAGTGTTTATTGTATCCAAAAAGAATCTACTTATTCGAAATGTCCGCCTTTTGCCTTTACACGCGCCTTAAGTCGCACTGGCTAATTGTCAATAGCTGCACGAACCTCATCCATTGGAAAATTGGCCACTGCTCGAACCAAAACTGTCTTAAGAGATCCAATGTTGGGGTATCTCTTGTGACAAACCTTGTCCTCTAAAACCGTCCACAATTTTTTATCCAATGGGTTCAAATCTGGACTGCCTGAGGGCCATTCTTCAGAGGAAATGAACGCTGGCAAATTGTTTCGAAGCCAGGACTGGGACGGTTTAGCCTTAGGGGCCGGCGCAGAATCCTGCTGGAAAGTCCATGGCTGGTTTTGGAACAGGGAATTGTTAAGAGGCTTCACAACAGCTTCCAAAACGGTTTCTTGGTAAACGTTGGCCGATTTTTTGACTCCTTGTTCGCAGAAATGCAGGTCAGTGACCCCATCGTAAGAGACACCCCACCAAACTATGACTGAAGCTGGGTGATGACCCTTTTCCACACTTGGGATCAGTTCAAATGCTTCCTTAGATGACCGCGCATATACTCTATCATTTTGCTTGTTAAATTTTTCCTGAACGGTAAAAATTTTTCATCGGTGAACAAAATTTTCTGTGCAAGTTATCAGCGTGCTTCACCATAAGACGTTTGCATTTTTCAATCCTATTTTTTTTTAAAGTTGCAGTCAATAAATGTCCGTTATGTCGTTTGAAAGCCCCAAGTTTTTTTTAATGATTCGACTCATGGACTTTTGCGGGCCATGATTTTCTGTTTTCAGAGCGGATTTCTGTGAATTCTTGATTTAACGGCTTTGATGACATGCGGTGTTCGAACAGAGCTTGGGCGGCCCGACCGGTAGCGGTCTTTTACATCTCCAGTCTCCTCAAACAGTTTTATGCATCGGTAGACGAACATGTGGCGAATCCTTAGTGGCCGGAGCGTTTTGAAAATATCGTTTTTTTCATTTCACACTTGAAAAGCGCCATTACAGCGATACGGTTCTCATTATCTGACCACTCCATGATGAAAGTTGAAACAATTTTAAAATCCCGTTACAGACTAACGCTATTGAGGTTAGCTTTCAAAACCCATATGACATTAACGGGGTATGTTCACTTCTATTATTGAAATGTGTGTGTATAATGTTGTAACAGTATTTATGTCCCTACTAAGTAGGGATTAAATGACATTTTTATAAAAATTTGAAACACCCTTTAGAATTGAAATTATGAAAATTCTGCAGAAATTTTTCAGATTTTAACACCGAAATTTTTCTTTATATTTTGTGTATAAATATTTGTTTATTTCTTCTCTTACATTGACTAAGCCCACCACCAATCGATCCTAATCGCATCTTAGTTTGCACTCGTATTGGATCTTGATTTTGATCGAAAAAATCATCTTTCCAGCCGAAACCCATATTTTTCTCGGCGGTTATGTAAACAAACAAAATGAGGCATCTGGGAATCTCCAAACCCTTACGCGAATGTTGACACCAAAGCATTCTCAAAGACTAACAGTTTGGTGCAAATTTTGAATCGCTGGAATCTTTGTCTAAATTTTCTTTGAAAATGCAGCTTAAATCATTTTTTCTGGCAGGATAAGGCAGGCATAAACAAGGACTGTCTTTGGCTTTCTCAGGATAGCTCGCTATGCCTTAAAATCCATGCCACGGTCTATCTTTTACACCTCAAGTTCTGTAATCGTGTCAAGTTCTGTAATCCGTCATGGCGATGTCCATTGGCTACCTCGGAGCTGCGATTTGAAGCGGACGAAAAGATGAGAGAAAAAAATATTATTGAAAAATATTAAAATTCCTGATGGGGTTTCACCTTCTAATACAATTAAATACAAATTTAATTCTTCACATGGGCAGAATTGAGGTTCATGTTGAATTTGATCTGTATGAAGACCTTGCAGTATTAATAATCTTAAAATTTACAGTGTTATGAATAGTGACCATAAAAGGAATTACTTCTATTTTGCTTTATGACCAATTTTGATATTTTAATCTAATATGCGATTTTGTTGGGCTATTTGCTCAGATTATGATGACGAAAATAAACTAATTTATATAATTTTTCACTCAACGTTTCGTTGGCTTATTTCTTACTTCTTCAGGAGTGGTGTTTTTATTTTATAGTTTTACAACCGTCTCATATTACTTATTTCTATTATATATAATCACAGAATACTTTAAAACTAATATCACAGAACTAAGTGAGTTGGCCTCACTTCGCTAAAGAAACAAGTAAGAGTTACCACAGTTATTTTTCCCAAAAAAATCAAACTTGCCTCACCCTGCCTTACAAAAAAGTATTTCATTACAATTTATAGTTTTTTATTGTCTGCTTTCGGCGAACTTACCGATTATCCGTATTGTTGTTTGGTGTATACAAGGAGATACAATGTTACCATATGACTTTTAATTGTGTTTAATGCTGCAACAGTAACATGTTGCAAATTAACTAGATAACAAAGCTAGTTACCTTGAAAGAACGCGGCTATTACTTAAATAACAAATGAATGAAAAAATGGCAATTTTACAGGTATAATTAGTGAAACTCCATATTGACGGAATAACAAATGTTGCCAAAATATTACACCAACTATAACATTGACCACCAGAAGAGGACCAAACGTGGTCTCGAAAAATACAGTTTTTAAGAATTTGTTCTTCCAACAATAGTCACTGCACCCTAATATACATGCACACTTGCATATTTATATATAAAGTTCAGCTTGTATTTTAAAAAAAGTTCAACGCCTTAATAATTGCACATTGTTAAAAGTCGCTTTTAAGTGTATGTTTGCAAATAAATACTCTAGAAACACTAGAACAAATATGGGTAAAACCACAACGAATGCAATTCGAACAAGGGGAAACACGTTGTATCTGACTAGATCGAATGTTGTGTGACCTCAGAACTTGTGCTTTTATAATGGCTAACAGATGTTCCTGAAAGAATAAATATTTGTTTTCTAAATATAGAATTCCGAAACTACCGAAGAAATTGTTTTAGAGAAGCTAGGATTTGAGAAAAATCACATTGTGTACACCCCGTGTACACAATTTCGATTTGATTCTGTTAAATCTTTGTGTTTTGGCATACTTTTGCCATTTGTAGTTGACGTTTATTTATTTTAGCTTCGTATATTTAAAGATCAGAACTTAAAATTTATATACTGGGCAAACTAAGTCCAAGTTTCGTTTTAAAAATCCAACAAATAACTATAGATAATTTTTTCGGTATTGTTAGTTTACCCAGAACAGTAAACCTTCCTATTACACTGTGGAACATTTTTGGGGTTATTGTCTGGGGGGTGAGAAATTCCAAGTCAGGGTGATGGTACTAGGTCAGTATATTAAAACCCTCAAAGGGTTTTGCGTTTGTATGTGCCAGTTTTTTTTATGACCTTTTACATTTTTTCCTTATCTTGATGTTTTTTCGCTTAGTTGTAAAATGTTGGCAAAAACGTAGTTTGACATAGTTTTTTCCTTATCTTGATGTTTTTTAGCTTAGTTGTAAAATGTTGGCAAAAAAGTAGTTTGACATAACTCGAGAACGACTATTTCGATTTTGCTGAAATAAATTGAGAAAAATTAATAATTACATTTTCTTTAATCCATTAATATACTGTTTCTCTACCAAATCAACATTTTTGCAATAAGAAATAAATTTATGAAGAAAATTTTGCCAAAAAAAAAAATTTCATAAAATATATGCAATTTTACAGCTTTCGAAAAACTTTTATTTTATGTATTTTTTTCGAAATCGACTTATTTTTTCAAAATTAAATATGGCAATGTTAACTGTGTGACTGCTGCCAAAAAAAATCAAATCATGCAATGCGCCGAGATCATAATGCGCTTCGTTAGAAACGATGATTATTGAGAGAAAACATCAATTTCAAGCTCTAATGTCTAGACTTAAAACCAACAATAAGTTTCAATTGCTGGCTCAAATGGACTCTATAAGTGAATAATAGGCGTGTTTTTGACAATCTAATAATTTCGGTAGTTTGGTGACAAAAAACACTCATTTTCCGCTAAGTGAATTTCGAGTATTTTTATTTGAAATCACGTTTTTTAACTTTAACCAGACAATTAAAGTTTCTTTGTGAAAAGCAAACATTAAAACGTTTACCAAAAAAGAATTTTAGTTGTGTTTAGCTTAAGCCTCGACTGGAGAACAAAACTGCAAAAGTTAAGTTATTTGTAAACAACGAAAAAAAATCAAATTCTTCTGGAAAAGCCCAGAAGTACTAAATAAAATCTTCAAACAACAAAATTAACAAAGCATGGATAACTGGCGAGTATAATCAGCTATCTAGGCTAAGTACTAAGAGGGATACAAAAAATTATTTTCTAATTTTTTTTTCAGAATCGAGTATATACAAGATTAAAATTGACAAACAAGAACACTAAGTGTCGCCTGGCGCCATCTGACATTTTCATTGGAAAGTTTGACATTTTTTTAGCGTAAACGTACTTAGAACGTTTTGCAGTACGACCATCATTTGTGTTGTTTACATTGACTTGAAAAAATCAATTTGGCAAAAAAATGGAATTAACTCGTGAACATTTCCGTGCGATAATTTTTCACAACTTTCGACGTGAATTATCACGACAAGAGTGCATCGATGAACTTTAAATGGCGATGAAGCACCATCCTATAGCACGGTGAAAAACTGGTTTAATGAATTCAATCGTGGCCGAAGGTCGTCCAAAAACGCCCGTTGTGCCAGAGAACATTGATGCCGTGCGTGAACTGATAATGCAAGATCGTCATGTGACATAACGTGAGATAGAGGCATCCTTGGGCATTTCTTCCACCAGCATACATTCGATATTGCATGAACACCTGGCCGTAAAAAAGGTTTGTTCTCGTTGGATCCCGCACAATTTGACAATCGCCTAAAAAAAGGTTGTGTCGATTGATGCAAAGAAATTTTAAAAAAATACGATCGCGGTGCTTCCGAAGACGTTTATAAGATCGTCACAGGTGACGAATCATGGATCTATGCGTATGAGCCCGAAACAAAACAGCAATCGACCGTGTGGGTCTTCGAAGACTAGCCAAATCCAACGAAAGTTGTTCGTGGAAAAAGCACTTCGAAGCAAATGGTCGCCTGTTTCTTCGGCAAAACTGGTCATGTGGCGATTGTTCCGCTTGAACAACGTAGGAGGTCCATTCTGAGTGGTACACCACAATTTGTTTGCCTAAGTCTTCGGGAAATTCGAAAAACGAACAAGAGAAGACGAATCATTGTGCACCATGACAATGCGAGCTCTCACACATCGGCTCAAACCAGCGCATTTTTGACCGGCCAAAACGTCAAATTGATGGGTCATCCGCGGTACAGCCCTGACTTAGCACCCAATGACTTTGTTTTATTCCCGCACATCAAGAAAAAAATGCGTGGTCAACGATTTTTGTCTCCAGAAGATGCTGTTGAAGCGTTCAAAAACCATAATGGAGGTGTGTCAATCGGAGTGGAAAAAGTGCTTCGACAATTGGTTTGAGCGCATGCAAAAGTTTATACATAAATCATGATGGAGACTACTTTGATAAACAATAAAACCATTTTTGATGATTAATATTCGCATTTTCATTATTAGGCAAGAAATATATACAGCAGCCCTCGTGGAACAATTGATTTGACAGTACTGTATGGAGACAGCGGTATGAAGATAAACGTGTCATCTCCATACCGCTTAATAATAATCTCAGGGAAAAATTGCCGTGTAGACCAGTGTAAGAATAATCTGCTGCTTTCCATTTTTAAATAAATTATTTAAATCCTTTTTATTTAATTAACGCCAAACACGTCTAAACGAGTAGAAGTTTCATTTCCAAATCATTTTTTTGAATCGTTTTCCTTTAAATACCCCCGAACACGTCTTTCAAACTTTAATAATTTTGTTTGCAAATGCCAAAAATTCTTTGCCCAAACAATTATTAGGACATTAAATTTCGTAAACATTGCTAGTGCTAAAGGTCTCTGTAACAGTTGCAAATTTCGCCACCTTTTCGTTTTACCAATCGGAATTTGTCAAAGGTAAATTTCGTTTGCTTTGCTAGCTATTTCTTATATGAGCGAAAACTTCATTTTATGTCAATACTAGGCTTTAACAAAATTCCCGAACGGAATTTTTGAAACGGACATTTCGTTTGCTTCGCTACATGTATTTCTTATGGGAGGCGAACATTTAGTTTCAGGTCTATACAAGGCTATTAAGAAACGGAAGATTTCTTGTTTAAGAGCAAATCGTCACTGTCAAGATAACATATGATTAAAAAATAAATCACTAGATCCATCTAGTAAATTCTTGTTACATGCAATTTTTAAAAAAATCAATATTTTCTTTTAAATTACTTTTATATAAGTACAAGTTTTTTGTAAACACGTACATCCGTCTATATAAATGTGTTACAAACGAAAAGATAAATGAAGTACACCGGCCTTCCAAAAAGAACTCATCGACACACACTTCGACAACAGGCAAATAAACATTGGCTGCAACTAAAGTGCTTGTAGCACAACCTAAAGGTCATTCAAAGTGGCTGATAGGTAAATATAAGAATTGTGGTCATGTCTCTTCTAATATTAACACAAAAGTGAAACTATAAGAAACGAGAAAATTTGCATTTTCGCTTGTCATTTTTAGCATTTTATAAATTGGAATTGTAAATTATAACAAACTGTTTGCTAAATTTAGGAATAAAAGAAAGCTAAATGAAAAATGTATTTTTTTATATAAGTATATATGCTTTATTTGATACTATTGGGTTTGCTCTATAGAATTTCTAATGTGAAAATTTAATCGTTGCCTCTTTTACGTCTTAAGCGTCTGCGGGACATGGCTCGATCAAAATCACAAAGAGGTACAGTGGGACATTTGCAAGGAAGGCGGTAAGCATACCAAACTGCATTCAAACAACTTACTTTACTCAGATTGACTGAAGCGTACGTAAAAAAGTATATCAAGTAAAATAAGCTAAGTCGGGCGGATCGATTATATTAAACACTGTCCTTCTCTGGATACGCTAAACACCCAGCAAACTCGCTTAAGAGACGAGTCAGAGTTACCACACTCATTTTTCCAACAAAATGTGAAACATGACACACCCTGCCATAAAAACATGTTTGTTATGTATACTTAATCATAATTAATCAAGAAGAGGTTTCATCGGCAAACTTGTATTGGGATAAGTGAAATTATGAAAAATTAAATTATAAAGCAACTCAAACTTATAGTTTAAAGACATTATTCTGAAGCAAAAGGTTAGCAATTATTTGATTAAATATATTTTACTACAATATATAGTTTTTATTGTCTATTTTAACTAATTCTCCAATGAACTATTGTGCTGTTCAATTATCTTTGGTGTACTTATATTATACACTAAGAGAAACCGCATTGCCATAAAACTCTCATTCTTGTTCAATGTTGACAGATTATCATTTTGGAAAACACGTTAATCTCGATCAAAATCGCGTCAGAATTATATGAATTCGTGTGTATAGATAGCCAATAGGAAATTTCATTGACTTTACATCAATGTTTGAAAGGATTGGTTTTCGGCATTTGATTCGCGGATCCATTTTTTTTAAATTGCATAGTTTTTTTTTATACCCACATGCCCATGCTCTATGGGGCCAAGTTTTCAATTCCAAATTTAAGCCGATTTTTAAATCCGTTGCATATTTAACATTTTCCGTAGATAACCGGGGTGTGGAATCTTAAACTTATCGTTAAAATTCGGAGTCCTAAGGAAATTTTATTGTTTATTTGCTATTCATTTGTGCATGTGTTAATAGGCACCGGTTTTTAGGGTCCCACCCTTAGCCCTAATATTGCAAAAATTTAAATAATAATGAATAAATAAAGAATACCGGTATCGCCTGGTTCACGATCGCTGTTTTTTACGTACCGTTATTTGCGAATATCCCAAAAACGTAAACATTTTTTATAGGACAAAATATCGCTCGTTGCCGACAAGTCTCCACTCATTTAACGATCTACATATACATATATACAATTTATTGCTCGATTTTGCATATGAGAAGCATTAAGCCGAAAAGAGTGAGGACAAAGTCGACTCACTAAAACAAATCCTACCATATTAACAGACTGCCCGACTGACGTTTTTTCAGTACTAAAACATATACAGTTAAACTTGGATAAGTGGAACGCAGTTAAGTGGAATAACTCCATAAGTGAAACATTTTTTCTGGTCCCACCCCCTGGGATACAAAAAAAACTCTTTAAGTGGAATAGAAAACCCACATAAATGGATCGTTTTTTTTTCTAAATTTACCTCTGTAAATGGAATTCCGCTGTTTTTTACCTTTGCAAGTGGAACAATTTTGTTAATTTCACTCAAAAATGAAAAACATCAACCTCTGTAAGTGAAATTCTTGACTTTTTTACCTCTGTAAGTGGAACTTTTTTGTTTTGTTTTTACTTTTGCTCTACTCGAAACTAAAAATCAAAACAAGGTTTTTGTTACGGAAAGTCTGCTAATGTATCAAATACAAAAAAATACATACTCAAAAAAAATCGTTAAACTACCGTTAGCTTTTTTGTTTTCGTAAACACGGTGGCTCGAGTTTTCAGTTCAATTATACGTAAATTTTAAATATGCATGTTTGTCGTTCAATTTATATGAATTTTTCATGGCATTTCTATTTAATTTGTTCCATTTCAAAACATGATTTTTTTATAAATAAAGTTTCTGTTTTGTTTTTATAGAACACTTTCCGTTTAAATTACTTATTTTTTCCAAAAAATTAGAAAAGTTAAAACCCATTTAAGTTGAACGTTAAGAAAAAAAACCTCTATAAGTGGAAACTACAATAAGTGGAACACCCTTATAAATGGAACGAGAAGTTCGGTCCCTTGAAGATTCCACTTATCCAGGTTTGACTGTACTTTCTTTTCTGCACACACAGAAGAAGACACATTTTGGAAGCTGTACCCATCCATCGGCTAGGCAAAAGAAATATTTGTTTGTGTTAAACAGCTGTCTTTCGAATAAGGCAAATTTTCAGTTTGAAATACATATTTGAATCCTATACATTTAATTTAATTAAACGCTCTACAGTTATAATAACACAGTTTTAATAAAAGTTAAATAACTCAATCAGTTTTTAACGGATTTTTAAAAATGACACCGAATTGTATTCGTAAGAACACTCTCTTAATTATTCAAAAATTGTTCGGTTACTTTTTAAAAATTCTGTGTAAAAACGCATCCAAAGTTAAAAAATTACAAAAATTTAGTTTACAGGAAAAATACACAGATTATTTTCAGTGTGGTTTTAAAAGTGTATACACAAAGGCCGCAGTTCCTCTTTCCAAATCAGCCGAAAACTTAAAATCGGTTGATATTCAACCAAGTTACTGGCATATAAGTGCGTAAGATCCGAAAAACCGGGTTTTTACCCTTAACTAAAGATTTTGGAGGTGTTTGAGAAATTTTAAAACCGGTTTCTTGTTGTACTCAGCAAGATCTACAAGAAAAATAATATCATTTACCAGGTATATTTACTTCATTCTTTTTTGTTACACTGTGTAATTTACAAAATAAACACCCTGTCTAAGAAACATTTAAAAGAAGCAATAGCCATGTTCTTTCGAGGTAACTAGTTTAGTAACCTAGTGAGTTAGCTATATGGTAATGTGGCAACATCGAAAAATTAAGAGTGATATATCAACAATGTTTCTCTTTGTATAGACCAACGAAAATTGTACAAAAAATGGTTCTTCGGCGAATTTGCCAAAAGCAGACGATAGAAACTAAAAGTTATACTCGCAATAAAATTTTATTAATAAAACATAATAAATCTATTAATTGCTACACTTTTATTGTGGAAATGTTAGTTTAAGTTTATTTATATTTTTGCTTATCCCTTCTCACGGGATACCAATTTGAATTGGCCGATTAGGTCTCTTCTGGTTTGATTATTTTATAGTATACGTTAGAAAAAGCATATGTTTTTAAATAGCATTTTTTTGAAAAATATGTGTGGTAATACATAGAATATAAGTGGTTAAGTAGAAGACATTTGAAGGTCATGAAGATTGCACCCCAAAAGATAGCCTTCCAGAAGGTATTTAATGAGCAAATTTTTAAAATGATATGTTACTATAAGGCGAGTGATAAAATTAAAGTCCTTTTAGCCTTAGAAAAATAAGGGGTGTTTAAAATGCTTTGACATAACTGACAAACTATTATACTGCACTTAATTTTTGACATTAATAATCAGTATACTCTGAAAAATCATTATGAAAACATTCTTGCTTGATCGACACTATCAAATTATCTAAATTTATTTTGAGAATCTCTCATCGGTTCTCGCAACTGGTAATCGTCCGTGTGCTTGAAATCAATTTTGATTATTTATAATAAATATTTTAAATAAAACATTTTTTTGGACTAAAACTTATTTTTTTTGTTATTTTTTATAATATCTATATTTTTTACGCTTAAAAGAATCACATTTTTAAATTTTAATTATTTATAATTTCAGTATTTTTTACGCTTAAAAAATCACTTTTTATACCCGCACCACATAGTGGTATGGGGTATAATGGCTTAGTGCTTGCGTTTGTAACACATCGAAGGAATCGAGTTAGAATACCGGGACCAGAGAGAAAGTTGCTCAGAATTACATTTTGAGTCGATCTAGCCATGTCTGTCTGGCTGGGCGGCTGGCTGGCTGGCTGGTCGGCTGGCTGGCTGGCTGGATGTAAAGATGTCCATCTATTCTTGTAATCAAAGTACAGGTCGCATTTATGCACCGATCTTGATGAAACTTGGCATGTGGTAATATATTGGGATTTGGTCCAAATCGGAGCACTTTCTGATAGACCCCCCATACAAAGGAACTCCCGGATTTGGTCCAAATCCAGTTGATGTCGCGTGTATTGGTCACCAAATTAAAAAAATATGCCATTCGATGTAGAACTGACCACAAAATGTAAAAAAAATAGTTGGACCCGCCTCTCGGACCTACGGGGCCTTTAGAACCCAAAAAATGGACCCATGATTTTAAATATAAGTGTGACCCCTTAACTGAAAGGAAATTATCTTACAATTTTAAATACAGAAAATAATTCGACCTGTTTGGGCCCCAGGGTCCATTAGGAGGGTCCAAAAGTTTCGGTTTACCCGGATTTTAGTGTGACTTCTCAAATGACAGGGAATTGCCTCAGGACTTTAAATATGTCAAGCCAAATGATTTATCTCGTCCGTGGGAGGGCACAGGATCCGAAAACAAGGTATGAAAATGTGGACCAACTATAATTGTTATACCCTCACGACATAGTGGTATGGGGTATAAAGGCTTAGTGCTTGCGTGATAGATACAGATAGAAATAGCGACGAGTGCTTTCGATTAACAGGAGACTTAATCACATTTATAGTGGTGCGGGTATCATAGAGTCGGCCACGCCCGACTATAGCACTTACTTACTTGTTTTTATATAAAAAATGAGTTGCCAACCATTTTTGGGATTCGTAAATGAAACCGACTTGGTAAACTGCATGTCTGTACTAGTTTTCGTCAGTCTGAACAGACCCTAAATAACGATTATTGTGGATATAGTTTCGACTCAACATTTAAAGAAATTGATGTAATCTTATTGTTAACTCAAAATTCTATGAGTTCTAGAAAGCAAGAGTAAATATTTCGAATCCTATTATCAACACCCAAAGCTTCAGCAATTGTTCCTTAATTTGATAAAAAAAATGTTACGAAGTCTTTATATATTTTTTCGATTTCAAATAAGCATATAAAAAATATAAAATCAATATTTATTCCTTATTTTTTTCTTTTTCTCTCTTTTTTTGGTTCAGTTATTATACAAAACTATATTTAGAAATTATTTATTTATATGATCTAAAATAATAAATGCCCTCCCAGTCGGCTTAAGCATACAATGATGCCAACTTTTCAACAAAGGCAACGTATTCTTTCTTGGCATCATCTTGAGATTTGCCCTTTTGCTTGTTCCACCATTCCCACTTGGCCTTGCCCTTCAAGTCCAAGAGTCCGGGTTTGTTGGTGGTATTATCACCAACGGTGCCTTGCTTGAAGAGGGCATACAATTCTAGGAATTCTTCGTCACTGGGACGCTTGGTCAAGGTCTTGACGCGTTCAGCGGCAGCATTGAATTGCTAGAAAAAGAAGCGAGTGAAAACATATTTGATTAGATAAGAATCTAGACATTTGCAAAAAATAAAACTCACTTCATCCAAAGACATATTGTTGGTGTTGGCTGAGATGTTGGCGATAATCTAAAATGAAATTGTACAAAGTTAAAAATTTATTAACAATTTTATAGGGGTAATCTAAGTGTTAGTTATCAGCTAACTAATGATTAGTTAATGTATTTCTTTTTTATAGACAGAGGGAGAGCGATGTGTTGTAAAAAATTAATTATTTGTGAATTTATTAATGATAATAAAATAACTAATGATTTATTAACATTTTCATAATTGGCAGTATGCGGATAGATTCGTTTTTACACGCTAAACAAACAATGTTAACCTTCACATGGTGTCTGCATTATTTATTTGGGTAAATATCTTAATTAATAACTACTACAAAATGATTGGCTTGTGATGGGTTCGTGGCACACTTTGGTCAACAACTTATAAAAAACTACTAAAAACTAAATTTATTTGCTATCAATGACTGCATTTTGTTTAGGCTACTAGCTTTTTTTTAAAGTTATCAAGCAAGGTGGCTTTAAGATTCTGATGAAACGAGTTAGAGTTACCACACTTATTTTGTCAACAAAAAATATAACATGACACACCCAGCTTTGTAAAACATATGTTTTTTGTTATGTATAATAAAAAAAAATATTTAAACAAGAAGAGGTGTCATCGACACGAGATTGGATAAGTATAACTATAAATCAACTCAAAATGATGGTTGAAAAATTTTTTTCTCATTTCTACAAACCAAAATTATAGCAATTTGATGATTTCTTATATTGAAATTTATATTTTTTTATTGTCTGCTTTTGGTGAATGATGAGACGATGAACGGTCGTGCTATTAAATATCTTTGGTGCATACAAAAAACAATACTTCCATCATACTTTCAATATTGACAGATTACCATATTGCAAACTAACTATTTGACTAAGCTAGTAACCTCAAAATAACATGGCTAATATTTTGTTACAATGACTACAAAAAAAAAGAAAACAAGACATTTCTGATGAAAGTAGTTGGCAGAATATGTGAAAGTATCAAAAATTTATTTTTCGTTTGCCTTTTTTTCCAAGCTACGAATTACTACTACTTAGGCGGCCACAAATACTCAAAAATCTCTATAAAGTAGAAATACTATTTGCACCTGTAGCATATGGGTTCAGTATTTTCAGAATTATAACAGAAAATAATAAATATTTTGTTATTATTTGATCCATAAATTTAAAAAAGAGGAAGAGGCAAAATACAAATTTAAATCATGATAATTTGTCAGGTATGGTTTTGAATTTTAAACAAAACCACGCGTTATGAGCCATAGCAGAATTTATTTTTGAAGAAGATCTTTGGATAAATGTTAAAGTGTCGATCAATATATTTTATTTTAGTAGTCATAATTTGAATAGATCAGTTTTTTATAACACACAAAATTGATTTATAAATTACAAATCGATTTTGTTTATAAATAAAAATATGCTTAATTCGTAGTTATCAAAAAAAATAGTTTTTACTACTTTTTAAAAATAATACTTCTAGACTGTTCCTTTAGACGACAACGGCATTGAACATTTTTGTTATTAAATTACTAACATATTGTAGTTTTGTCATCTAGTCTTATTTGTCGAGGCTAAACCTAAAACACCACTATTATCAATATATCGATGACTTTTTAAGGATTTGGTCGGAAACCGTTGATTTCGGGCCGTTTTGGTCGGTCTTTGGTAATATTTTTGTCGCCATCACTGGTTAGCTGTTTAACGAATGATCATACTACTCTCATTTTTTGATATTCATAATCAGAATACTCTGACAAATCATCTTAAATACATATTCGCTTGAACAATGCCACCAAATTATTCAAATTTACTGGGAAAGATAGTCATATATGTAGCCACATAATTTTATAGATGATACAAATAAATAAATAAAGCCCTGCCGCTAGGTCATGTCAACGACGGATGCACGGACAGATATTATCAATGGGATCGTCCAAGAATTGTACGGCTATCAAGAATACTATCAAAGTATCAAAATTAGTTGGACAAAAATTGTTAATCAGTGTTAAAAAAATATTGTCCGATTCTTTTTATTTAAAATCTGGTTTGATGTTTTTGTTATCTTGAATTTAGAAATAACAGGTTTTCGTTATAAGTATATTCCATATAAAAATATTAAGTTGTCGGTTTTAAAACTGCCCAGAAGAAAAAACCATTTAGCACTATTTAGTTTTGCATAGAAAGAGTTAAAATAGAAAAATGCAAATGATTCTAGAGATACAAAAGAAATCGAAATCTAGTAGAAACAATGGAGGTGGTTATGTGACTTCGATACAGACACGCACATAAGGTCCCTTGACAATAAGGCATTTAACAATAGATCATAACACTGATTTTATAAACAATCGTCAGAATCTGCAAATATTGTCGCCCCTATGGCTTCAACTTATCTTTGGTGAAATTTGCGAACGTTTTAGTCGGTGATAAAAAAAATATTTACGAATTGTATAAGTCAAGATAAAGTTGCGATCACCGACTCAGGGTTTGGGTAGTAATTATAAATGATTTCCAAATGTTGCTCGTAATGATAAAAATGCCATCTTCGACTAACTTTTTGACACTAAAAGATTATTTAAAATGTTGACATAAAGATACGAAATTGTTATGTCCCTATTGGCAAACCCTTTACTAGTTTATTGACACTAAAAAATCAAAACTCTGTAAAACATTTCGAGTCTATGAGATATGAGTTTTCCTACTTTGGGTCTTCTTCTTCAGTTTTTCTAAGTTTGGCTTAAAAATGCCCAATATAACCCTAAATATATTTATGCTCTAATTCAATAATTTATTTGAAAAACGATGTGCAAGAAGAGACAAATTTAAATATTTGTATCGCTATTGACACATGGGTCACGCTTGGGTCCTTTTCCCGACATTTTAAAAATTATGTTTTTATTGATCATTTTTATTGATTGAAGGGGCTAGTTACGCACTTTAATATTTGATTTGCCATGCTACGCATGATCAAGCGCAAAGGGGTTGATCCGTATATATACGAGGGCCGACTGAAGGTAAGCGATTGAACTTGTAGTTTTCAGCAATTACGACTTTGTCTATGATAGCTATTGATGACATGATTTAAAAATGTATTACACAAGTAAAATATTCGATTTTAAGATATCTTCTGAGGAAATAAATGTTTATCAAAATTTATTTTTTGGTTCGTTCTGAAAGCCTGCCAAAAAAGTCGTTAGTGCCAACCGATAATACGTTGGAAATATTATGCTAAAATATTTCACCACTAAGGTACTTTTGCATTCATATGATGGTGATTTAAAATCTTTCTAATAAATAAATATGAGTCCAGAATTAGTCCATAAGTCTGTACATTCGGAATTACTTATAATTATGAGCTGTGCTTTAGCGACCACTTTCACATAAGAACTAATGATAATTAGCACGAGCTCGCAAAAGGAAACTTGATTTTATCTGTGTGATAAACTTGTTTTTGATCAGCTAACGAGAAGACCTTGAAAATATTTTGACATTATTATGCAAAGACCTGTATATTCGTTTTTATTAACGCTATAAACTACATACGGATAACAGATTCATTGTCACGGACGAATATTGTTTGCTGAACGAATTTTTGTGGTAGAATCTACGTAATTCGAGTGTTAAGTATTAATCAGAAAAAAGAAAGTTTAGTGGGTGAAATATCAGTGGGCAATTGTGGAGTGATTATTCGTGTACATCTAACAATATTTCAGCGGCAGGTTTCCAACCCTTTAATGCTGCTTCATAACGATTAAGAGATTAATCTCTAAGCCATGTAAAACTCCTGTAATAAATGCATTAGCTGTAAGAAGCTGGCGTGCGTAAAACAGTAGGACCTGGTCAGTGATTTTAAGAAGTATAAGTATATTGTGCACAGATTATTGATTTGAGAGAAGTTTCCCCGCGTCCCTTAAATGGATGTTATGGGACCTAAATAAGTAATATCTGTGAAAAAGACAAAGTGTCGATATCTCTAAATATTAATAGAATTCACATATTTTGAGAATTTATCATCATCATATTATTTAAAGAAGTATTTGTGCTGCGGCGGTAAATTTAGTTCTTTTGTAAGAAAATGTTTACTGGTTACTTTCCGCCGACTCGGCCCATTTGCAATGCTAACCTATTTAGACCCTCGTTATTACACCTACTAAATGTCAGAGACCTTGCGATTTGTAATTTAAAATCATGTGACGATCGCCTTGGATTTCGATACAAATCAAAATATGTATACAAAGAGGATTGACACAATTAAATATACCATTTATTCTAGATTTTAAATTAGTGTCATAACGTTTTCAATACTTCGAAATACGAGTATTAGTTGCAGACCCTATAATATATATCTATGGCTTAATGTAGAAAGGGCGCAACTTCATTTCTTGCTAATTTACAGAAGAATGTAAAACCTTGATACAACTGGAAAAACTAAAAAATAAAACATAAGAAATCTATTGATGGCTCTCAATGTGGAGTGCCTGTACGAGAGGTAAGAGTGAATTGTATTTTTGTGCGATTTAGAACAGTAGTTCTCATTCGTTTGGTGAGAGCCTGTTCTTTAAGAGTTTGGTTTTTCTTTTAACAATTGCTGCGAAGCTATGATGAAGGTCGTCATGGGCCTAAAATTGCGATAAAAGCAGTGTGCAGCCACGAAAATCAATGTCACTTTGGCAATTTGTTAAGAACTTGTCTTCTATTTAAATAGTTAAAACCTGTACAATGTGTAAAGGCATAGAACAAACTAACTTGAAAAAACATAAAATTGTAAAGCACTTTTAAATGAAAAAGATCCCGAAAATTCTTTGTGGAAATCATTCTTTTATTTGTGTTACTAAGGAAAGTACGTAAGGTCGGGCGTGGCGAACTAAGAGATAACCTACACCACTGTGATATTTAGAGAATTTAACATCTCTGTCAGGAGCTTGAGAAAAGTCGGACTTAATATGTTAGAGTTAATTTTTTGTAGCTCATAACACCATACAAAATTTGAGCATGATCAGGTATAATTTGAGACTTCTAAATCAGCAGCACTTCAAATCGAAAGGGACCTTTGTGTGGGAGCTATTCGAAGACATGGACTGATATGATCCTATTTCACTGGAGATATGTGTTGCTCACTCGTTATGAGCAGTGCGAAATTTGGTCTGAATTGGGTTTATTTGAAATCGGGAAGGACCTTTATAAGGGGGCAATACGAAGATATAGACTAATGTGGTCCCGTTTCACCACCACCACTTTGGTCTACTTTTAATTAGGTTTATCCTTGGCCCAACATGAAGAATGTACCAGGTTTCATTAAAATCTGTTCATAAGTTATACCTGTACTTCGATTACAACAATAGATGGATAGGCGGTCGGATGGATCTGAGTGATTCTGAGTCGATCGGTATACTTAGCATGGGGTCTATCTCCATTCCTTTAAGGTGCTGCAAACATCAACACTTAGTCATAATACCCTGTAACATTTAATTGGTAATGGAAGTATAGATTTTTTTTTAAAGATTTGACTATGGTTTAGGGCCAAAACGTAAGGCATCTCGGTAAAGGATCCTTGGTGAAGTGCATAAAAGATTCGTCCGGACAAAACTTAAGACAGTTTGTACTTGTTTTACTCGTAGTTGCCTATTTAGAATATTTTACTTTTCTTCAAAACTGTATACTATGCATAAATATCGTATGGCTATGTTTATTTTGGCTACCGTCACCTTTTATACCCTACACCAACGGCTGGATGGTGTTAACAATTTCTAATTCTAATTGCTGCACCTCGTGACATTTATAGAGTCTATTTAGCCATGTATGTCCATCCGTCCGTCCAGCTGTGTGTTAAAAGCACTACGACGGCTTAAAGTTATAGGCTTTTTAGGGACCCCAAAAAAAATCCTTATGTCAAAAGTGACGTCGTGGATAAATTCAAAGTCAAATAGGGATTTGCAAGCCCGCCGATAAAACCATACAAGTCTAAAAATTGCAATAATGCATTTCCTTTAATGATCTGATTAAGATTCAGACTCATTATACTCTTGAATGCAAAATTCGCTATATTACAAATATTTCGTACTAGGGTTTTTGTTATTTTGCACGTTTCAAAGCGAATTCATGGTATGATTTTAAAGAATCAGTCCGAACTTAGAGCTGTTTTTTAGTTTTTCCTTTTTAAATATATTTCGCTTTGGATTATGATTATATTCAAATATCTCCAAAAAGAAACTTAAATATAAATATGTCACAATGAATAAAAAAAGAAATACAACGCTACAAAAAGAACAGATTTAAGATTAACATAAAAGTGAAAGATTAAGTTGGCCCGCAGACGATTCTCTTTATTTCTTTCCCAAACATTCTTTTGTTCTTTTTTTTTGGGTAAAGATAAATTTCTAAAATATTAAAATTCCGGCATAGTTTGTTGCCATTCTTAGGAAATTCTATAAATTGTTGGCAATTATTATGTTTTTTAAGTAGAACATTTAGCCTATTTGGCCAAAAGTCATTAAAAACACCAACTTTCACAGCCGAACTGTCCATAAAAATGCCGGTGTTTAGAAAGAACCTACAAAACATTGCAACAACAACAACTTCGACATAGTTAACTAGAAGTTTTCAGGCAAATTGACGGTGGAAAAAATGAAAGAACGGAAAAAAACACATAGAAGAAGAGAAGCCACAAGAAGACATCGTTAACGGTGCTACTAGCTTAATTACGCGTGCGCACACCTGAACACTGAGCGAAATTCGAATAAAAGCAAGTGAGTAATTTAAGCGCCAAAGGCAAGAGTGGCCCCACACAAATATGGGATTTCATTACTCAACCAATTATCAAATGCAGTATACTAAATTTGCCATTTGTTTGCAACACCATGAAATATTTATTGGTGACCACATAAAATTCTAAAGCAATGGAGCTAAGTTCTAACGAAATAAGATAGTACCCTTTAATAATGATGGCTAATAGTCTATAGATGTTTGTAATTGTTAAATGGGTGAAATCGGTCCAAAGGGAAAAAGGTTTCACATCGAGCGACTGAAAGTATTCCTTAAAAATGAATTTGACTTTTTTACTTAGTGGAGAGTGGTCCAATAAAAAAAGGTACATGGTGCTAACAAAGATTTACTAATAAACATGGTCATACAGAAAAAAACCCATATGTGACGCGCAAAATAGAAAGGGACCTAAGGTTAAAAACCAGTTTTTTCTTGAGAGCCATTTTAAAGATTAGGCCCCTTTCTATTTGCGCTTAGAATCGTCGACTTCACTTTCATAAAACACGCATATCTCTGGGAGGGAACACTTTTGGGGCATGGGATCGGTCTCATTCGATGCTCAGATGTTGTCCACATCAAAAAAAGGAAAAGTTGATGAAAAGTTTTGTTCAGGAGAGCCATTTTAAAGATTAGGTCCCTTTCTATTTTCGCTTAGAATCGTCGACTTCACTTTCATAAAACGCGCATACCTCTGGGAGGGAACACTTTTGATCAATCTCATTCGTTGCTCAGATGTTGTCCACATCAACAAAAGAAAAAAAAAAAATTGATTTTTTTTACCCTTACGTCCCTTTCTCTATGCGCTGTCACATATGGAAAAAAAGTTGTGGTTCTTCTCTACTTTCTTATATCCATTGTCTACCGCATCGCACTTTTTTAAAGAAAGGGCATTAACCATAGGTGCCCAAAAAAGGCAAATAATAGCTATTATAACATCTTTTATAAGAAATTAATGCAAAACGCCATATATTTAATTATAATTTCTTATAAAACAAACCTATTTTAAGAAAGAAACTTGTGGTACTTCTTGACTTTCTTATATCCGTTGTGTACGCTATCTCACTTTCTAATAAAAGGGCATGAGCCATAGGGGCCCAAAAAATGCAGTAAAAACAAGCGGCCAATTGTTAATATAATCATATACTCCGTAGTAAAATGCACACTAGTGTGGACAAATGTATATTTATTTGTATCCGCAACGATTTTCGTTTTGCTCTATGGACCATATTTTAAGGGCGAAACTTTGTCAGCTCTATTGCAGCCGACTTGCCATATGGATACAAGAGATACCTGTTTAAGTTTGTAATTCAAAAGATTTAATTTGAAGTAAAGAATTTTACAATTTAAATTCGGAACATTCCATCTGAAATTCTGAATATTTTATTTAATATTCAAAATATTCCAATTGAAATTCAATAGTTAGTTTTTAAATTAAAAATTAAATTTTTTACCTTTAGATAGAATATTCTGAATTTTAAATGGAATAATTTTTATGATTTGTGCCGCAAGAATTTTCGTTTGACTCTAGGGATCATAGTTTTAGTGTGAAACGTTGTCAGCTTTGTTGCAGCCGACTTGCCATTTGAAATTTTGGAGATACCAGTTTAAATTCACAAAACTGATGTTAATTCAAAAGATTTAAATATTATTACATTAAATACTCGGAACATTGCAGAACATCTGCACTTCAGAAAGAATATTCCAAATTTTAAATGAAATCTTTTAAATCCCTTTTTGAATTTCTAATGCAATTTATGAATTTTAGTCGGTCAGTTTTTAAAATAATGAACGATGAGCTTAGTTTTATGCCGATTAATTCAAATATTACTATAAAATAATCAAGAAATATTTTAAAAACAAGAAAAAGTTTCAGTCTGGTGATCCGTTTTATATGTAGCCTCACCCATATAAGTATTTTAAACATTTCTTCGTTCCAGCATTCATTGCTTGAAGAGTACTGATTTTATCGATATTTAGAGAAGAAATAATTAAAAAAAAACAAGTAAAAAAAGTGGATCCGACCGATCTCCATTGCTTGAAAAGACCCATCATTTCGTTAAGGTTCGAATGAGTGGAAGTAGCTAGAATGGTTATGGTATCTTTTTTTATAAGCATTCGTCAGCTGGTCTTAAAATTTCATCTAAATCGTTTGAATAGTATTAAAATTATTATGAGATAACCAAAAGGGGTCGGAATGGTACATTTGCACTGGACGTGAAAGGGGCGTGTCATTAACTCTTCTTGTAAATATACTTACAATGGAGCTCATTGTTTAAGAGAATTTTACGAACTGGCTGACAAGTTATGTGAGTTTTAATCTGCACTGAAACAGAGCTATTTGTGTGAAGCGATCTAATGATTTGTCTTGAAGTAAACCATATGATTTTGGTCTTAAGTT
Organism: Hydrotaea diabolus; assembly: GCA_963513945.1. Lineage (NCBI taxonomy): Eukaryota > Metazoa > Arthropoda > Insecta > Diptera > Muscidae > Hydrotaea > Hydrotaea diabolus. The sequence goes on along the minus strand of OY740719.1, from coordinate 157,839,598 downwards.
TTGATTTTGGGTTAGAACGTTAAAGATTAAAGATATTTGAAGAATAAATAAATAAACAAAATTTAGTCGGTTGATCCGGCTTACATATAGTTTACTCTCACCCATATATGGATTTTATATTTTTTATGGAAATATAGTCGTTTGTGTAGGAGGTACTAAAATGGGTACAAAGATGAAATATAGGTAATATAGTTTCATTGCGCAGGAAGTTTAAAGCACCGTGAAACTGTTAAAGTGTGATTACACGACTATGGACATTTTTTGAAAACAGTAACTCTCAAATTGTGGAAAAATTATCAGGATTTATTTATTTGTTGAATCTTTCAACTATGTTGATCTTTAATCTTGTTGTTGTTGTTGTAGCGGCAAACCGTATCTAGGTGACAGCCCTTGGCCGAAGAATTGTTGCTTCGGGTCGATCCGGTGCGTAGATCCGGCTGACGTGGGATCGTGGAATCTTCTCATATAACCTTAGATGATCATCACCACAATCTATGCCAACATTTTTTGCAGTGTTTTCGTCTCTATGCAGTAAATGTTAAAGATTGTTATTCTGCAGTACTGTACCACCAACCACATGGATAAATCACGAATGGGATACCGTGGCGGAAATGCGTTTCTTTGTTTCATTCATTCATTATGACCAATTATTGCGGAATGGAGCGTATCATAATCGCATCACTGTAAAAGAAAACTACACACCATAGTTTATAATTTGGGTTTAATTGAAATCTGACTGGGAATGAACAAAGTCAGTAATTGGAAAACGAAATAGTACATAAAATGACGTGACTGGCTGGTAGTCGGTGCAGTGCAGTATCAATTTTAATTTTCAAAGAATACCATGTACATTGTCAGTGCTTGTGTACATTAGGGTGCCTCATGATTGCAATAGTATTGCTAGGCGAAAGCGCACTGACGTTTTTGTTTCTTATCCTACCCTTATTTTTAACTTCCTGTAGTGTGAAAACTCTTGAACCTCATAGCAAAGTCGACACAGAGAAGCACAGCCTTACAATATGTACTCGTATAAGTTTTAGTTCAATGGTTATATGACTACCTTCCAGTTGGGTTTTAATTGCAATAAAATCAAAGTAATAATCAAGGAAACTCTATAGGCGGGAGGGGCAGTTTTCTTTTGACGAAGTTACATGAAACGCCCTGTTACAACTATTATATTTAATTTCCACATGTCTTTTATTATCGAACACGGTTTTTTTTTGTCATCGTCACATGTAATAAGTAAAACTCTAGCCAAATATGCCGCCATATTATATTTAATTTTGTTCAAAATTTCACAGTTTTCTTTGACAAAGTATGGTATCCAAAAACAGTTTTACATGATACACCCTGTACCAACTATCATATTATCGTCTTCTTTGACCTATTTGATCCTACTACTACTCAAATTAAAGCCGTCTACAACTCATTCTCAGAAAATTTTCAAATCGGGTAAGTAGTTTTGATGTTGGCGGCTTAAAAAGGTTAAAAAACGGCGTTTTTTTAGTAAAAATGTGGCAGAAAAAACCATATAAAAATTCATATAAAATATAAAACACGATGCTAACAGCAATTTTGGTTTTTTACGTATAGCTGGCATTTTTACAAAGAAAATAAGCCCTTACTTAACAAAATCTGACAACAAATGGCGGACTTATAATTTTTTTGGTAAAAGACCGAAATTCCGCTATTTCACGATATTTTGATTTTCATTGTTTGCACAGCTTACACAGAGAAAACAAAATTCGTTACACGGCGCGTGTAGAAACGGCAATCCTAAGCGATTCGTATCGTCGGTCTTTTACCAAAAAAATTATAAGTCCGCCATTTGTTGTCAAATTTTTAAAACTCATTTTCGTGTTTAGTAGGTCAAAATCAACGGGAAAAAGTATGCTACAAACAAATAACAGAGACAATTTTGTTATTTGTGACCTAGTGTTATCGAACACGGTTTTTTTTTGTCATCGACACAAGTAATGAGTAAAACTCTAGACAAATATGCCGCCATATTATATTTAATTTTGATCAAAGTTTCCATTTTATCTCATTGCTATCTTATAAGCTTGTTATCCAAACAAATAGGGCTTATGAATACTTTCTAAAATTAGTGCTTTAGAAAATTCGCAGTCATATTAAAATTTGGTTTTGTCCTTCCTTCTTACTTAGTTGTCACAGAAAGTAAAGAAATTTGACAGCTTTATTAAAAAATTGACATAGTATCAACGATTTTACGAGTATAGCACTGGTAAGGTAGGCCAAACCTGTTTTCGAAAAAAAACTGATTTACATTCCTCAAGATTACATTAGAGTCAAACAGGAAACTGTGCACGATATTAATCCTAATGCCAAGTCTATAAAATGCATAAGCCGTTCGGAGGGCTTATGCATTTTATAGAGAACCTCTCATATGGTCTAGAATTATTCTCTTACTCGTCTAGTTTATGGCACTTACGAGATGAACTAGTTCGCAGCTAGAAATATTAAATGTTCCTATCAAATCATTAAATGTTCCTATCACTAAATTCTTCTTATACTCGTAGAGAAGAGTTCTTGGTTTGTCAATATTTTTGTTGAACCGCTGATTTGGTCGATATATTAAATTATTCAAAACTATTTTTATTTCACCTGTCAACTCCAGATCTAAAATATTTTTAGAATCTGGCAAAAAAAAACTTTGCAACTGATTTAAATTTTAGAATCAAAACTGATCATAAGATACATATCACATTTTTAGATTGACATTGTAATGCACTTAAGAAATGGTAATTTCGATCGTACATTACAAACGATGAGCTTTATGAAAATCAGGTTCAAATGAATTTAGAATGAAAGAGGTTGAAGCGATGGACTACTACATTTGTAACTGGCCTGACTCAACAATAAAACCGTAAAGAGTATTTAATGGTCATTAAGAAAGTCTGACTAGAGAAGTTGAAGGAATTTCGTTGTTTGCGAAACAGGCCAAAAAAAATATTTTCACTCCTTTCACTATGCGAAATATACTTCTAAGATTTTTTCGACGTCTTAACCCTTTGTTTGATTAATATTTTTTTTCGCAAATCTCAGCAAAAATCTAATAATTTAAGTAGACAGTAGAAAGTTTTTTTTATAAACATAATTTTTTCTTCTTCTGAATCCAAATGTTGTACAACTTATATTTAGCAAGAGTCGAGTTTTTAAAATAACAGTCGCGAAATGTGCTGAGATTCTACAATAGATTCTACATAGTATATCTCAGTTCTTTTCATTGGAGGGCATAAAGATTAAGGCGGTCTATTGTTGCAATATATACGAGTATATCCCCACGTACGATAGCGTCATGAAGATCACCCCATTGAAATGGAACTGGACTTCACGAATCAATTTTTTTTCTTGTCTTTTCTTTCACTGTATAACGTGCAATCAAATAATGTATAACAATAGTTTCATTAATCATCTACTGTGAACTGATTTGATTTGCCGAAAATCACAATTTGTACATATAATTTTTTTTTAGTTTTCTTTCGTGCACTTGTCCAACGTTTAAAGAAACTTTGCACCCACTTCACATTTATTTTTTATTTGTTTCAGAAAAATATTTTATTTTTTCGATTTTAATCACTCGCCTCTCTATCTCTATAGAAGTGGAAGCAGCAGATGAGCTGAGGAGCGAGCACACACTTACTTGACGTGAAAACAGCAAAATACGTTCTGAATTCAAATCAGCATTTCACTCATAAATATAACGATTTTTCTTTCCATCGCCTTCGTTCTTCGTGTGTTGGATCCCAATGATTGTTTAAATGTGTGTATGTGTGTTTGTACTCGTACGATCGGTAAACGCAAAGAAAGCTTTCAGTAATAATTGTTTGTGCTCAGTGATGGAAATTATTGTACAATAAATGTACCAATTTAGGTACACTTAATAACTTTTAAGGTTACAATACAAAACAAAAAATTAGTTGTTAAATTTTCAGCATTAGCACAGTGCACAGCACAGTTAGATCAAAGCCACAACAAAAAAATTAGCTTGACTGCGGTGAATTAAGGTGGGGATTTTTGTTAAAAGCTATTAAAAGCATTTATTTTTTATAATGGTGTTCGTATTTTTATTTTAATTGATTTCCAAAATATGTCGTCGTTCAGGGGTTTGTTGAAGTTTGAAACGCTAAACAAATAAATCGAAGGGTTATATTTAATTTCTAATATTTACTAGTAAGTGGGCATGAATCATAGGGTCCCAAAAAGGGCCCGTTGCCGGGTCGAAACACCAAAAAAAATTATATCTTAAAGAAAAAAACTATGGTTTGTCATAGTTTTTTTTTCAAAAAAATATTTTAAATCTTTCAAAAAAATTCTGGAAATTGAAAAAATTTAAATTTAAGAAAAAAAAAACTGAAATTAAAGATATTGAGAACTTATAAACATAAATGTGGCCAACCAACCAGTACAGAGACCTAGAACTTGGCCATTCTTATAAAGAATATCTTCAAGAGTTCGTTGACGTATTCATTACCATTATTGCATTCTTACACCGGTGACAAACCATGTTAAAATGACCAATATTGTTATGCGTCAAAGGCCTAAAATGCCTCATGATGTTTTTTTTATTATTCTTGAATTTGGTCTTGATTTTAAATCGTATCGGAGCAGACATCCAGTACTATATAATAGCAACCTAGCGAACACTCTTATTTCCCAGTAACATTCCGAGTCAGTTACAATCAAAAGTACATTCTAACAACAAACATACTACATAAAGCCCAAGGATAAGTACTTATCCGCAAGCATACACACAGCTAAATACGGGCTGCTATATATTTCTGCCCTAATAATGAAAATGCAAATATTTATCATCAAAACTAGTTTTATTGTTTTTCAACGTATTCTCCAGCATGATATATACACTTTTGCATGCGCTTAAACCAATTGTCGAAAAACTTTTACCACTTCGATTGAGACACCTTCAAAACATGGACGTTTCAACAGCATCTTCTGGCGTCCAAAATCGTTGACCACGCATTTTTTTCTTCATGTGTGGGAATAAAAAGAAGTCATTGGGTGGCAAGTCAGGGCAGTACGGCGAATGACCAATCAATTCGACGTTGGTTTGAGCCGATGTGAGAGCTCGCATTGTCATGGTGCATAATGATTCGTCTTCTCTTGTTCGTTTTTCGAATTTCTCCGAAGACTTCAGACGAACAAATTGTGGTGTACCACTCAGAATTGACCGTCCTATGTTGCTGAAGCACATGACAAGTTTTGCCGAAGAAACAGGCGACCATTTGCTTCGAAGTGCTTCTTCCACAAACAACTTTCGTTGGATTTGGCTCGCCTTCGAAGGCCCACACGGTCTATTGTTGTTTTGTTTCGGGCTCATACGCATAGATCCATGATTCGCCACCAGTGACGATCTTATGAACGTATTTTGAAGCACCGCGATCGCATTTTATAAAATTTCGTTGCACCAATCGACAAGAGCCTTTTTTAGCAATTGTCAAATTGTGCGGGATCAAACGAGAACAAACCTTTTTTACGGCCAGGTGTTCATGCAATATTGAATGTATGCTGGTGGAAGAAATGCCCCAGGATGCCTCTTACTCACGATATGTCACATGACGATCGTGCATTATCAGTTCACGCACGGCATCAATGTTCTCTGGCACAACGGCCGTTTTAGACGACCTTCACGACGTTCGTCTTGAAGCGAGCGTCGCACAGTGGGAAAATTACGAAAAAAAATTGGAAATAATTCGGCCATTTCGTTTGTAATGGTCCGATTTAAATGTTAAAAAAAATTTACATTGACCTTCTTGAAGTGTTACTGAGCTTAAGTTTTGAATTTCATGCATCTGTGTTTAACAGGTGCTGCACAGTGGGCCCTCAAAGTTGGTCACCTCGAGTTAAAATTTTCTTTTTCAAGCCGCCAAAAGCGTATTTGTGATCCGATCGTAATAATTTTTTCTTTAGTGAAATCTGCTGGACAAACCCAACCAAAAATGTTATTACAAATTTTTTCATATCTCGTACAATAAAAAAGATATCGGGACTTAAAGTTTTTTTTTTCGAAAAATTTGCTTTGGATTTTCTGGGATTATTTTATTTTTGGGAATCAGTTTTAGGTGAATCGGGGAAAATTTAATCCTGGTTTAAAGAAAACACTTTGGTTAATGTTTTAAAAAAAGAATTGTAGCAAAATCACCAATAATATGAAAATGCCAGCTGTTCAAAGTCAACTATTGCGAAAAAAGTGGGATTTTGAGTGTTTTACGGCGAAAAGGTACCTTTACTCTTATGTCAATAACTTTAATGTTTCTTAAGTAACATACAAAAAATTTGCATTTATTTCAAAGAAAACTTTATGCTTAATACAAATAATAAGCAATTGTGACCCTAGTCGGTACTTTTCTTGCTCCAGGCGTCTCCAAATATGGGCATTTTTTTCAAAAAAAATTAAGTTTGAGCTCAAATAAAAAAAATCGCCACACTGCTGGCCCAATTTGGTGCTATAAGTCAGTTAACTACATATGTTTTCTAAAATCCCAAGCAAAGAAATTTTGCGGGAGGCCATTTCTAGGACAAAAAAAATGAGTTTTTGTTAAAAAATCCCATTTCTGGGATTTTGTTTTCCCCTGTGTCAAATTTTAGAAAAGTGGCAACTCCAATTTTTTTTTTGAATAAGTTTTTCATTTTGTCACAAAAATATTGATACTACGTAAAAAAATCAGGTTTATATCTCCAACCAGCAAAATTTTACAGTGGTCTGAAATATTGACTTTTTTTGCTACCTTCACAAAAAAAATTTTTTTTCTCGTTTTTATCAATTATTATTCAACATATTGAGTTAATTGCATTCTTTTTTATAATCTGTTAAAACTAGAGGTAATTACCTTTCCATTGGTATATAAAAAGTATATCCTTTTACCTACACTTATAACAGCACGTGCGCTGGAATAAGACCCCTTTGAGTAAAATATTAATTTTTTTGGTAAATAGCAATTTCATTTTGTGAGAGATCAATGTTGTTGCATTTAAAAAAATCAAATTTACACATTTCCAATCGCAAAAAAGTAATTTAATTGTTGCAGATAGAAAATTTGAATAAAAAGATGCTATTGACTTAATTTTTTGTGAAAAACTTTTTTTTAAATAAATTAACATTTAAATAAATCTTATAATTAAAAAACATTAAACTTAAATGATTTTATTCCACGTCCAGCATATCTAATAAATCAGAAAATTCTTCTTCGTCTCCATGCGTCATTTCGTGGTACGAAGTCAACTTACTTCTCATGGAGGATAAAAAAGGATCTGAAGATAATAATAAACTATTAAGTAAGTCTTCGTTTTGTGCTATTCTTGAGCATTTTCTTGTGGAAAATTGTTGAACATATCTGAAGTCTCGATTTCTAGCTTCTTGTGGTTCTTCAGTTAACTCGCCTATAGGGAGAAGGTGAGACTCGATTATTTGTTTCCCATGGAACAGGACTCTGTGTATAGTTGGCGTTAGATCTTTCCAGGGATAGAGATCAGCAAGCATTTTTAAAATTCGTTCGGCGTAAACTCCAAATTTATCGGAATTAATCTTTTGTTTGGAATTCAGAGCTAAAAGCAATATATTAACCATTCGAATCAACTCCTTATTGATTCCAGTTATTTCTGCAGCTGTATTATAGTCTGCGAAGAATCTTCTGGCAGTGTTTCCATCATTTGTATTCCCAAAGTTCGAGCGTGGTTTAGAAATATTTAGGCCAGTTTGTTGTTTAAATGCATCTTGAATTCTTTTTTTTTCACTTGCTCTCATTTCATGCATTTCTTTGTTAGCTCGAATGTTTTTCCTTTCATTTCCTGGTATAGATTTATACTTAATGTCATAAGCAAGGTTTAGAAAGTGTTCTAGAAACCTGATTCGAGCATGTAACGGTGCTATTCCAAACTCAAGGGTATCTTCATTGACTACTGAATTATTCGAAGCGTTTGAAAAATTAACTTTGCTTTTATTGCAAATGAAACACTCCCAGCTAGATTTGTTTCCTGTAATATCGTTTGCGGCTTTTCCATCTACCATTGTCAGGAACATTTTAAAAGATATTGTAATAGAATACCTGTCGAATTTAAATGCAAAATCTTCTAATCTCGAAATATCATCTTTTAATTTGTCTGTGATGGCTTTAGTTAAATCACTCGTTTCTTTATGATATACGAAGGAGATTGGTCTGCAATAAATTTTGGAGCCAGGTGTTGGATTACGCCATATTGCTTCAGTAGGGTTTGATTTTCTGCGCGAAGTTGAAGGTAAGGTAGAGTCTAAATTTAACCTCAGAGGAACCAAAGATGCCATGAATACGCTCTTGAATTCGATCTGGGTAGATTGGCTATCAGAGCATTGTTTGTATTCCGAAAGTGCTGACAAACCATCACATCCCCACTTGCATATTAATTGAAGATGGCTGTTGTTGATTTTTTTTAGTTGTTCCTCATTCAATGTTGTTATTATCCTACTGGCAGTATTTTGGAGAAGTAGTTCCAAACTAACGCTGCCGGCCTTTTCTGTAATTATCACTGGGTTTGGCAAAATTTCCATTTTTCGTTCCTTTATTCGGTTGTATGCGGGAAACATGTCACATCCTTTATCAAGCAGCATTCTTCTTAAATGAGTGTACTTGTTCTTACTCAATCCCAATTCGATGATTAAAGCTAATGCTTCTTCCTCGCTAAAACCAGGACATGGTGTTGCAATACTTCTTTCAATGCGTTGGAGCCGCCTTGGTGATGCTTCCGTTAACACGTCTGCAATTCTTTTTGCGCTAGATGGCCGATTTTCCACCGTCAGTAATTCCTTGAATGTATCACAAATCTTTGAAGGTGAATGATTTGCCATCTCAGCCGACAACCGTTGTTTCTTTGCCTTTGGACATAGATCGTCGTATTCCTTAGTAGGAGCACCCACTAAAGCAGGGACAGTTTTAAATTCAATTATACTGTCGAGCCACTCAGTTGGTAATCTTGAATAATTCCTGTGATACTTCTCCATGAGCCGGTCAAATTTTTTCAAAAAATTTAATACTTTGCTCTTTTCGTTAGATTGTGTTATCTCGCTATATGTTGACTCTATGCACTCTATTAAATATGCTACTCTGTTCTCCATTTTCCGAAGTTTGGTGTTTTTTAAAAATTCAACAAGTTCTTGAACAAGGAGTGTTATCGTCATGGCGGATTAATTTGTTATGATAAACCCATACAAAATCGGCGGTTCTTATATCAATGAGTAATACTTACAGGTAATCACAATAATATCCGCAATTAATACTTGACTAAAATACCAGGTATTCCCCAAAAATACATTTATAACAATGAATTTTTATGTACCCAGGTACATTAGCCTAAAATGTTGCACAATATTCCGGACATAGGGGACAGGTATTCCCCCAAAACATATAAGAATGAATGTTTAGGTACCTAGATCCATACTATACAATACTACCCATTTTCCGTTTTTACACAATAGGTAAACAATAATGGTAAAAATATATATTTTTGCTATTTATGGATAGGTACGAGAATTTTTAAAATTGGTATTCTTACCTATAAAATTCATACTTTACTCAAAGGGGTCTTATTCCAGCGCACGTGCTGTTATAAGTGTAGGTAAAAGGATATACTTTTTATATACCAATGGAAAGGTAATTACCTCTAGTTTTAACAGATTATAAAAAAGAATGCAATTAACTCAATATGTTGAATAATAATTGATAAAAACGAGAAAAAAATTTTTTTTTGTGAAGGTAGCAAAAAAAGTCAATATTTCAGACCACTGTAAAATTTTGCTGGTTGGAGATATAAACCTGATTTTTTTACGTAGTATCAATATTTTTGTGACAAAATGAAAAACTTATTCAAAAAAAAATTGGAGTTGCCACTTTTCTAAAATTTGACACAGGGGAAAACAAAATCCCAGAAATGGGATTTTTTAACAAAAACTCATTTTTTTTGTCCTAGAAATGGCCTCCCGCAAAATTTCTTTGCTTGGGATTTTAGAAAACATATGTAGTTAACTGACTTATAGCACCAAATTGGGCCAGCAGTGTGGCGATTTTTTTTATTTGAGCTCAAACTCAATTTTTTTTGAAAAAAATGCCCATATTTGGAGACGCCTGGAGCAAGAAAAGTACCGACTAGGGTCACAATTGCTTATTATTTGTATTAAGCATAAAGTTTTCTTTGAAATAAATGCAAATTTTTTGTATGTTACTTAAGAAACATTAAAGTTATTGACATAAGAGTAAAGGTACCTTTTCGCCGTAAAACACTCAAAATCCCACTTTTTTCGCAATAGTTGACTTTGAACAGCTGGCATTTTCATATTATTGGTGATTTTGCTACAATTCTTTTTTTAAAACATTAACCAAAGTGTTTTCTTTAAACCAGGATTAAATTTTCCCCGATTCACCTAAAACTGATTCCCAAAAATAAAATAATCCCAGAAAATCCAAAGCAAATTTTTCGAAAAAAAAACTTTAAGTCCCGATATCTTTTTTATTGTACGAGATATGAAAAAATTTGTAATAACATTTTTGGTTGGGTTTGTCCAGCAGATTTCACTAAAGAAAAAATTATTACGATCGGATCACAAATACGCTTTTGGCGGCTTGAAAAAGAAAATTTTAACTCGAGGTGACCAACTTTGAGGGCCCACTGTGCAGCACCTGTTAAACACAGATGCATGAAATTCAAAACTTAAGCTCAGTAACACTTCAAGAAGGTCAATGTAAATTTTCATTTAAATCGGACCATTACAAACGAAATGGCCGAATTATTTCCAATTTTTTTCGTAATTTTCCCACTGTGCGTCGGCCACGATTGAATGCATTAAACCAGTTTTTCACAGTGCTATAGGATGGTGCTTCATCGCCATACAAAGATTTGAGTTCATCGATGCACTCTAGTCGTGATAATCTACGTCGAAAGTTGTGAACAATGATCGCACGAAAATGTTCACGAGTTAATTCCATTTTTTGGCCAAATTGATTTTTTCAAGCCACTGTAAACAGCACAATGATGGTACGTCAAAACATTCTGAGTACGTTTATGTTAAAAAATGTCAAACTTTCCAATGGAAAAGTCAGATGGCGCCAGGCAACACTTAGCGTTGCCTTGTCCAGAAATATATATGTGACAGCGCATAGAGAAAGGGACCTAAGGGTAAAAAAAATCAATTTTCAATTTTTTTTTTGATGTGGACAACATCTGAGCATCGAATGAGACCGATCCCATGCCCCAAAAGTGTTCCCTCCCAGAGATATGCGCGTTTTATGAAAGTTGTACACCAAAGATACACGTATTTAAATCTTTAAAATGGCTCTACTGAACAAAACTGGTTTTTACCCTTAGGTCCCTTTCTATTTTGGGCGTCACATATAGCAAACCGTTCTAAGAACTCGGTGTGCGAGAACGAGTGAGAGATACAAGTTTGAGAAATTATTAAAATAAATACATTTTTTGAGGTTATTCGAACAAAGAGGGTGGTCCAACCACAATGCAAGTGGTTAATTGTGAGTCAAACCTTAACGATAAGTTTTTTGCCCAACTTAATCTAACATTTCTTTGTGTCAGTGTTGGAAATATGCAAAGGTTCAAATTTGAGCAGCGCGTTTCGATTGTTCAAGCCTTTTACGAAAACGAGAGTTCTAATCAAAATTAATTTCGTGATTTTTGTGGTCAGCATAATCGACCAAATGTGTCCACAATCGGGAGAATTGTGCGAAAATTTCAGCAAACCGTAGGAAATGTGAAAGCTTCTGTGCATGCTCGACTACTTCGTTCTGCTATCGTTTTGTCATCGGTCCGTACCTCTTTCACAATGAGGTCGGTCAAGCAGTTAACGTAAATGGTGTTCGTTATCGCTAGATGATAACGGACTTCTTGAGGTTAGAAATTGAGGATATGTATGTGGACGATATGTGGTCTCCACAGGATGATGCCAAGTAAGCAATGGCTCTTTTGTGAGCGAAATACAATAGTCGGTTTGTCACCAAAGCCGCGGCGAGCATTTGGCCGATATTTTGCTTTACACATAGTTGTCGTAGATCTTTGTATCATAATAAAATACGTATTATGACAATTCTCTGAAAACGTTTTGCTTTATTTACAATTAACATCGTGCGTTTTAGTACCTTTTTTCTTTACAGCCCTCATAATAAAAATTATATTTACAATAAAATTTACGATGTGTTCTAATGCAATTGCCAGACTGGTAACAACAGTTTACGCAATCTAAAATTTTCAGCAGAGACAACAAACTGTTTGCTTAGACACTTTCACACTTTCTTACAAACACTTTAAATTCGGAAATTGGAGTTATTACCATTTTGTTGAAAAATCGCAATGTTTGATGACACAATTTTGGTACTATTTAAACTACTTAAAAATTGCATCACTGATCACCCCAAGCAAAGTTAAAAGCTTTCGGCAAATGTTTTCGATATATCGTTCATAGTCAGTTTTTACGATCTTGTATAGCTTTAAACAAACGAAGATATGGACTTTTTGGCCAGTCGCTACTGTTGGACACGACATCATATCTTCAAGTACATTTGGGAGGCATACACAAGTCACGCTGGCTTAACGAGATCGATTATTGTTGGCGCGGATAATTTTGTTTGAGTTTAAAGTTCGCTTAGGATTTTACCCAGTTAGTTTTTGTAATTTGTAGGCATTAACTAATTGCCAGCTGTTAGTCGCCGGTATATTTAGTTTCTATCTTAAAAATGGCACACACAAATGAAGTAGCAGATATTAAAAATGGTGTTTATGATATTAGGAAAAGATCAAAAAAAAATTATTAAATCGCCAAAAAAATGAAAAATAGCTGATTGGACCTGCGGCGAATAATGTTACAGTCAACCTGAAATGATATTAAAGAATATTTAAGACAATTCTGATAATATAAATCTATATTATAATTGTTGATAAATAATAAATATCCGACCTTTAATATCTATAAGTATATGATGAAATTATTGAGTACTCAAGCTCGTGGTCGTGGTTTTGTATATATCGAGCCCTGACCGCGAAAATGCTTAAGCGCCAAAAACAGGAGAGCGTTTTTTTGGAGGATTCCGATATAATATAAAAATTTAATTTTTTAATATGCAATTGAATTTGCTTTATCTCTGTAAATGTTAATATTTAATTTCTAATACTTATGCTTAAGAGGGTTGTACGAGTACTATTTCCAATTGAACTTCATTTAAAAGCGAGTGGCGCTTACGTCTTTTTTGCGGTAAGGATCGATATAATCTTTATTGTATTCAATATTTCGTTTCTCTTTGAGAGAAGTAAAACGATGCTAATTGCAAATAAAACAAAAAGTTTTCAGAGAATTAGCTTAATATTTGTTATTATACTAAAAGGATCTATGACAATTATGTACGAAACAAAATATCGGTCAAATGCTCGCCACGGCTTCGGTGGCATTGTATAGAGGGTGATCCATATTTTCAATGACTTTGAGACGTAATGGAGGTGTAATGTCGTTGAAGTGCCGAATTATCTCATAATTTAGCTCTTGAATTGTTCTTGGCTTATTGACGTACACTTTTTCTTTTAAACATCCTCAATGAAAGAAGTCCAACGGTGTCAAATCACTTGATCGCTGCGACCAATTGGCATCGTCACGACGTGAGACAACACTGGCATAGAATTTTTGGCGCAAAAGAGCGATTTTTGCATTGGCTGTGTGGCAAACAACACCACCCTGTTGAAACAAAATATGGTTCAGGTCCATATCCTCACACGCAGAAAAAAAGTATGGTTGGGGCAACAATATTCGAAGAGCATCATACTATTGTTGGTTATATGGTTGTGGCACAACAATATTATGATCATCACAACAATAGTATGGTTCACACACAACCATATTATGATCCCCATAACAATATTATGGTCCTCACAACAATAGAATTATCACACACAACTATACTATGATCCCCACAACCATAGTATAATTCACACTTAAACATACTATGATCTCCATAACCATATTATGAATCTCACAACTATAGTATGTTGCACATACAACCATAGTATGATCCTTAGAACCATAGTATGACTTACACGCAACCATGGTATGATCCCCGAATTTGTTTGTAAAGATTGGGTTAAGTTGTTATTCAACAAAAGAGATTTTTATTTAATAAGTTATGTAAAAATACATAAAACTCATTATAAAGGGAGTGATTTATTTAACAGTAGAAACAATTCATTTGTTAAACATATTTCAGTTATACTAATCCGTAGTTTGTTTTGAAAAAATTTAATTTATATAGAAACTACTATTATTGCGTGAGATTCGTAAAAATAACATTGTCAAATTAAAAATAAATTACGATTTTGCCTGTATGATTGTCGTAATCATGTTATTGTAACATAAAACCCATGAAACAATACTTTTGTCCCACCAACCATTTTATATTGTTGCTACAACCATAGTTTCATTTTTTAATTTGGCAACAATGCTTTTGTTACATTTCAACAATATTAATATTGCCGCAATCATACTATTGTCAAAATTAAATTCAAAAAACATTACTAAGGTTGCGACAACCATACTTTTATTGCAGAGAACATGCTATTGTTGTCGTGACCATATAGTAACCATATTTTTTCTCTGCGTGCAATTTCTGCCCACAATAAGTCCGTTTTCACCTGCGATAGCGAACACCATTAACGGTAACTGCTTAGCCGACTTAATTTTCTAAGAAGTACAGCTCGATGACGCCCATAAACCACACCAATAAGTCACTCTTTGTGGATAAATCGGCTTTTCAACAATCACTCGTGGATTCTTATTTGTCCAAATGCGGCAATTGTGTTTTTTATTGAATTCACTATGGACACATTTGGTCGATTAAGCTGACCAAAAAAACCAGTGCCAGTGACCAGTGCACGAAATGCATTTCGATTTGAACGCCCATTTTTGCAAAAGCTTCAACAATCTAAACGTGCTGTTCGATTGTGTACCTCCATGGTTAAATTTGTCATACTCTTAAACAAAAAAAAATGCCAAATTAAGTTGGTCAAAATACTTGACGTTAAGGCGTGACTCAGAATGAACATCGGGCATTATGGTTGCATCAGTATGTTGAACCGCTGCCTGAACTTACAATGACTACACTAGGCAAAAAAAAATTTTTATGTATACATTTTTTTAAAAAAAAAAATTTCTTTAAATTTGCCATATTCGTCGGGTGAACATTAAATATTTTAACTATAATTTTTGAAGGAGACGTCCGATCAAAGAACACAATATACCAAATTAAACAGTGGACATAAAAATTACAAAAAAATTGTTTTTAAAAAAAAATCGTTTTTTGTTGACATAAAAATTTATAAACTTTTCTTTTAATTTCATTTTTGAATAGCTAGCATCCTAATAAAGAAAACAGTGTCTATACGACAAAATAGTTATTTAAAAAAAAAAAATTATCCATACAAATTTTTTAAAAAATTTTATTTAGGTTGTAAACATCCGTTAGACAAAATGGCATTTGCCTAGTGCTATTAATGATTCTAAAAATAAATCTTTAACTAGTTTTTAGGACTAGTAACGCGGGCCGGGTTTAGCTAGTTTTATATACTTATATTATGTTCGTATATGAATTTTGTTATTCGGTTTTTATTTAAAGATATCGATATTTTGCTGCTTAAGGCCAACAGCGAATGCCTTTTATAAAAGTTTTTAAGATCAGTTTCATATTCGTTCAATTCCGGCATTCACTAGGTGTATAAACCTAAATATAGATGTTCTATGTTAGGACCTGGCTTATCTGAAAGATACTCGCGCATGCAAACAATCATACAACGCGGCCCTCGTACACAATAGCCAACTGTGGTCGAAAGAAAGTTAAGACGATTAAGACGGAACTCTACTTGTCTACTAAAGGTATAAAAGAAAAACATTACCATTCTAGTATTTCTAAATCTACAGGCGCAGTATCATAAAAATAAAAATCGAGCCAACTTGTATAAAACTATCGTCAGCATTAAATAAAATGGAAACTACAGAATATATAAACAACAAGAGTTGGAATTTTTGTTATTCAATATTATTTAAAATTTGTAATAAGCTCTTTATCGATTTCAATATCTTATCGTTCTTTTTTCTTTAAAACCTTCTCGAAGTATTTTATTTTTTGTTATCATAACTTGACTCTAACCATTGGGCAAGTTTTGAGGAATATACATTTAATTTCTATTCAGCCCACACTAAAATTATGATAATCCAGTTAACCAACAGTGCCCACTTATAAATCATGCAAAACTAGACCGATTCGTAATCATTTTTCATGTAATAATCGTCATAATCTATAAACTGAAATCTTTAATCTGACAATTAACAAAACGTAAGTCAGGTAAAACATAAGTAAGTACAATTTAGTACGTAAAAGTGCAGCCCGAAAACTGCTCGATCTAGACCACTTCCAATTGAAATTGAGAAAATACAAATGAAATTGTAAAATACTTATAAGAACTTTTACCTAAGAAAGTTCGAACTAGAGTATATGACTATTAAGAAGAGGTTTTCAATATGAATTCCCCTTTTCTAAATATTATTTTTCTCATTAATAACATGCAGTTCTTAATTTCACTTTGTATTTCCTTCAATTCAATTGGACATGGAGTAGTAAAAAAATCAACAACTTTCGACTGCATAAATAAGTTATGTATTAATTAAGCCAAAAACATTAATAGTTGGATACATGGAACAATGTTGTGTGTAAGGTGCTAAATTGATTTTTATAAATTGGTCCATGATTTACATAGATCAGCGAAAAAACTTCAGGGATTCTATGAATAGAAATCATCATAGAATTTATAAAACAAACCGTAGAAGCTACGAAACTATTAGAAGCTAGAATTTATGAACAAACCGTAGAAGCTATGAAAAAGGTACATTAAATTTGAAAAGTTTTATAATTTGTTTCTAGTCAACGAAATATTTCAATGGATTTATGAATATATTTAACAGATTTGATAAAATTAAGGAAATGATTTCTACCATCACTAGATATTGTTCATAGCATTTTTTATTCCCTTGGAACTGTAGGCTCTTGTAGCCTTAAAAATAGCCCATGTGGCCCTAAGAAATGTTTACTTATAAAGATGTACTACACCCAGAGATAAAACAGCATGAAAACAACAATTTTCAGCTAGAATAAACAAAAATCGAATTTAAAAGGCAGCCGAGGTTGGAAATAGTATTTTCAACGATGTTCACCTTTAAACCGAATTCAAAGCTGACACTACGTTGCATTGCACGTACTTGTTTCAACGTTGGACGACATTAATACAAAATAGTATCTGCGTTAAATTTAAGATATTTTACATTGATTCAACGAGAAATAATCTTTAAATTAACGTTGCACAACTTTGAATTATGGTAGCACAACTAACGCGTGATCCATTTTGAGGTTCCCTACTTTTTTAAAGAAAAAACTCAGAAAATTCAAATTGAATGGGCAATGTTTATTATCATTTGAAAGAACATTTTTTGCCATTTATTTTTTGAAGATTATGTCTATCTAATGTTGGCCGCGGCTACGTCTCAGCTGGTCCATCCGTTGAGTCCAATTTTCGATGACTCGTTCGAACATTTCAATTGGTAACTGGCGAATGACATGCGTAATGTTTTGCTCCATGGCCTGAATCAAAGCGGGTTCGTCCGCATAAACTTTAGACTTTACATATCCTCACAGGAAAAAATCTAACGGTGTGATATCACACGATCTTGGTGGCCAATCGACCGGCCCAAAACGTGAAACTATCTGCTCAATGAAGTGTTCTCTCAATAAATCCATTGATTGATGCGATGTGTGGGAAGTGGCACCGAGATCACGAGCCTCAATTTCGGGCATCAAATAGTCGGTTATCATGGCACGATAACGGTCGCCGTTACGGTTACGTTCTCACCGGCATCATTTTTGAAGAAATATGAACCGATGATTCCTCCGGCCTACAAACCACACCAAACAGTTGTTTTTTTTTGGAGGAAGTGGCAGCTCTTGAACCTCTTCTGGTTGCTCTTCGTCCCAAATGCGGCAATTTTGTTTGTTTACATACCCATTGAGCCAAAAATAGGCCTCATCGTTAAACAAAATTTGGCTCGAAAACGCCAGATCTTCTTGGAACTTTTTAAGAGCCCATAGAGCGAAGCAATGTCGCTTGGGAACGTCGCTTGCCCAAGCTGTATTTTGTACGCTTTCAATTTACGATCTCGACGAAAAATGCGCCAAGTCGTTCCATACTTCAGTCCGAGTTGCTGCGAACGGCGCCGAATCGACTCTCCATGGTCTTTGTGTACGAGTACACTCTCAGCTACGGCCGCTACATTTTCTTCACTGCGTGCTGGACGTGGTCTATTTGGTCGAATATTATCCAATAATGAATGCTGGGTCTCAATATGGGTAATGGTGTTGCGAATAGTATGCTCAGTAGGCCGATTATGTTGACCATAAATAAGTTGAACGAAGTGCACGAAACACAATCCTCACAGCACGTGAATTTTTGTAATAAAGTTGAACGATTTGTAAACGTTGTTCAGGCGTAAGTCTTTCCATAATGAAATGCCAAACAAAAATAACATGACAGCATGACACTGATCTGTCAAAAAAGGCTTTTGAAAAAAGTATCTCTACTTGGATTACCCTATATATTCCACATCATATTTGCCATATTCTTTTCAGGTCACTAAACAAGCATTTGTATGGAAATTACTCGGTAAGCAAGCGAGTTGGCTGTTACTCGGTAACGAAACGTGTTTGAGTTACCTGACTTATTTTTTTAACAAAAAAATATTATGACACACCCGGCTTGTATAACAAAATCAAAAACATATGTTTTTTGTTTTCGATACAGTAAGAAAATGAATAGAATAAAAGAAAAAGCGGGATAATATCATTTCCATAAATTACAATAATGCAAAAACGGTAAGTGAAAATGTTTATTGTTAAGATTTAGAGAAATTTCGAAGTAGCTGTAATATTTTATGTGTGACTTAGCGAAAATTGTGGACCAGGGACGAGACGTTGATGCGGTTGGCTTGCTACAAAGTCAGAAAGGACAAATTTCAATGTCCCTGGCGAAAATAAATGCCTACCAACATGTTTTAGAGCATTATTTGTACGAAATAAGAAAATTCGTTTTCCACAATTAGCTTTAACTTTTTTTGTTTGTAAACAAACTTTTGCTGAGCTTAAGCTGCCATCAGAGTCAAAATGTTGTTGAATGTTGCCAGAATACTATATTGCTAACTAAATAGGTAACTAAGCTAGTTACCTGAAGAGAACACGGCTATTATATTGGAACACCTTCGCAAACATTGGGACTTCCAAAAACACAAATACCATTTACCATGTGATTTCGAAAATGCCATGTCGAACTACGAGGATTTTTAATTTTTGATCGAACAAAATCAAAATTGAAGAAAAAACTTAGAAATGAATAAAGACCTTAAAAGTTGTTAGTACCTTTTGCTATTTATTAACTAACTAAAAATAAATAAGAACAATAATTTAAATAATACATTTAAAACCCTACTACCAGTACATGTCGTAGATATTCGTTAATATTGATTAGGCATATTTGGGAGCAAATTTCTCGTACACCTTAACGTAGGCATCCTTGGCGGCATCTTGCGACAAACCCTTGTGTGAGTTCCAGGCTTCCCACATCGCTTTCTTTTTCAAATCCAAAGCACCGGGCTTATCGATGTTGACATCACCAACAGTGGCTTGCTTAAAGAGACCGTAGAACTCCAAAAACTCGGAATCGGAAGGCTTCTTGCTGAAGTTTTTGGCTAATTCACAAGCTTCTTCGAACTGAATGGATGAAAGGGAAATGAAAATATTTGATTTTCCTTTAAATACTTTGAACTTACTGAAACCATTTTTGCTGTTGTTGATGATGTTACGTCTTGGATTAGCAGACTACGAGTGGTGTCTCGACGATTATCCAACGGGCTATTTTATAGTTCTGTATGAGATGTGAAATGATATTGGAAATTATTATGAATAGTTGGTGTTATCTTTTTGAAGCATGATTTAATTAAAAATTAGTCAACATATCTTTTAGTGGATTGTAAGTTACTGTCCATAATCTTATCTGGTTCGAAAGTGACGATTGTTGGTTAGTATTTATGTACTCGTATTTGAGTATCGTTGACCCTAACTTATAGTTATGTTGAGATATGGATAGGCGCCAACTGTTCCTAAATACAGTTCATAAGACTATATCGCAACATAAATTGTTATTTTTTTTTAAATTGTTTGACAAATAATCAGCGGATGTCCTCTATATATGTATGTCGTGATGTTTGGGGATTACGAAAAGATTTGTTAGGAAGGGGAGAAAAGAGGAAGTAACGTTTATAGTCATTTAATTTAATTAAATTAATTTCTACACGAAAACCTACACACAGAGAACAGATATGTTGACACCACCGCATTTTTTGCCAGCGGAATGTTGGTGTTTGCACGTACTACCAATGTATTCCATCGTTACAACCGAATGTTAATTAGGTGCATGGCAATTTTCAGTAGATAAAACTGACACTTTCGATTGAAGAAAACAAGTATCGGTAATCCTAACAGATTAAGATGATTATTGGAACTGAATTTGTACATGTGTTGGTTGTTGTCATAGATTGTTGGTTATAAGTACTTTTTACCGCCTTGCATTGGGTCAACCAACTGATCAGTAAAATATATACGTCTTTGGATAAATGTTTTGATAAGAATTGCAATGATGCCCCAATCTGAAAGAATTAATTAAGGTATATAACAATATTTGTTTTCAAGCTTTGGGTGACCGTAACTCGGGAAAAATGGGTCGCTACCAAAAAAAAAAATGGTTGTTGTTTTGAATAATAAGGTTGTCTATCTATGGCAAAAATTCTGATCAAGTCTGAGTTATGTCGCTAAATGACACTTAAGACAAAAAAAATATAAAAATTCAAATTAAGTGTGGAATCTTTATTGGTAATTTGAAAGGACATTTTATGGCATTTATTTTTTGAGAATAATTACCCACAAATGTTGGCAACTGTAGTTTTATGGAAATGAGCGTTTGGTGAGAAACGGGAAGATCCGCTGTTTTTGACCAAAATTTTGTTCAGTGATGATGCCCATTTGTGGCTCAAGGGCAAAGTCAATAAACAAAATTGCCGCATTTAAGCTGAAGAGCAACAAGAAGAGGTTCAAGAGATGCCATTATATCCAGAGAAAACCACGGTTTGGTGCGGTTTATAAGCTGGTGGAATCATCGGTGCATATATATTTTTAAAAATGATGATGGCCGGAACGTAACAGCGAATGGTGCTCGCTATCGCGCCATGATATCGATCTTTATGCTACCTGAAATTGAAGCCCGTAGTCTTGACGACACATGGTTTCAACAGGACGGTGCCACTTGCCATACAGCTGCTCAAACAATGGATCTATTGAGAGGTCATTTCGAAAAGCAGCTAATTTCACGTTTTGGACAGATGAGTTGGCCGACTAGATCGTGTGATATCACACCTTTAGACATTTTTCTTTGGGGTTACGTAAAGTCCAAAGTCTATGCTGACAAATTAGCTACGATTCAGGTTTTGGAAGCAACATTACGCATGTCATTAAAGCCATACCGGTCGAAATGCTCGAACGAGTCATCCTATATTGAACCCTCAGAACGGAAACCCTGAGGCGTATTGCGGCCAACATTTAAAGGAAATTATATTCAAAAATTAAATGTCATTAAATGTCCTTTTAAATTACCAATAAAGATTCCACACTTGATTTGAATTTTTATATATTTTTTTTGTTCTGAAAAAATACCTCTAGATGGATCATCCTATATTAAATAAATAGGTCGAAGAGCAACAAAAATAAAAATTGGTAATTTAAATGGCAGTATCGTTTGGAAGCATAAATACATTTTATAGGGATTTCGAAATATGCTGACGGGAGATTTGTATTCGTTTGTCCTTCAGTTGACATCATGCATTGGAAACGTAAAGAGAGGCCATTTTGTGTTGAAGCGTATTCTTTAAATGCACACTCGACCATAGCAGTGCAGCGTGCTTTTCGTTGACGATTCGCTGTTTCCCCACGCGGACATGTTTTTGGACGGCTATCAATTGTAAATTGGGTAACTTCATTGAGAACAGCAGAGAATGTGTCATGAGTACGAGAGGAACCTGAGAGAAGGATTACAACACCACCAAACATCGAGAGAGTTAGAGCAGCAGTCCTGAAATCTCTGAAACGCTCTGCTCGGAAGCAATCACTTGATTTTTCATGATGAATAACTCGGATTCTTCATGATGAATTGAATTTTCACCGTATAGAATGTGCGTGGTCCATCAATTGTGATGGACCAGGCACATTTGACTATTTTACACGGCGGACCTATTGTGAAGACCTTCTTGCAACTATACCACCTGACGCAATTGTGTTCTTTTCTGATGAGGCATTTTTTCACCTCCATGGGTGTGTAAACAAACAAAATATGCGGTAATGGAGTGAAACAAACCCCAGTGATCTTCACCCGAGACCTCTGCATTCGGACCGCGTCATTGTGTGGTACGCCATATTACAAGTAAGCATTATTGGCCCTTACTTTTTCCAGGATTACCGTCTTGCCGTAACTGCGAACTCTGAACGGTACTTGACTATGATACAGGATTTTTTCAGCCGGCTCTTGAGGCAATGCAATTAGAGGATACATGGTTCCACAGCACATGCAGCGAGGGTTACCATGTTTTTTTTGAGGCAAATATTTTCTGAACGGTTGTTCTCTTTGAGGTGTGATGTGAACTGGCCGGCACGCTCACCAGACTTAGCCCCATGCAATTTTTTCTTTTGGGGTTACCTGAAGTCGAAGGTGTAAAGTATATCAACCGTCCCAACACCTTGGAAGACCCAATTATCACTATTGAGGCTGAAATTGGCAGTATACCAGTCGACATGCTTGTTAGAGTTCAAGAAAACTTCAGAAAACGTATGCATCAGTGTGTGGATAGCGAAGGTCGACATTTGCCAGATACACTATTTAAAACCATGTAATTTAAAAATTACCTTACTGTTCAAAATACTTAACTTAAAATATTAAAAAAAAATTCTAAGGTTCATAATTTTTTTTATTTCATTCCTACATAAGCAAATTACAGCGCTCCACCCTGTACATGTAAAATAATAATACGGAAATCGCGTTACACTGATGTTAGAAGAAATCCCCAGCATCAGGTGAAACTTCTAAGAAGACCTTTAAAAGCTGCCGAAATGGGTACACAGAAAAGTGATTCTTTATCCGACCTGATTTGTTTTTGGTTGCCTTTTAATCATAACACACGAATGTTAGTTCGTGCACTGGAATTTTCCAGAAGATTATATGCAATCCAAGCCTATATTACCATCCTAAAAAGCTTATGACTTTCCAAAAACCATGATTGCATAATTTTAATGTCCCCGCTTATTTCGTTTCACGGTTATGGTGACACACGGACCGACATGGCTAGATCGTTTTAGAATTTTATGACGTTCTATAGTATAAGAACTTCATGGGGTCTCCGAACAATATTTCGAGGCGTTTAAAAACAGAATGACAAGTTTAGAAACCCATTCCCCACTCCTTTGTTGGAGTGTATAAAAAAATTGTACAATATAAGCACTAGGCATGTCGATCTGGAAATTCTGAAATATAGGAATTTTTAGGGATTGAAAAATCCCAAATTTATTTTCCAAATAAATCCTGAAAAATCTCTTAATTTTTAATACAGGGTGATTCTTTTATTACTGGACACATTTCACCAGCGTATTCCTTGGCTCATTTCATGAAAATATGTCCATCTTTGACCATGCCCGAAAATGCAAGAAGGGTGAAATGGCAGCGCTTTAAAATTATCGGATTGATGGTCGGCGGGTACTTGGGTACCAGTGATTTTTTACTTTCCACAATAACCTAAACGAAACCCAGAGGTCCTACCGTTCCAAAGTTATGACTATTTGACTTGCATTTTCGGAAATGGTCGAAGATGGACATATTTTCATAAAATGATGCAAGGAAGGTGTGATCCATCGCATAATTTTATTTTTTTTAATATTTTATCCTGTTAAAAAAAAGAGCAACTTGAAAATAAAACTTCAACTTCCACAATGACTTACCAACAAGCTTAATTAAATCATTTTAAGTTTAAGCGAGAAACCATGCCGTGAACAACACAGCGACAAAGAAAAACAAAAAATTAACCAAAATAAAACAAAGTAGTCAGTCAACCCAACCACAATCTCTGGATGGTCCAGAGGTCCAGCGATACAATAGATAGCCTTTAGAACATCGAAACTATCAGGCTGGTCTGAACGACATTCACGCTGATAAAGTCGCTGCAGCAGTATCCAGCTTTAGCGTGAATGTAGTGCTAAGGAAACATCCCCCAGAGATTTCACTAGAGAATTAGACGCTACCTCGGCTGGCGAGCGTGGTTCCGGCTCAGCTAATATCTGGATGGAGCACCAGCCTCAATTCGTATTTAGCTCGAATTGATGCTAACGTTCCGGACGTTTGTACCGCCTGTCATCAGGGATCACTTGAAGTGCTGCACCTCTTAAAATGTTCGGCCAGGCCATACAGCTGACCACCAGGTCTTCTTGCACGCATCGAGTTCAAATAGCGCGTTTCCTTTACCTGGATATCGTAGTACATCCCATATAGGCGAATAGGACTTACAAAACAAAATATTTTGTTGTTACAACAATAACAACAAAAATTTACATTGCATTATATGTTATTCTAATATGATTTGGATTTTTTGGATCAATATTAGTGATATAGCTTTTCTTTGTCTCACTTATTTGATACAACAACTGATTCGTATACAAAGTGGCAATTTTTTAAAAAAAAAATTGGAAACCGATAACAAATGGTCTTTGCTTCATCCGAAAATATCGACTACAGAGGCTAAGTTGAGTATTCCGAAAAATTAGTACAAATTTTATTACCAATTGACTCAATATGTGACGCGCAAAATAGAAAGGGACCTAAGGGTAAAAACCAGTTTTCTTTAGGAGAGCCATTTTAAAGATTTAAATATGTGTATCTTTGGTGTACCATCACTTTCATAAAACGCGCATATCTCTGGGAGGGAACACTTTTGGGGCCTGGGATCGGTCTCATTCGATGCTCAGATGTTGTCCACATCAAAAAAAAAATTGATTTTTTTATCCTTAGGTCCCTTTCTCTATGTGCTGTCACATATCACAATATAACTACTTATACCAGCCGTTATAGAAAAGTTTATGAGTTCTACGATGTCAGTTAAAACTGTATTTGATATAAAAACCAAAATTGAAAGAGAACTAGATTTCTATGATATAGAAGGCCTTCGAGGTACCTAATTGTACGTTCATACAGCTATATAAAGGGTGAGCCAACCATGAAGTACGATGTTAAGTATAAGTCACACCTAAACGTCAAGTTTTTTTGTCCAACTTAAACTGAAATTCCTTTATTTCAGTGTTTGGCAAATTCATCTATTGGCCGCCACGATCTTGTTATTTGACACCGTTGGACTTCTTTCTTTGTACGTCAATTAGCCAAGAACAATTCATGAGCTAAAGAAAAAATAAGTCGGCAAGAAAAAATAAGTCGGCACATTAACCACATTGAACCGGCATTATGTCTCAGAGTCATCGTATGGATGCCACCGAAGCCGCGGCGAGTATTTGGCCGATATTTTATTTCACACATACATACATAATTGTCTAAATCCTTCTTTCATAATAAAAAATATTAAGATAATGATCTGAAAACTTTTTGTTTTATTTACAATTAACATCGTGCGTTTTAGTAAGACCTCCCTTTATATTCTATTTTTAAAACTTTCGGATACAGGTGCCTTTTTCCACATACATACAAAGCATTACATACACTTTCGCAATGCCCAATAAATAGATTTAACAGGCCCACGAAATTTGTAATTGTTAAGTATTTTAACATAATTTGCCTAATATCTACCATTAACTGAAAACTTATGTTAATCGTGTTCTCGTCAAAAAATTCTTCACCTTTATATCTACTCAGCACAAAAAATTTCATCGTTCTAGCTTTTAGCGTTACCGAGATACAGCGTTTTAAAATTGACCCTGTAGGGAAAATCTACTTGCTGGTTTTACTGACATTCTGTTCGCCTGGTATTTTGTTCGGAAATCGCAGTGCAATTACAAACGTGACGACGGCTATGAATCACAATGAGTGGTGTGAGTGTGTTAGTGAGCATTGTACATTTTGCAGAGGCCGGTTATCACTATGTTAATGCCTAAAATTGCCATAGTACTTTCAGGCGCTTTATTAAAAATAAACTTTAAATGACTATCTGTTGACGCCTAAAAGTATGTTAGCCTACTTTTAGGCGCATTAAAAAATGAAACAACTTCGCTGGTATGTTTGTTTATTAATTAATATTTAAAATTTATTTAACCTTAACACTAAATATAACACAATATTTACAAAAGATTAGCATGTTATTTTATCTGGACAATGGGTTCTATTGTTTAATGGCCTTTCTTTGAAATACATTATTTTAGATACATATAAGTATTGTGCTTCAAGGGCATCGCCAATTATGCTGTAAAAAGAACTAAGTGTTTTCCGGATTTGCAATCGGCCAATTTCAATGAACAGGCCGTAGGTAGTGAAAGTTCGTTGTGTTTTGCTTCTCTACAAATGAACTCAAATTTGTAAAGCTTTGTCCTTTTTCCATGGCGGTTTAAACTACCCTGATGAATAAGGATTTTGCGATTTACTGAAACTTTTCAAGTAGTCGACAGTTTTGGGCATTCAACATTTGCATCCAAAATTTAAATGTAGTGGCATCTGAAGCTGGAAAAAGAAAAAAAAACAAATTATAACTAACTCTATTATTAACTTCTAGAAAATGTATGATTTGCAAGAAAAGGTTTTGTAACTACATATGTCTTTTTCTGGCTATTTCACGCGAAATTGACACAAATGTCGCTACGAATCAAAATTTAGAATTAATACCAGTATTTGGTTAGATTGAGGACCGCTCGCGGACCATAGGTGCCATATATATGATAGTAATTGTCGATTTTTATTTCTAACCATGGTAGAAGATTCGGCCCGGCCAAATTAAACACCGGCCTTAGTTGATATTTATTCTTTGTGTTTGGTTTTTTTTTATAGAGGTGAAGGAAGCGGTTTTACTAACGGGTGATCAATCTAGAGGTAACTGGTGATGAATCTAGAGGTTTTTTTTTTCAATATAAAAAAAATACAAAAATTCAAATCAATTGTGGAATCTTTATAGTTCATTCGAAAGGACATTTAATGCTATTTATTTTTTGATTATAATTTTCTTAAAATTTTGGCCGCAACTAGGCCTTGGGGTGTCCATTCTGAAATGTCTAATTTGGGTTGACTCGTTGGAGCATCACGATCGGTATGGCTTTAATGACACGCGTAATGTTGGCTTCCAAAACCTGAATCGTAGTTGGTTTGTCAGCATAGACTGGACTTAACGTAGTCCCAATGAAAAAAGTCTAAAGGTGCGATATCACACGATCTAGGCGGCCAACTCACGGGTCCTAAACGTGAAATTAGCTGCTCTTCGACATGTCATGTCTTCTCAATGCATCCATTGTTTGACCAGCTGTATTATGGCAAGTGATACTGTCCTTTTGACAGCAAATGTCGTCAAGATTATGGGCTTCAATTTCAGGTTGCAAAAAGTCCGATATCATGTCGCGATAGCAGCATTCACGGTTTCGCTCCGGCCATCATCATTTTAAAAAAGTACGGACCGATGATTCCACCAGCACACAAACCACATCGATCCATGGTTTTGTGGTGTAAGTCTTTCCATAATAAAATGGAAAACAATACTGAAAAGAAATGTTGAACACAATTCACACGTTAATTGTGAAAAAAATCCCTACTTAAGAAAATACCACTAGATTGATCACTCGTAAGTACGAGGGTTGCTATATATATTTCTAGCCTAGGCAACACTAAGTGTTGCCTGGCGCCATCTGACATTTCCATTGGAAACTTTGACATTTTTACCATAAACGTACTCAAAACGTTTTGACGTACGACCATCATTTGTGTTGTGACTTGAAAAAATCAATTTGGCAAAGAAATAGAATTAACTCGTGAACATTTTTGTGCGATCATTTTTCACAACTTTCGACGTAGATTATAACGACAAGAGTGCATCGATGAACTTAAATCTGTGTATGGCGATGAAGCACTATCCTATAGCACTGCGAAAACTGGTTTAATGAATTTAATCATGGCCGACGCTCGCTCAAAGACGAAGGTCGTTCAAAAACGGCCGTTGTGTCGTGCGTGAACTGATAATGAAAGATAGTCATGTGACATACCGTGAGATAGAGGCATCTTTGGGCATTTCTTCCACCAGCATACATTCGATATTGCATGAACAACTGGCCGTAAAAAAGGTTTGCTCTAGTTGGATCCCGCACAATTTGACAATCGCTCAAAAAAAGGCTTGTGTCGATTGGTGCAAAGAAATTTTGAAAAAATATGATCGCGGTGCTTCAAACGACGTTAATAAGATCGTCACAGGTGACGAATCATGGATCTATACGTATGAGCCCGAAACAAAACAGCAATCGACCGTGTGGGTCTTCGAAGACGAGCAAATCCAACGAAAGTTTTTTCAAAGCAAATGGTCGCCTGTTTCTTTGGCAAAACTGGTCGTGTGGCGACTTGAGCAACGTAGGACGGCCAATTCTAAGTTGTACACCACAATTTGTTTGCCTGAAGTCTTCGGAGAAATTCGAGAAACGAACAAGAGAAGACGAATCATTGTGCACCGTGACAATGCGAGCTATCACACATCGGCTCAAACCAGCACCATTTTGACCGGCCAAAAAGTCGAATTGATGGGTCGTCCGCCGTACAGCCCTGACTTGGCACCTAATGACTTCTTTTTATTCCCGCACATCAAGAAAAAATGCGTGGTCAATGTTTTTCGTCGCCAGAAGATGCTGTTGAATCGTTCAAGAACCATGTTTTGAAGGTGTCTTAATCGGAGTGGAAAAAGTGCTTCGACAATTGGTTCCAGCGCATGCAAAAGTGTATAAATCATGCTGGAGAATACATTGAAAAACTTTGATGATAAATATTCGCATTATTCATTACTAGGCCAGAAATATAGGGTGATCCATCTAGAGGTATTTTTTCAAAACAAAACAAAAAAATATAAAAATTCAAATCAAGTGTGCAATCTTTATTGGTAATTTGAAGGGACATTTTATGGCATTTATTTTTTGAATATAATTTCCTTTAAATGTTGGCCGCAACTACGCCTCAGGGTTTCCATTCTGAGGGTCCAATTTTGGATGACTCGTTCGAGCATTTCGACACGCGTAATGTTGGCTTCCAAAACCTGAATCGTAGCTGGTTTGTCAGCATAGACTTTGGACTTTACGTAACCCCAAAGAAAAATGTATAAAGGTGTTATATCACTCGATCTAGGCGGCCAACTCACCTGTCCAAAACGTGAAATTAGCTGCTTTTCGAAATGACCTCTCAATAGATCCATTGTCTGAGCAGCTGTATGGCAAGTGGCACCGTCCTGTTGAAACCTAGTGTCGTCAAGATTAAGGGCTTCAATTTCAGGTAACATAAAGATCGATATCAGGGCGCATTAAAGAGCACCATTCACGGTTACGTTTCGGCCATCATAATTTTTGAAAAAATATGTACCGATGATTGCTCCAGCTTATAAACCGTACCAAACAATGGTTTCTCTGGGTATAATGGCACCTTTTAAACCTCTTCTTGTTGCTCTTCAGCCCAAATGCGGCAATTTGGTTTATTGACTTTGCCGTTGAGCCAGAAATGGGCCTCATCACTGAACTAAATGTTGGTCGAAAACAGCTGATCTACCCGTTTCTCACCGAACGCTCATTTCCATAATACAGAATTTGAAGGTAATTATTTTCAAAAAATAAATGCCATAAAATGTGCTTTCAAATTACCAATAAAGATTCCACACTTGATTTGAATTTTTAGATTTTTTTTCGTTCTGAAAAAATACCTCTAGATGGATCTCCCTATATACTTAGTAGGGACATAAATGCTGTTACACACGTTTTATGCTGTAAAATAAAAAGTACTGAATGTTTTGGACCAAATATTTTTTAAATATATTTATTGATGTACGAGTATATTGTGTCCAAAAAGAATCTACTTATTCGAAATGTCCGCCTTTTTCCTTTACTCACGCCTTAAGTCGCACTGGCCAATCGTCAATAGCTGCACGAACCTTGTCCATTGGAAAATTGGCCACAGCTCGAACCAAAGCAGTCATAAGATATCCAATGTTGGGGAATCTTTTGTGACAAACCTTGTCCTCTAAAACCGTCCACACTTTGTAATCCAACGGGTTCAAATCTGGACTGCCTGATGGTCATTCTTCAGAGGAAATGAACGCTGGCAAATTGTTTCGAAGCCAGGCCTGGGACGTTTTAGCCTTATGGACCGGCGCAGAATTCTGCTGGAAAGTCCATGGCTGGTTTTGGAACACGGAATTGTTAAGAGGATTCACAACAGCTTCCAAAACGGTTTGGCCGATGTTTTGACTCCTTGTTCGCAGAAATGCAGGTCAGTGACCCCATCATAAGAGACACCCCACCAATGCATGACTGAAGCTGGGTTATGACCCTTTTCCACCCTTGGGATCAGTTCAGATGCTTCCTTAGATGACCGTACATACACTATCATTTTGCTTGTTAAATTTTTCATGAACGGTAAAATTTTTTCATCGGTGAACGCAATTTTTCTGTGCAAGTTATCAGCGTGCTTCACCAAAAGACGTTTGCAGCTTTCAATCCTATTTTTTCAAAGCTGCAGTCAATAAATGTCCGGTACGTCGTTTGAAAGTCCCAAGTCCCAAGTCTTTTTTAAAGATTCGACTCATGGACTTTTGCGTGATATTCATCTCACGGGCCATGATTTTTTGTTTTCGGAGCGGATTTCTGTGAATTCTTGATTTAACGGCTTTGATGACATGCGGTGTTCGAACAGAGCGTGGTCGGCCCGACCGGTGGCGGTCTTTTACATCTCCAGTCTCTTCAACCAGTTTAATGCATCGGTAGACGAACATGCGGCTAATCCCTAGTGGCCGGAGCGTTTCGCTTTTTTCATTTCACACTTGAAAAGCGCTATTACAGCGATACGGTTCTCATTATCTGACCACTCCATGGCAAAAGTTGAAACAATTTTAAAATCCCGTTACAGACTAACGCTATTGAGGTTAGCTTTCAAAACCCATATGACATTAAAGGGGTATGTTCAGTTTTACTATTGAAATGGGTGTGTTCAATGTTGTAACAGTTTTTATGACCCTACTAAGTATATAGCAGCCCTCGCAGTAAAAAATTCAATATTACCACTCCAATAAATTAGTCTTACATCAATTTGTGTATTTTTCCAATACTAAATGGGAAATATTTTTAAAATAAAAAAAATCACTATTTCACTTTTTTGTTTCAATTAAACACTAACAGAGAAATGAGAAAATTTGTCCATCGTCCACTATGCAGAAGAAACAAACATCCACAAGGGCATCTATACAACCACTGACCACCACTTCCACTT
Organism: Hydrotaea diabolus; assembly: GCA_963513945.1. Taxonomy (NCBI): domain Eukaryota; kingdom Metazoa; phylum Arthropoda; class Insecta; order Diptera; family Muscidae; genus Hydrotaea; species Hydrotaea diabolus. The sequence goes on along the minus strand of OY740719.1, from coordinate 157,807,936 downwards.
CTTATTGGTATTTGGGAGCATATTTGTGATAGATTTCAATGTATTTAGCCTTGGCATCTTCGGCGCTTACGCCAGCCTTATCCTTCCAGGCAGTCCACATGGCCTTGCGAATGGGATCCTCGGGTTCATCGGTGGTGCAATCACCGGCGGTGGCTTGCTTGTAATAACTATAGAATTCCAAGAATTCCTCTTGTGTGGGTTTTTTACTGAAGCTTTTGGCTTTTTCCACAATTTCTTCGAACTACAAAGGAGAAAACCGAGAATTTGATTAATATAAGGGTTTCCACAATGGGTATATTCCCGATTTAAGATATTTTTCTGTATAACTTACGGTCAACATGTTGTAGGACTGCTTTAGTTGCTGTATTACAAATAAATAAACCAAGTTTTGAAAATCTACCAAATTTATATGAACTGATTAGAAAAAGTTTTTTTTTATTCTCTGTCGCATGTATGTACGAGTATAATGCGCAAAATATTACCATCATTAGCGTCAAATCTAATCAGTTGCACTTAGAAAGTCAACTTTCAACATATGGTCGTTGCGGCAAACCCAACGACAATCCACCATTCCTGGCGCTTGTTTGTCACTGGGTTATTTTCGTGCGGGTTCTGGTGAAACATGCCATTTGTTTGGATGAGTATGGGAGGGAGTCCATAAAGTTTACAATCAGTATTGGTATTATATTTAGTCACATATAGTCAATACATATTGATTTCTTTTTTTTGGTTTGGTATCACATATACATACGTTTTTGTTGTGTACATCACGATTAAGGCACCCTAGTGAGTAGGTACAACTGTTGGTGATTAATAGTACACGTGTGTCATGGTGTCACCCACTTCTAGTTTAATCGCACTCACCCTTCTCTAACTTAATCGGTGAATTTTCCACCTGCCTATATTCGGGAATTAGGTATTCATTTTGTTTCTCCGTTTTTTGGGTATTGATTTTGAGCTGATATCAGGAGGGGGTTTTTTGGTTTCCCTAGCGAAACGTTGAATGGCTAAACTTAAATTAATTGTACTATCTGAAAAGTACCATATGAAGTCAGTGGATATTTAAAGGATAGGGGGCGTGACGCACACTTTAAAATTGTAGGTCGAAAAATAAAAAAAAAACAGTAGCTCACTTAACAAATCAAATTTTCTCGCATGTAGTGCGACAGCCGTGCTGTCTGATTAACCTCTCTTTAAGATATCACTACTGCCTGTTTGTATTGATAGAGTGGGCCATTTAAAAATTTTAATTGACATCGGCTGTAAAAAAGGTACTGATATTTATTTCAAATTTCTGGTTTTATTGGAAAGGTTGTACTTTGTCATTTAATAATGGAACTTAGTATCATTCAATTGACTACTACAACTGGCTCGACAGTAACTCATCCGATCAACCCAATTTAATAGTACATTTTCGATTGTTTCGAATGTCTTCAATGGCAACTACGATTTCATGTTTCAACGCTTCAATTGTCTCTGGATGCTTTGCGTAAAATTTATCCCTAATGGCTTTTCAATGAAAATATTTCAAAGGGCTTAAATCACAGCTTCGAGAAGGCCAATTGTCTTCACATTTTCGGCTGATTATTCGATTTTTAAAAAGAGTGCGTAGAATATCGATGGTTGCGTTGGCTGTGTGACATGTGGCCTTTGTCTTGTTGAAACCAAATGTCGTCCATGTCATTCTCGGGAATTTTTGGAAACAAAAATCGCTGAGCATGGCGCTGTCACACGTGAACCTTGCTCATTTTCGAACAAAAATGGCCCAAAATCCACACCAAACAGTGACTTGGTGTGGATGCATTGGCTTCTCAATAGTCACGTGTGGGTTCTCTTAACCCCATATGCGGCAATTTTGCTTATTGACGTAGCCACCGAGATGAAAATGAGTTTTATCTGAAAACACGATTTTTTGATAAAATTCTTTATCTCCTGCCAAACAATCTTTATCCCATTAAATAACAAAAAAAAACATTATTAAATAACAAAGTTCAACCTTTTCATTAAAACCAGAAATTTAAAAAAAGGTCAGTACTTTTTTTACAGCCGTTATTCTATGGCAAAATCCAACCTTTCCAATAAAACCAGAAATTTGAAAAATTATCAATAATTTTTTAAAGCCGATTCAAATTTAAAATTTTTAATAGCCCACCCTATACTTGTAGAAAACAAGGTCGATGTGCTCTTAGGAAAATGTCGAAAAAACGTTGGAACTGCAGAAGGTTCTGATTAAAGTCCATAACATTTTTATTAAATTCCATATGTGACGCGCAGAATAGAAAGGGACCTAAGGTTCAAAACCAGTTTTGTTCAAGAGAGCCATTTTAAAGATTAGGACCCTTTCTATTTGCGCTTAGAATCGTCGAATCCACTTTCATGTTAATGAAAACTTTTGTTCAGGAGAGCCATTTTAAAGATTAGGTCCCTTTCTATTTGCGCTTAGAATCGCCGACTTCACTTTCATAAAACGCGCATATCTCTGGGAGGGGACACTTTTGGGGCATGGGATCGGTCTTTTCGATGTTGTCCACATCAAAAAAAGAAAAAAAAAATGAAAATTGATTTTTTTTTACCCTTAGGTCCCTTTCTCTATGCGCTGTCACATATGTAGAATCCCAACGCAACATCCTGATTTGTTGTAGTATCACTCTGACGGAAGTTAACCAGAATAAAATATGGGTAAGAACATCTTAACTTTAACTGTAGTTCCTGCATAGTAAAAAAACGAATTATATCGTGCACACCTTATAAATTAAAGAGAAGTTCCCTTTCAGTTTTCTAATGGAATGTTGAGAAATTGAGAAAGAATTAGGTAGCTCATACACCAAAGCGTTCTTTTATTGCAAGCGGTGCGGCAGTCGTGCGATCTTATTACACCATATGGCACAGGGTTAATCGAAATCGACTTGGTAAGTGAGCTAAAATTTAAAATTTAAATCGGCTGTTAAAAAAAAACCACTGACAATTTTTAAAATACTGGTTTTATTGGAAAGTTTGAACTTTGTCATTTTTTATTGAAACACCATCCGATGCGTTTTGAAGACTGTTTAGCAGGAGAAGAACTTTACAAAAAATTTTGGTTTCAGATGAAACTCATTTTCATATCGGTGGATTCGTTAATAAGCAAAATTGCCGCATATGGGGTTAAGAGAAGCCCCACGTGACTATTGAGAAGCAATGCATCCACACCAAGTCACTGTTTGGTGTGGATTTTGGGCCATTTTTCTTAACCAATTAAAACTTTTCAATAAATAATTTAGTAGATATTTGATAAATATGATATCAAAAATGTTAATTCCGAGGTTCGGGGTTACCCACTTTCTACTAGTGCAACAATTTAACAAACGAACATAAAAATCTGGGTTCAGTGCAACATGCGAAAATACCATTAAGTTCGAAATTACTTCAGAAAGGTTTCTATCCAACTGCATTTAATTTAAATTAGATCAGCCAGTTAGTCATCTGCCATTAGATTCTTATAGAAAATAATAAAATTATATTTTAACTTTGCGCTCTTACTATAATCTATATTTCTTATCATATAAAAACTCTACCTGTACACTCACAATATTATTACAGTAACGGACTGTAGTTTATTTAGGAAGTATTCCGTGCAGTTGTTTTTAACTTAAAATGCATTTAAAATTCTAAGAAAATTTATTTTTAACTGAATCTAACATTTATTCAAAAAACTAAGTGCACATTAATACGGATTTTCAGTTGCATTTAATATTGGCAGTTGTTTACGTTAAAGTATTTTGTATGTAAAATTAAATGAAACTGTAATTTAAAATGACTGAAAATTTACTTAAAAACCGATCTACTTATTTTTCATTTCATTTTAACAAAAAGTTCATATAATTTTAAATGTTAAAATAGCTGACTTAACTATCAAAAGAACAAGTCACGGATTCCGTGAAAATATAAGATTTTTCCTTTGTTTATGCTATTTTTACTATCAAAAATTCAACTGTGAATTCCGTAAAAACAAATGATTTTTAAGTTAATTTACATAATTCAACTACAAAAAAATTAACTACAAATTCCGTAAAAACAACAGAATTTTCAGTTATTTTATATATTTTAACTATCAAAAAACTAACCACAAATTCCGTATAAACAACAGAATTTTCAGTTATTTTATATATTTTAACAACCAAAGTAAGTATTAATAGTTACATACATACATACATATGTATGTATATAACCATGTGGTTACTTGAAACGCAAAAAGTTTTTTTTAAAATTGACAACTTGTGTTTAGGTTTGTGAAGAACACTGTTTTACACCAACAAAATACAAATACACTCCAGTTCATTTAAATAACAACAGCAAAAAAGTTACATGTTACTGCGAATTTTTGATCAACCAAACAAAACAAAAAGATGAAATTATTTTTTTTAGATACTATTTTTTATTGTTTGTTATTATCGCTTCGGAAGTAATAAAGCACCATGGAGGCAACACTTATTACTAAAATAACTGAAAATTCAGTTGTTTTTACGGAATTTGTGGTTAATTTTTTGATAGTTAAAATACATAAAATAACTGAAAATTCTTTTGATTTTACGGAATTCGGGGTTGAATTTTTGACAGTATAAATAGCAGAATCAAATGAAAAATCTTTTATTTTTACGGAAGTTATGACTTGTTCTTTTGATAGTTAAAATAAATGAAATTATGGAATGTCAGTTATTTTTACGGATTAAAGTCAGCCAATATTTTAACATTTAAAATTAAATGAACTTTTCGTTAAAATTAAATGAATATTAAGTAGACCGGTTTTTAACTGAATATTCATTTATTTTATATTACAATTTCAGTTAATTTTACGTACAGAATTTTTTGAGTGTACTATTTATCCATATCTTAAGCACACGTGACTTGTACCCATTCATTGTCTTATCAATCCCCGAATTTAACTCTTATGCAAGAAAACTTTATTATCTTTTTTCATAGCAAAGAAATAGTAACTAATATCAAATTCTCACATTTCATTAATTAAAACATTTTAAGTGGATATAACAAATCAAAATCGCCAAGTATAAATGTCAGCGGCCACTTAACAATTTTATCATTTCGGTTTATTATTTTACCAAAGAAAGGTAAGAACGACCAGATGTAAAACAAACCGCAATATATTTTAAACAAATCATATTTAATTCACTTAAATTATCTCATAATTCCCTGATTTATTTTTTTAGATCCTGTTTCAACATGGTTAGTTTCGAAGAAGCCTGCGAATTGGCCAAAAACTTTAGCAAGAAGCCTTCCGATTCTGAATTTTTGGAATTTTACGGTCTCTTCAAGCAAGCCAGCGTTGGTGATGTTAACATCGACAAGCCCGGAGTTTTGGATTTAAAAAAGAAAGCCATGTGGGAAGCCTGGAACTCGCACAAGGGGTTGTCCCCAGCTGCCGCCAAAGAGGCCTACGTTATGGTCTATGAGAAATACGCTCCCAAATATGCCTAAATTCCATAAGAATACGAGGGCGGTTCGGAAACTTCTTAGCCTAGCACAAAAAGCGCGGTATAAACAGAAAAAAGTTAAGTGTTTTGCAAACTTCTATCTCTGCTATGAACACATTTTCAATTTTGTTTCGATCTGACAACTCCTTCATATAGAAACAGGTGTTCACAAAAGACGCATCGGCGAATTTTTTACAATGGAAAAATTAGAAATGCGTGGTGTCATTAAATATTTACATAAAAAAGGTTTATCGGGACAAGAAATTCATTATGATATGGTGAATGTGTTAGGTGAAAGTGATCCTTCATATGCAACAGTAAAAAATTGGGTTGCTGAATTTAAACGTGGTCGTACAAGCATTGAAGATGAACCACGTAGTGGACGTCCAAAAACAGCAACAACAACAGAAATTGTAGCCAAAGTGCATGATATGGTATTAAATGATCGACGAATAAAAGTGCGTGAAATAGCTAATATCATGGGCATCTCAAATGATCGAGTCCATTTAATTTTGCATGAAGAACTACAGATGAAAAAGCTTTCTGCAAGATGGGTGCCGGACTTGTTAACAGTCGACCAAAAACGCATAAGAAAGAACATTTCTCAAGCTTGTTTTGATCGTTATCAGCGAAATAAAATGGATTTTAAGCGTCGTTTCATAACTGTTGATGAGACATGGATCCACCACTATACTTCAGAGACAAAAGAACAATCCAAACAATGGACTGAAGCTGGAGGAAGTGCCCCAAAGAAGGAAAAAACAATTTAATCGGCTGGTAAGGTTATGGCAACGGTTTTTTGGGACTTAAAAGGTATTTTATTGATTGACTATCTGCAAAAGGGTAAAACAATAAATTCAGAGTACTATTGCAACCTTTTAGATCAATTAAATGTACAAATTCGAGAAAAACGTCCTGGCTTACAACACAAAAAAATAATTTTTCATCAAGACAACGCACCAGCGCACAAGAGTGTTTTAACAATGGCTAAAATCAACGAATTAAGGTACGAGTTGCTTGACCACCCACCTTATTCTCCTGATTAGCTCCCAGTGACTTTTACCTGTTCCCAAATCTAAAAAAATTCCTTGCTGGCAAGCGTTTTACCTCAAATGAAGATGCAATTACAGTTGTAAACCACTATTTTGAAGCCCTCGAGGAAAAATATTTTAATCAAGGGATAGAATTGCTAGATAAGCATTGGACTAAGTGTATTGAAGTTTCAGGAGATTATATTGAAAAATAAAAATATTTTTGAAAAACTAACTATTCTCTTTCATAATTAGGCTAAGAATTTTCCGAGCCGCCCTCGTACATCACAGCAGTCACATAAAATACATGGTTAAGGAATACATTTAAGTGGTTATAACAATTAGAATAAAACTTAGAAAAAAACATTTGAAAATATTTTTAAGTTTGACCGGTTTGAATCTTAGTTAATCTTCAAAATATTGAATCAAATTTGAACTATAGTCGACGAGTAATTTTACCATGAACCACATTGTATATGCAAAACAAAACTTGAAAATTCTGCCGAAACTCGTATTGTAAATCAAAATCAAGTCCGATTGTGGGATTTTGGGTGGTTTGTCTTAATTGTTGACCAAATCTATTAATAGTTTTTTTTGGTCTGAATTTAGGGATATTTATAACATAAGTGTGAACGTGGCTGGCGTCGGCAGGTTATTTCAGTGATATAGCGAACCCAAGTTTTAGCTAAATCTAAATATTTGGGGCCCTGACAATACTAGTGTTCCCAGATGCAAACAAGAACTTCCATTGGAAATGTTAAAAATTTTTAGTATAATTTCACTCAGAAGGTTTTGTCAGTTGAGTACGAATTGTTTTGTTTACAGTGTGTTGAAAAATTCATCTCAGCCAAAAAATGAATTATACCGTGAACATTTTCGTGCGATATTCGTCGTGTGTTATCGAGACAAGAGTGTTTAAATCAACTTCCTTTGAATTTTCGCGATGAAGCAATATTAAAAAACCACTGTTAATCGCTGGTACCAAGAATTCAGGGTGAATTTCGTGAAGGACATCCAAGTTCGGCCACTTTGCCAGAAACCATCGATGCTGTGCGTGAACTGATTAAGCAAAACCGACATGAGACATACTGTGAGATTGAGGCATCCTTGGGCATAAGTATGACAAGCATCAAATATTGCATGTTCATTTGGCCGTGAAAAAATTTGTTCTCGTTGGATCCCACACAATTTTACAAATGCTCAGAAAAGGCTCGTATGGATTGGTGCAAAGATATGTTGAAAATGATTAACTGCGGTAGCTCAAAGGCAGTGTATAACATTGTCACAGGTGGCGAATCATGGATCTATGCATATGAACCCAAAACCAAACAGCAATCGACCGTATGGGTCTTTCAAGACGAACCAAATCCAACAAAAGTTGTTCGTGGAAGAAGTACATCAAAGCAAATGATTGCGTTTTTTTCGGCATGTTGCCACAGTGCCTTTAGTGGAACGTAGGACGGTCAATTCTGTTTGCCAACAGTGTTTGAAGAAATGAGCAAAGATAATAAAGGAAGACGAATCATTTTGCATCACGACAATGCGAGCTCTCACACATCAGCTGAAACGATGAGTTATTTGACCACTCAAGATGTCGAATTGATGGGCCATCCACCGTACAGCCCTGATTTGGCACCCAATGACTTCTTCTTATTCCCTAGCATCAAGAAAAAAATGCGTGGTCAGCGTTTTTCATCGCCCGAAGCAGCTGTTGAAGCGTTCAAAAATCATGTTTTGGAGGTGTCTCAATCGTAGTGAAAAAATTGCTACAAAAATTGGTTTGTGCGCATGCAAAAGTGTATTGATCTCAAAGGAGAATATTTTGAAAAACAATAAAACCATTTTCAATGATAAATTATGGTGTTTTTATTGCCGGACCCGAAATATAAATAGCAACCCTTACCTTGTTTTTTGGTTTTAATGGTACAGTTTTTCCGAAATAGGATTATGTACAGGGTGGGCGAGTTAGCATTTTAAATTTAAATTGGTTGTAAAAAAAAGTACTGATAATTTTTTGAAATTTCAGGTAATATTTGAAAGGTAGAACTTTGTCATTAAATAATGGAACACAATTTATATCATTCATATGACTTTCACAACTGGCACGACGGTACCTTATTCGATCAACTCAATTTTTCAGTACATTTTTGATTGTTTAGGTTTAAATCTCTTCAATGGCAACTTCAATTTCAGGTTTTAACGATTCAATTGTCTCTGGATGTTTTGCGTAACATTTATCCCTTATAGCTCCGTAATGGCTCCCACAGAAAATAGTCCAAAGGGCTCACAGCTCCGAGGCGGCCAATTGACATCACAACGTCTGCTGATTATTCGATTTTCAAAAACAGTGCGTAAAATATTGATTGTTGCGTTGGCTGTGTGACATGTAGCCCCGTCTTATTAAAACCAAATGTCGCCCATGTAATTTTCTTGAATTTTGGGAAACAAACATTCATTAAGCTTGGCGCGGTAACGCCCAAAATCCACACCAAACAGTGACTCGTTGTGGATGAATTGGCTTCTCAATATTGACATAGCCAACGAGATGAAAATGAGTTTCATCTAAAAACAAGATTTTTCGGTAAAATTCTTCATCTCTTCCAAACAACATTCAGTCCATTGGGCGAAGCAAAAACGCATCGGATGGTGTTCCATTATTAAAGGACAAAGTTCAAACATTCCAATAAAACCAGAAATTTATAAAAAATTATGAAATCATTTTCATTCAAAGCTATACGTTTTTTAAATAAATTTAATTTTTTATAGATTTTGTATGAATAAGGGTTTTTTGTCCAGACATTTTATGAAAAAATATGAGTTAAAGCCTTTTTATATTAAGGTAACGATATTTAATTCTATTTCATTCTGTTTGCAACACCTCGAATTATTGATCGAAGACCATACAAAAACTATATATCATAGATCGACGTAGAACTCTAAGACGATCTAGTCATGTCCGTACATCAGTGTCGTGTTGAAAGCGCGATAGCGATTAAAAAAAACAAAGCCAGAATATTGAAGTTTTGCACTATGGTTGGGTTAAATCGGACCAGGGTGAAAATGTGTCCCTTTAAGAGTTAAAGGTACCTCAAAGTAAGTACACATTTTAAAGTATTTGCTTAAAGTTTTTTCTTGTTTACCCGATAGCGTTTGATAATAGCGTGGAAATAATTTAAACAATTTTCTGGCTCCTTACCTTATGCTTTAAAAATGAGCCTCCGATTGTGGCATTGCAATGACGGCGGCTATCAATGGCTTTGTTTGTTGGGTTTTGGTTATCATGACTCGTACGATTTGATTTTCCGGCGTTAACGTATGTGGCGGCAGCTTATCATTGGGATCCAAAACGGCTATAACTTCAAAGTCGATTTTCAACGGCACTCCTGGCAATATGCTGGGTAACTGAAACAATAGAGAAGATTGCACCGTATAAGACAAATAACAATTGCTGAGATTAAGGCAAGGTTCTGGGTGAAAAATGTTTTTTTAATATTGTCGCTAATTTTCGGTAATGGATAATCACGAAAATGTCCATTTCGAAAATGAAATAAAAATAGTCCTTAGTATTTACCTATATATTAGGTTCAAAAAAATTGTATTACGAAAATTTAACGGTGTCATTTTTTGGAAATTATGAAGTCATACTATAAAGTCTTAGTTCATAAAGTGGCTTTTGGAGATGTTTGTTCATTGAACAATGCAAATGAAATTTATAGATTCTGATCGCCTTATCCAAAATGTCTCTCCGAAACTTTATGACGCTTAAGTATGTAAGTATACAAAGCACATACGTCTATTTGCCCCATAATCTTTTAAAAAACTACTTTATTTAATATATTTATATATTTCAATTGCATACAAATATAAAATTGTATTTCAGTCAAATATCAACGGTAGGACCTCTGGGCTTCGTTTAGATAATTTTGGAAAGGTAAGAGGTAGGGCTATCTTTTAAGAACAAAATCCGACCACTTGTTCAGAACTTATCAATTTTACCCTATTACCCTCCCACCACCAATCCGAAAATTTTCAAAACGCTGCCATTTCGCCCCTTGCATTTTCGGGCATGGTCGCAGATGGTCATATTTGTCCGCTGGTGAAATTTGTCCAGTCGTGAATGAATCACCCAGTATAGAAATAAAAAAAATTCTATAAATGCCGAATTGCTTCAATTAAGTATCCAAATGTTGATGCTAACCGTTGGTAGCCAGGGATGTAAAACATTTTATGTTTGATTTTGTACTTTCCGTTAGCATAGCCAAAAATATAAAACCATACGGGCCGACTTAGTTATACCCAACACCGCTGTATTTCATATTCGCAATTCTATCTTGAGTTAAAGAATGGTCGGACTTTATACTTTACCTTATACTTAAGTAGGGGTTATATGAAAACATATGCCCATATGGTTATATTTGACCAGAAATAGTTAAAGGTCGCACTTAACGCTCTATACTTCATTTAAGCTAGACCGATTTATTAATATTTTCCTATAGCGGCAGGACTTTAAATTGGGTAGGCTACTTGCATGGGGGCTTTTGCGAAAGATAGACTGATATGGTCAAGCTTCGTACGGTTATAAAATTGGAAAACAATCGGATTTAATTTGAGTGTTATGGGCATAGGGGTTATTCTAAAACATGAAACGATATAATACAACTTCATCATGCATACATATAGGCATCGTACAATGCTCTATGCTTAACTTGGCGTGGAATGCTTTTTAAAACATGGACATACATGCTCATGTTTACCTGACCAATAGGTCGCTCGTAACGTAACATGTACAATTTTAGCACGATCTGGTTGAATTTGTGGTTTTGCTACATGACCTCAAATCAGGAGGGAACTTTTCGTAAACAAGATTTGACAAGATTTATCAAAATTGCTTAATAATTGCGACCTGTTCTTGTTTTAATCAAAAATGGTTTTATTGTTTTTCAAAGTATTCTCTAGCAATATTTTTACACTTTTGCATACGCTCAAACCAATTGTCGAAGCACTTTTTCCACTCCGATTGAGACACCTCCAAAACATGGTTTTTGAACGCTTCAACAGCATCTTCAGGCGATGAAAATCGCTGACCACGCATTTTTTTCTTGATGTGCTAGAATAAAATGAAGTCATTGGGTGCCAAGTCAGGGCTGTACGGCGGATGACCCATCAAATCGACGTTCTGGCCGGTCAAAAAGGCGCTGGTTTAAGCCGATGTGTGAGAGCTCGCATTGTCATGGTGTACAATGAAGCGTCTTCTCTTGTTCGTTTTTCGAATTTCTCCGAAGACTTTAGGCAAACAAATTGTGGTGCACCACTCAGAATTGACCGTCCTACGTTGCTCAAGCGGAACAGTCGCCACATGACCGGTTTTGCCGAAGAAACAGGCGATCATTTGCTTCGAAGTGCTTCTTCCACGAACAACTTTCGTTGGATTCGGCTCGTCTTCGAAGACCCACACAGTCGACTGCTGTTTTGTTTCGGGCTCATACGCATAGATCCATGATTCGTCACCTGTGACGATCTTACAAACGTCGTTTGAAACACCGCGATCGTATTTTTTCAAAATTTCTTTCAACCATTCGACACGAGCCATTTTTGAGCTATTGTCAAATTGTGCAGGATCCAACGAGAACAAACCTTTTTTACGGCCAGGTGTTCATGCAATATCGAATGTATGCTGGTGGAAGAAAAGCCCAAGGATGCCTCTATCTCACGGTATGTCACATGACGACCTTTCATTATCAGTTCAGGCTGCATTTGGACGACCTTCAGTACCTTCGTCTTTGAGCGACCGTCGGCCACTATTCAATTCATAAAACCAGTTTTTCACATTGCTTTATGATGGTGCTTCATCGCCATTTTAAGATTCAAGTTCATCGGTGCACTCTTGTCGTGACAGTCCACGTCTAAAGTTGTGAAAAATGATCGCACGAAAATATTCACGAGTTAATTCCATTTTTTTTTTGCCAAATTGATTTTTTCATTTCACTGTAAATAACACAAATGATGTTCGTACGTCAAAACGTTCTGAGTACGTTTATGCTAAAAAATGTCAAACTTTCCAATGGAAATGTCAGATGGCGCCAGGCAACACTTATTGTTGCCTAGGCTTTAAACACTTAGAAATCATGTCACCGAGCACCAATTGCCGTTAGATCTACATGTCCGTATTGAAATAGGCTGTATTTTGGGTACATGTGTATATATTCATTAGGGCTATTAATTTAATTTTTTTTTGAAAATATCAAAATTGGCACCCTGTATTCGAATAGGTCATTAAAAACTACGAAGGAAGTAATATTTGAGCATATCGTATTATAAAATCTGTGCGGAATATATATGTCAAGTGACCCAACTTTTGAAAACTATGACTTCCGATCGGGATGAAACTTTCACCAAGGTTAATGCTATGGATGGTAGTTTAGACACAAATTGTAAATCAGATCGGTCAAGGACTTTCTGAGTTCGAGGGCATCGAATTTTGTCATTTTGGCCTAACAGGTGTTTTTTCGCAGCCACGTTACCTATTACCAACTGTTCCTAGCAAAATTTGTCCCGAGTGTTTTGGATAGCTACTTATTAAATTTGTTTAGAATAAAATATAAAAAAAAGTTTTCACTTTTTTTTCGCAAAATCAAAAAATTTATTTTACTTTTATTCCAAAAAGGGCCATTTTTGCTTAAAAGAAAGCATAGGCCTTTTCTTTCAAGAGCTGTGTGGTCTCTCAGTGGATGCGACATTTTTTCAATTTTAAGAATACGAGGATTGCTATTTATATTTCGGGTCCGGCAATTGTTTTTCAAAATATTCTCCTTTAAGATCAATACACTTTTGCATGCGCACAAAGCAATTTTCAAAGCACATTTTTCCACTCCGATTGAGACACATCCGAAACATGATTTTTGAAAGCTTCAACAGCTGCTACGCATTTTTTCTTGTTGCTAAGGAATATGAAGAAGTCATTGGGTGCCAAATCAGGGCTGTACGGTAGATGGCTTATCAATTCGACATCATGAGTGTAGCTCATCGTTTCAGCTGATGTGTGAGAGCTCGCATTGTTGTGATGCTAAATGATCTTATTATCTTTTCTCATTTCTTCGAACACTGTTGGCAAACAGATGGCTGTATACAACTCAGAATTGACCTCCTTGGCTCAACTATGTTGCACTGTGGCAACATGGCCGGCTATACCGAAAAAAAAGCAATCATTTGCTTCGATGTACTTCTTTCACAAACAACTTTTGTTGGATTTGGCTCGTCTTGAAAGACCCATACGGTCGATTGCTGTTCATATGCATAGATCCATGATTCGTCACCTGTGACAATGTTATACACTGCCTTTCAGCTACCGTAGTTATACTTTTTCAACATCTCTTTGTCATACTAATGCCCAAGGATTCCTCAATCTCGCGGTATGCCACATGTCGGTCTTGCTTAATCCGTTCACGCACAGCATCGATAGTTTTGGCAAAGTGACCAAAGTTGGACGTTCTTCACGAAATTTATCCTAAAGCGAACGGCGTCCGAGACTAACTCTTGGTAACAGCGATTAACAGTGATTTTTGATGGTGCTTCATCGCCAAAAGTCGAAACAAGTTGATTGAAACACTCCTGTCTCGACCACGTCGAAAACCGACGCCGAAAATCGTAAAAAATCATCGAACGAAAATGTTTACGTGATAATTTTATTTTTCGACTGAGATGAATTTTTCAACACACTGTAAACAAAACAATTCGCCTTCAAACGACAAAACGTTCTAAGTGAAGTTATGCTAAAAAAAATGTCAGTTTCCAATGGAAGTTCCAGTTTGCTTCAGGGAACACTATTATTGTCAGGAACCGAAATATAAATAGCAACCCTCGTATGCACTTATTTACATTTTTTCCTATTCTTGTGTACTTTAAGTGGGATTTAAACCTTAAAAATATATCTTACACTGAGAAACTAGACAAATTATCATTCCAACGGTATGTAACATGCCTAACTAATATTTCATACCTTCGATAATATAAGTAGTATATGCACAGTATGTCCACCTCAGGAATAAAAACACTGTTTTTATATAGTATCAAGGCCTTATAGCCTTTGGACTCCATGTGGTATCCAACTATCAGAAAACCATTTTCTGCATTAATGTGAGGCAGAAAACGCAATATCATTTTTAACATTATCTGTCGCGGGAGTCAAAGTGGATGATTAAATGGCGGAAGTCTCGAAAATATTACGTGTGGACAAACTCCAAAAACTGATTTACGTTCAAGATCTTGAAATCCATAACATCATTAAATTAGATCCCATGTCTTGCTAACTTAAACGAACTTAAGCTCCTCAGAGTAATCCTACCTTGGCCGTAGATTTTTGTATTGTATAATGTCTCCGATCGGCATGCAGCAGCACCATTAAATTCGAGGCCATCTTATAGGTGGACAAATTTTGTATGGTCAAATACAGCCGAAAAACCGGGCCAACGCCACAAACCTCCGCCGATAATTTGACCGGAGCATGAGTAATATCGCCCGATATTGTGCGTTCCGAGGAGTTTAAGGCCTCAACTGTAGCACGAGCAGCCGTATGGCGCAAACGCCATAATTCCACCTGGAAACTGCCATACGTCGCTGAAAGAGATAAAATACAATTAAAAAAAATTAAACCTCTTGTAGAAATATCAGACTAACTCTTAGCATTTTGCTTCTCTCTTGCCACCTGCTCCACAAATATTGAACTCTTTTTTGGTTTCTCCAACACGGAGGCATTTACCATATCGCTGCTGCTGGGGAAACCTCGACCAGATAAGTTTTGATTCGGCTCGAATGAAGCGGTCCTCTTAAGTATTTTAATTATTAGTTCACCCTCCAATGTGGTGAGACACAATACATGCTCCTCCAACCCCAAATAACCAAAAACCATTGAGCTGACAGTGCCGGAAATTTGAAATTGGTCCA
Organism: Hydrotaea diabolus; assembly: GCA_963513945.1. Lineage (NCBI taxonomy): Eukaryota > Metazoa > Arthropoda > Insecta > Diptera > Muscidae > Hydrotaea > Hydrotaea diabolus. The sequence continues at coordinate 157,792,497 of OY740719.1, read as the reverse complement.
CCAAATATTTTTGCATATAAAATTGGACTAGTCCTCCTTCCAGAGCCACACAGATCAAGGTCAAGCCAAGATGGGTAAGATTAATCATGGTCATGCATATGGGCTGCTGGGCCAAAGGGACCATATACAGTTGTTTGCCTTTCTTTGAATAGCACACCAATTTCTTATCCATCGATGAGACAACAATTGTTTGGTCTATCGGCAAAAGGACCAGACCAGTCAGAGGGTGGGACAGCTTAAAGATTTCCTGGCCCTCTGCTGCGGCCTTCCTTAGTAGATAAACGGACCCATAACGAGTTGCTATAGCAATGCAGAAATCTGTTTCAAAACAACCATGAACCGCCACCATGCTGGGAGTAATGTCGGGACATGCCTTAACCCGGAATAAGACACTGAAACTTTGGGGTTCCACAATAATAATTTCCCCATGATCGGTGGCTATGACCAAGTGAGACGGTGGTTGAGAGTCTCCACTGGAGACACGTGCGAGGCATTTCAAGGCCACAGCGTTCGAGTAGCGTATCAAGGACCCCTCGGCTTGCTCGCGTATAAACTCCTTAAAGAAAAAAATAAATTTGTCGTATTAAAATAAAAAAAAAGTACATTTATCAAAATTACACTGAAAAAATTTGAGAACAGTCAATTTCTTTTATTCTATAACCAAGATTTTTTATAGAAAAGTTGAATTATAGAAAATTTGACGCAAGTCAAGTTTCTCAAGAAAAATTTGACGCCGGTCAAGTTTCTTATAGAAAATTTGACGCCAGTCAAGTTTTCTTATAGAAAATTTGAAGCAGTCAAGTTTTCTTATAGAAAATTTGACGCCAGTCAAGTTTTCTTTGACGGCAGTCAAGTTTTCTTACAGAAAATTTGACGGCAGTCAAGTTTTCTTATTAAAAATTTGACGCCAGTCAAGTTTTCTTATTGAAAATTTGACGCCAGTCAAGTTTTCTTATAGAAAATTTGACGCCAGTCAAGTTTTCTGATAGAAAATTTGACGCCAGTTAAGTTTTCTTATAGAAAATTTGACGCCAGTCAAGTTTTCTTAAAGAAAATTTGACGCCAGTCAAGTTTTCTTATAGAAAATTTGAAGCAGTCAAGTTTTCTTATAGAAAATTTAAAGCAGTCAAGTTTTCTTATAGAAAATTTGACGCCGGTCAAGTTTTCTTATAGAAAATTTGATGCCAGTCAAGTTTTCTTATAGAAAATTTGACGCCAGTCAAGTTTTCTTATAGAAAATTTGCCGCCATTCAAGTTTTCTTATAGAAAATTTGCCGCTAGTCAAGTTTTCTTATAGAAAATTTTACTCTAGTCAAGTTTTCTAATAGAAAATTTGCCGCCAGTCAAGTTTCCTAATAGAAAATTTGCCGCCAGTCAAGTTTTCTTATAGAAAATTTGCCGCCAGTCAAGTTTTCTTATAGAAAATTTGCCGCCAGTCAAGTTTTCTTATAGAAAATTTGCCGCCAGTCATGTTTTCTTTTAGAAAATTTGCCGCTTGTTATGTTTTCTTATAGAAAATTTGCCGTCAGTCAAGTTTTCTTATAGAAAATTTGCCGCTATTTTCCTTATTTTATCATGTACTTACATCTCTTTCATGTGGCAAAAGATTTAGTAAATGCTGTGATTTTCTAGTTAATTTGGGTCTTTCGAATGCTTTCAATCCTTCGATTATGCCTTCCTGATCTTCTGTCCTCACAATGCTCAATTTACGCCATATTTCTCGTTCCTCGTCCATCACATCCAGTTCGGGCAAAGTGTATTTGAAATATGGTTTCATATGACGATAGAATAAAACAGATTCCGCTATTGCAACGGCCACAACTAGAAAATTTCAACAACAAATTAATTAATATAAATGGATATTGCTCAAACAAAAAACTTACTTGGTGTTTTCGGTTCCGATTCATCGACATACAAACTTACTATGGCTGAGGGTATGCCCTTCAGCTCATGTTCCGACTCCAATTCTATGCCACGAAAAACTTTTAAAGTGGCCGCTGGAGGTTCCTCATCAATTGATATATCGGTGGCTATGAGACGCACATAATTATCCGATTTAATATCGCTGACGGTCATGCATGAGGGCAGTGTCGTCAGTTTCGGTTGTTCACAATCGACGATGACCTGTAGCCAATTTCCAGGTGAAACCATTTTCGAAATATGCCAAGTTTTCTTTTGGTGCGTTTCAACTGTTTCATGGAATCCTTAAAGTACGAGTACGTACTGGGTTAGATATATTTTTCCCATTGCCATGGCAACTGCTTGGAAAAGAATTGGGTTGCCACTGTCGGAGTCCTGAAGTCCGTTAAGGGTTGCACGTGAGGGTTACGCACAGGGTTGAAATAGACAAAAACCCAATATTACCTAAAAAATAACAACATTAAGAAATTTCTTTAGTTTGGAATAAAGTTTGCATTAGGTCTGTTTTATTTCACAAGCTAAAAAAACTTCGCTTTAATACCCTCTAAGGCAATAAATTTAATTAAAAAAAAACATATTTTTTGCTTCAAAAAAGCTGGAGATCTTTTGTTTTATTCATTTTTGATTTATAGAGAAAACCATTATTGAAAAAAGCGCTAAGTAACCTTGACGGAATTGAGCGGACCTAAGCGAATCCGCTTGGGGATTGTTAATTCCATCAAGTTTTAATCAATGTTTGGAGTGCTCGCTGTAGGCGGTTTTAAGTGGGTTTTGTCGATTTTCAAATAAAACACCCTATTATTTGATAACGTTGTTTAAGCGCCATGCGACTCATTTAGTTCCACGGAGATACTTGCTGTCAAGATTTCTAGCGGGTAACAGTGAATCCAGTTTACGCGATTTATCTTCAGTTTGGGGATTTTATTTTAAAAATGGAGGTTAATATTTTGGTTTGGGGATTTTAAAGGGATTTGGAATTTAAAATAAGTGGATTTTTGGGGCTGATATTTCTATTGTGGCCTTTCTTATTTGGAAGTTATGTTACTGTCTACATAGACAAACCAAATTCATATTCGTGAATATAAGGGTGTTTTTCAGTGGAAATGAGTTCATAGCAGAAGTTAATAATCAAAGCGTTGTTCATTATGGACAAACAAATTTTATATATAAAAAACGGCATTAAAAATATAAGTAAATCCAATTTTAGAGGTTCTTGCACAAAACGAGAAAAAATTTAATTGTTCGTATTATAAGTAACTATATTAAGGCATAGGTCTAATCTGGCATATATTTGATCAGGCGTAAAGTCATTTTGATTTATGCGTATTTTACACAGGATGTAAACATTTTAGTTTTGGGCCTGCTCTAAAATAATCTAAATATACTTATAGCTTGTCAATAGTATCTGATAATAACGATCACTTGTTCGATGAGAAATGTATACGAATAATTATTAAGACACTGTAAATGGCCCATATGCAGATTTTGTAAAGTAAGAAATATGTTGATCCAAAATGTGTGCTCTAGCTCTATAGACAGCAATGTGCAAAAAGTTGACCCCAGAAAATAGCTCCAAACTCCCAAAATCAATCATTTATAATCGTAGTTTTGATTGGATATCACCTTCTACACCTTTTGATGTAGCATTTAATAGGCGTGTTCTATTGATACTCGCTTATTAAACGAGTAAGTGGCGATAGCTTTAATTTCATAAAGTACTTTGTATACAATAACTGATTGCTTTGATCATCATAAACGGTTTGATTTGAAAACATGTAATTTGTAGAAATAAGGTTATTCAAGAAATATAGTGTGATCCATCTTTACACTGACTGTTCTTACGAATTGGTACCAATCACGGGGATGATGGAAGTTTTGTGTCATTTAAACATTTTTCTTTATCATTTTTTTGGAATCATAAGCTTGTTGTGATAGATTGAGATGTTCAGTTTGCTCTATTTTTAGAGATTCAAGTTCTTCAGATTTAGCAACTTGTATTTTACATAGAAGCAAATTGCAATTGTGGCAAGTGTCAACATTAGGTTTTTTAAAATTTTAATTGAGTGTTCCAAATAATTGAGCAAATTTTGAAAGCGATACGGAGTCGTCGTATTTATCTCCATATAGGCGATGCATTTCAGCCACAGACAAATCACTCGGTAGATAACGCTTAGAGGTATCACGACGAGTATAGTGCGACTCATATGACGGAAAGCTTTTAATGAAATCTAAAATTTTCTTTTCTTTTGACATAGAAAGTTTTCTGGAGCACGTATGTTTTCCCCGCAAATCTCCAATGACACTACACCCTTCAAGTTTTGACTTCGCAACCGTTTTTATGAATTGCTATGTCTCAGATAACGTAAATCTGAAGCATTTTTGGCAAATTGAAATTCTATTACCTCCAACCTCTAAAAAATAATAGTATGAATGCGCGCTGCTTCGAGGATTTCTCTCGTGTTTAACTCTTTTTATAGTGTTCGTTTCTTGAATTTCAATTAATCCATTAATAATGTCTTACGTAAGTTGTAAGACCCTTGTCCCCAATACTGCTTGCAAAGGATTGCTGTTATTCGTATGTTATTCAATCAGCGCATCTTTACCTGCATAAGGGTCGCACAACACGAGCAGGAACAAGTTTCCAGATGTTGAAAAATAACTTTTCCCGAGGTTTCTTAATATTTTTCGCGGCGTGTGTGAGGTTTTCTTTAGTTCCACTCCATTTGCCACACGTTTAGAATTTTCCTCAATTTTAATTTGTATTATTGTCAACTAATAAATAAATGTATTTAGACAACATTTACATCTTTGTTTTCAGAATCTGAACTGGCTGTTACTTATATTTAAACTAGGATCAATATCCGAATCATCAGTTGAAAAATCAAAATTTCTCACATTGCTATTCTCAAATATGCTACATATATTTTCACTTTCCATTTTTTAAGCACATACTCTTACCAACGCAACAGTCTTTAATCAACTGAACAGATTATGTACAGAAATAGACAAAATGAACAAAAACAAACTTATGTTGATACAAAATACCGTTATAGTCAAACTGAAATTAAGCAGAGCATTGTAAGTACACTTTTCAAAAACCGGAATATTTGAAAACGGATTGGATCAAAATGTGGAGGTCAAGGAAACGAACCAGAATATGGCCTTAACTCGATTTTGACTTAACTTGACTTAAGATGTTATTATATATTGCCACAGAATTTTTCTACAATAGTTTTCACCTCCTAAGCCTCCTCTTAAGCAGGTTACCACTCGAACACGACCATTATCAATAAAAAAATATCTGTCTGGTATAAATAGCGACTTTAAAACGTTTGCCTAGTAGTTTACATTTCTTGAGGATTTGGAGATAAGTAACCGTTGTTTTTTGGGATTTTTGGCACGCCAAAATATGTTGGCACCACTGGCGGGAAAGAGCTTTTACTGTCAGAATGACATAAGATTCCAATATATACCTGAAGATGGACCACCAAGTTTGATATTTAATTCGTTTGGTACACCAGTGTAATTTAATAATAAAAAAAGATATTCTGTCGATTTTAAAAAGTGAAATTGAGTGTTTCAGCAAAAATTAAAGTAAAACTACAAATTATATCCATATATCCATATTAAACAGCTCACACATTTTATAGAGAAACAAAAAAGTCATAATGGAAATCAAACAAAAAATGCCACTGATTAAAAAAATGTATACCCATTCATAATTACACAATTTGTACACTTTTACTGAAATGAAAACTCAACACTTTCATTGATTCCTCAACAACAAGTCAAGTAGAAGCCAACCAGATCCAGCTGTCCTATAATTAACATACTTCCATATTTATGTAAAAAAGCAACGATTCTCTACTCCACTCTGTCTGCACGGTATCAACGAGATCTTAATGTCCAATGGATCGTTCGGTCTATCGATACCACTACCAACAACACCACCACCGCTCACCTTCGTCCAAAATCAACCCATAGTTAGATGGATTGTTTGCCATTAGCACCGGCAACAACAAATAGTGCCGATACTGGCGTTTGGCTGCTGGTTAGTAATTGCCTAAAACCACAGATGAAAAAAAAACTACCAATAAAATCCGGTCAAGTGAAAGCTATCCACCGACAGCAAAAAAAAACCAAGAATCACCACAGCAATACCAACAGCGAGGAGCGACACACGCGCTCCGCTCCGCAGCACAAGAATCATGATCATTTCATGATCATAAATGTAAATATTTGCAAAATCAATAAAGTTGGTCGGTCGTCCACATAGGCCCGGTAGTATTTTGGTTGCTGGTACTGTTGGCGTCGTAGCCGTAACAGACACAATATTTCGAGAAACGAATTTAATTATAATTTTTTTCATTTATTGACCAACTTTAAGTGGGCAAATGAAAAATTTCAGGCAAATGACGTTTGGCGAACCGCATGGCAAACTTCTTTTGTAGTACTCGTATATGTTTCTTGACTGAATGTTCTCAATTTGAATTAAAATTCTTACAAACAATCAAGAATTTTAAAAATGTTTTAAATTTTGATTTTATGTTGTCACATTAATTTTGACTATTTATTCAGAAAGGTAAAATCCAAGCTTCTTATTTAAAATTCGCAAGAGCAAACTTTACCATAATTTATTGACCACAATATCCTTCATGTGGCCACTTCGGCTGGCTACGCATTAGCCCATCTGTCAACCCAATTTTTTAAGAAACTGATGACGGTTTCTGGCTCTCTATCTCACAAATGGACTTTTCGCTATTTGCCTAATGGATACGAGTTGGAAAATTGGAATCATCAATTGACTAAGATTGTGACGTAGACTGCATAACATTGCGCGCCATCCTGCTGAAACCGAACACCGTCCCAGTCTCTATCTTTAATCTCACTGTCACCCTATATGAAGTTTGACAGTATTTTTTAAGTTAAATGACCTCTATGAGAAAGCAAGACTTCCCGACGATCACGTTAGCATACCCGCCGAGAAAATGTGCTTTGTCAAAAAAAAAAAAGATTCTTCGAGTATAATCATAGTCCATTTCGTGCAGCTCTCGCGCTAGAACTGATAAGCGATAACAAAGCGGATGGTCGGATGGCCATCAGTTGTCGAGTCAATTGCGAGTCGATGTTTCAGGACTGAGTCGCACACTCGGCTACGGCAGCTATATTCCGGTCACACGTGGTCCTTGAGTGTTGTCCACTAGCACCTCAGTCTCATGAGTTTTTGAACAAAATTGCGACGAACAGGCGCGGAGCAAGAAGAAAAAAATATGGTTGGGGATACAATATTAGAAAGGCATTACATTGTTGTTGGTTATATGGTTGTTGCAAAACAGTATTATGATCCTCATAACATTAGTAGATTCACATACAACCATACTATGATCCCATTAACTATATTATGATACACCCTCAGCCATTCTATGATCCCCTCAACAAAATAATGATTCACATTCAACCATACTATGAACCATAATATGATCATAACAACCATAGCATGTTTCACATACAACCATAGTATGCTACTCACAACAATACTATTTTTCACATAAAACTATAGATTAATCCTTCCAAGCATAGTATGTTTTACATACTTTTATTACAACCATAGTATGTTTCAAATACAGGGTGGGCCAAAAGTTAACATGGGGTTAAAAATTATAATAACTTTTTCGTTTATTATTTTTTTCTCAGATTATACTTATATAATATACAAAATGGAAATTGTTTGCAGCTTTTGAATTTCTACAACAATGATGGCCTTGAGTTAAGGGATTGTCTTGGGCTTGTTCAGATATGCTCGCTCCTTAAAATAACCCCAAAGAAAATATACGGGTGCTGACAAATCTAGCGATCGCGGTCAAATAATTTCATAATTTTTGGAAATTATTCGCTCTTCGAAAATTTGACTTAAAAGTGCCATTGTTATTTCTCGGGCAGTGGCTCCGTCCTTCTGAAGCCACATCTCAGGTCTGAATTCAATAGCAGGACGTACAAAATGTTCTATCATAAACCGATACCGGTGTCCATTTACGGTTACAGCACTTCCATCTTCATTCTCGAAGGAGTAAGCCCCAATTATATTTGCAGTGATATGTGATCTCACACCATACTGTACGCCTAATGGGGTGCAATTGGTGTTGATGAATGGCTCTTGGAAAAAATCAATGCATCCATGACGTTAAAATTACATTTCATTTCCACCTTGATTCCTTTTTGGCACAATTACCTCAGGAATCGGACGAACAAGGAGAGAGGTTAAGCCAGATGACCATGCCAATGGAAAAGCGATTAAAATGCAAAAAATTGGATGCATTGCTTGCGGAGGTTTGTTGGTGGAGTTCTAAAATTATGCAGTTTGAAGATAAAAGCACCGAAAATGAAGATGGCACTGAAATTTGTGGACACACTGAACAAAACATGCCCTTGAATATTATGTCTATCTCGGATGATGATGCAGACTCAGATCATGAATATGAACAACCTACGAAGAAAATAAGGTCATCAGAACCACAAGCGTCAACTTCAGCGAGGATGGATAGTGACAATAATTAAAAATGTTCTAAATTTTGTTTCCATGCATAGAAAACATATGAAAATCTTATATTTTCTGTGTAAGAATAGCTGTAATATGAATCAGAATGTTTATTTTCATGCAAAATAAAGAATCAATAAAAAAGTCATCAACGTTTTTTCCAAAGAATTTTGTACATGTCTCGAGCAAATTTTTCAAATTCATACCTTCACTTAATTGTGCATAAAAGCGAAACGCGTAAATCGATTTTCATGATCTATGTCTCATTTTGTTCAAAGGTTATGTGACTTTACGTGAAAGTAATAGGACTTGACACTTTTTACCGTTTTGTATTTTTTTGAATTAAAAAAAAACTTTCAATTTTTTAGGCAAAAATATTTTTTTCTTTATTCATTTATTTATAACTGCGAAACTGTTGCTTTTGTAGCGAAACGTTGTATAAACAGATTAAAGGACTTATATATTATAGAGTTTGGTTTTACTTTCAACAATTGCAGCAAGGCTTTCTGAAGAGGGTTGTCGCGGACCCGAAATCATGATAAAAGTAGTGTGCAGCCACGAAAATCAATGTCACTTTGCCATTTTGTTAAAAACTTGTCTTCTATTTAAATATAGAAGCAAGAGGCCTTGAGCCGGTTTAATCCCTGTTCAATGTGTAAAAGCAACAGACCGAAATAAAACAAACGAGCTAAACAGGAATTCTAATTTTTCATTTTTTTAAATTTGTTTCAGCTTATTCGGACTAGTGGTTCTCGAGTTATGACAAACAAAAGAGCCTTAAACATACAAATTCCCCTATACGATACTTAAACTTTAAAATAATTATCGAAGTTTAAGTAAAGTTTTACTAGCAACTTTTTTTTGTTTTTTAAAAGCAATCTTTTATAAGCCATCTGTCAAAATTTCCGAAATATTTAATGATTATTATCTTTGTAACAGGTGATTGAAGTAAACAAGTTTTATAATTTTTGAAAAATGGAAAATTAAGAGTTGGTTGGTTATGAAAGGTTATACGCCACAATTAATCAAAGATGAATTGGATTCTGTACAGGGTGATAATGCACCATCATACTCCACCGTGAAATCCTGGGTTCAACAATTTAAAATGGGTCGTTCAAGTACGGAAGATGAACAACGCTCTGGAAGACCGAAAACTGCTACTACTATTGAAAACATTAGAAAAGTATTTAATGAAGTGACTAAAGATAGACGAACAAAGCTTAGAGAACTTTCTGATATTATTAAAATACACGAAAAACGAGTTTGGAGTATTTTACATGATGAACTCCACATAAAAAAGCTATCAGCAAGAACGCTGCCGCGTTTGTTGACTTTGCCCCAAAAAATCGTTTGTTGGACCAATTCCGAGTAGCTTTTAGCGATTTATCAGCGTAATCCAATAGAGTTCTTCCGCCGATTCATAACTGTTGATGAAACATGGATCCAGCACTACATCCCAGAATGCAAAGAACAGTCAAAACAATGGATAGAAGCTGGTAAAAGTGGCCCCAAGAAGGCGAAAACTGTTAAGTCAGCAGGAAAAGTAATGGCCTCAGTATTTTGGGATGCAAGGGGTATAATATTTATTGATTATCTTGATAAAGGAAAAACTATAAATAGTGAATATTATTGTGCATTATTGGATCGGTTGAGTGAATAAATCAATATAAAACGACCACATTAAAAAAAAAAAGTTCTTTTTCATCAAGATAATGCTCCTTCCCACACTGCATTTTTAACTCAACAAAAACTGGCCGAATTACGATTTGAAATTGCTCCGCATCCACCATATAGTCCAGATTTAGCTCCTTCTGATTATTTCTTGTTTCCAAATTTAAAAAAATTCTCGGTGACAACAATTTTCGTCCAATAGCGAGGTTATTGCTGAAACTGAGGCATATTTTGAAGGTCTTGAAAAATCTTATTTTTCGGATGGAATTAAAAAACTTGAAAAACGTTTGATGAAGTGTATTGAGTTGGAAGGCGATCATGTTGAAAAATAAATAATAAAAATTCCAAAAAAACGGTTCTTTTTATGTTAGGCCAGTTACTTTTGCGGTCGCCCTCGTACCTTGATCAAACGAATGATGATGAAGTTCTTCTTTTTGGGGCTACTTTCACAAACAATTATCAGAGTTGAGTCCCGAAATCATGTGTTGTACAGTTGTGAATCTCTCCATTATTTATTCTCCAAGTGTTATTAATACAAGCTGAAAAAATAAACTAATAATTAATAAATTTTTTTATCTTCATGGTAACTTTTGGCCCACCCTGTACAATACTATGTTTCACATAAAAATATTGATTGATCCACACAACCGCAGTATGTTTCACATAAAACCATGTGATCCACACAACCACGCTATGTTTCACATACAACCACAGTATGATCCTCACAACAATAGTATGAATCACATGCAACTACATTATGATCCCTGCAACTATAGTATGATCCCACTCAACCTCACTATGATTCCGATAATTATTTATAAGTATTGGAATATGTTGATTTTCAACAAAAGAGAATCTTAATAAGTAAATTCAGGTTGTCCGTCAGTTGGGTATACTACTTTGTTTGTTTATAATTTTTGATTAAATAAAAGAGAATGGAACTTATATTGATAAATGTTTTAATGTCGACAATTATGAATGGAATACAACATCAGATAAATGTTTTTCATTACATTCTCACACATTTCACGTGGTATTTCATTAATTTCATCATTTTGTTTGAGTTGCTCGAGCGTTTCTGATTTATTTGCATAAACTTTGCTTTTCAGATGTCCCCATAAAAAGAAGTCCGGAGCAGTCAAATAAGGCAACCGTGGAGGCCAATCAACATCATCATTTCTTGAAATAACTTGTTGTGAAAAGAGGTCCAGCAGTAATTCCATTGTAATCAAGGCTGCATGCGATGTGGCACCGTCTTATTGATACCACATTTTAAGCAAGCCCAAAGCCCGCTCTCCATTGACAGTTACCGTTACGCCGTTTTCACTTTTATAGAACTGCGACTGATAAATATGAGCTGTCAAGACTAATGTTTACCATAATGGCGGCAAAACATAGTAGTATACCTCCCCGGCGGACACCCTGTACTTTAAAAATTCATTTAATTCAAAATAATAAGAGAGGTTTATTTAACAATAGAAAAAATCCGATTAAAAAACGTAAGTGTTTCGTTTATTAAAAACATTACAGTTTTAATTTAAAGATAAAAAGTACTATTATTTCATAAGATTTGTAACAATAAAATTGCCATAAAAACCATATTCAAATTAAAAAATTACAATAATAACATATGATTGCCGTAATCGTATTTTTGTTAACATAAAACCCAAAAAACAATACCAAGAATGTTTACATTATCGCTACAACCATGTTTTAACTTTTTAACTTAGCAAAAATACTGTTGTTACATTTCAACAATGTTACTATTGCCGCAATCATACTATTGCCAAAATGAAATTAAAAAAAAAAAACAATTCCATGGTTGCGACAAACATACTTTTATTACAGAGAACATACTATTGTTGCCGTAACCATATTTTTTCTCTGCGTGCAGTTTCATCAAGTTGCATTTGCGGGGCAATACTTTTTGAAGAACAAAGTGTAGCAGTACCTGTCAATGGGAGGATTGTTATTTAAAAATGTTGAAGGAGTTTTTTACCCAGAATTGCTGCGAAGAAGTATCCGATTCAACAGCATTTAGTTCCAGCAAAATGGATCAACTGCACATATAGCCACAACGATTATGGCAGAGCTCCAACGACAAGTCCCAAACAAATTAATATCCAGAAATTCCATTTTTCGCTGGCACCAGACTCTTTTTATGGGTTTATGTCAAGCAAGAGGTGTACAAAAAGAACCCAGGGAAATTGACTGAATTGAAGTAGTCCATTTAAACAATAATTAAAGTGATCCCAACATCAACCCTTTAGGCCGCAAAGAATAACTTCCTGATCAGGTGTCGCATATGCGTGGACGATCTTGAAGGTCATTTGCGGTCTACCATCTTCAAAAAAATAAGCCATATTAAATTATGTTGAATTTTCTATAAAATAAAAAAATAAATTAAATACCATAATTAAAAAAAAAATTATTTTAATTTTTTATTGCAACACCATAAGTGAGCCACCCTGTATATAGGGTTTATGTTAATAAGCCAGTAACAATTCCTGATCTCATATTCGAGATTTAACATTGGTGTGATACAGTCATGCAAAATTTCATGAAGAGTAACGGCCCCGGGCCATTTGACGAGTATTTTATTCCCCTACTCGCAGAGAAAAAATATGGTTACTACATGGTCACGACAACAATAATATGTTCTCTGCCATACAAGTTGGTTGGTAGCAACCACAGTATTGTTTTTTGAATTTTCTTTTGACAATAGTATGATTGCGACAATATTAATATTTTTAAAATGTAACAATAGTATTATGGCCAAATTTAAAAATAAACCTATGGTTGCAGCAACAACATACATATGGTTGGTGCGACAAAAGTATTGTTTTCTGGGTTTTATGTTAACAATAATATAGGGTGATCCATCTAGAGGTATTTTTTCAGAACAAAAACTATATAAAAATTCGAATCAAGTGTGGAATCTTTATTGGTAATTTAAAAGGACATTTTATGGCATTTATTTTTTGAATATAATTACCTCAGGGTTTCCATTCTGAGGGTCCAATTTTGGATAACTTGTTCGAGAATTTCGACCGATATGGCCTTAATGACACGCATTATGTTGGCTTCCAAAACCTGAATCGTAGCTGGTTTGTCAGTATAGACTTTACGTAACCCTAAAGATAAATGTCGAAAGGTGTGATATCAGTCGATCTAGGCGGCCAACTCACCTGTCCAAAACGTGAACTTATTTGCTTTTCGAAATGACCTCTCAATAGATCCATTGTTTGAGCAGCTTTATGGCAAGTGGCACCGTCCTGTTGAAACCAAGTGTCGTCAAGATTACGGGCTTCAATTTCAGGTAGCATAAAGATCGATATCATGGCGCGATAGCGAGCACCATCCACGCACGCAGAAAAAAAGTATGGTTGTGGTGACAATATTCGAAGAGGATCATACTATTGTTGGTTATATGGTTGTGGCACAACAATATTATGATCCTCACAACAAAAGTATGATTCACACACAACCATACTATATTCCCTACAACCATATTATGTGTCACACTCAACCATACTATTATCCCCAAAACCACATTATGATCCTCATAACCATAATATCTTGCACAAACAACCATAGTATGGTCGTCACAACCATAGTATGATTCACACGCAACCATATTATGATCCCTACAACCATAATATGATTCTACTCAACCACACTATGATCCGATTTTTTTTTTAGTCAACATTAGAGATTCTTATTAAGCATTTTTGTAAAATTAGTTCATAGTCTGATTTGAGACAGTGTTTCTTTTGAACAATTTATTGAAAAAACTAAACTATATTCAAACGGCAGTCAAAAAGAGTTTTAGTTGCAAGCAGTGGTGACTGCAAGGGGTGAATGCTTCTTTACCATCCGTAGACCCGAATGACGAACGTTATAAAACCATGATGAATGGCTATATACTTAAAAGCAGGCAGATTTTAAATAAACGAGAACCAGTCGGCAATAGAGTATTCCATCGAACAAAGTAAACACAATAGAAATCACGATTGTTGTTTTTTTATAATGAAACAACCATGCACTGTATCGTGTGTGTGTATGTTTTTTGGTAACCAAAAAAAAACACGCACACATAGCCTTTAAAACCTGTTATGCTTTGTTTGTAGTCGCAACCATACTGCATGATTGCCGTAATCATATTATTGTTAACGTGGATCTTTAACAACAATACTTTTGTCGCACCAACAATATTAACATGGTTGGTACAACCATATTTTCATTTCTAAGTTTAGCAATAATAGTACGAGTATTGTAACATTTCGACAAAATTAATATTGCCGCAATCATACTAGTGTCAAAATAAAATTCAGAAAACAATAATATGGTTGCGACGAATATGCTTTTATTGTAGAGAACATATTATTGTTGCCGTGACCACCATGTCTTTTCTCTGCGTGCGGTTACGTTCCGGCCATCATTTTTGAAAAAATATGCACCGATGATTCCACCAGCTTATAAACCGCACCAAACCGTGGTTTTCTCTGGGTACACGCAGAGAAAAGATAAGGTTACTATATGGTCACGGCAACAATAGTATGTTCTCAGCAGTAAAAGTATGGTCGTCGCAACCATAGTATTGTTTTTTGAATTTTATTTTGACAATAGTATGATTGCGGCAATATTAATATTGTTGAAATGTAACAAAAGTATTATTGCCAAATTTAAAAACGAAAATATGGTTGTAGCAACAATATAAATATGGTTGGTGGGACAAAAGTATTGATTTCATGGGTTTTATGTTAACAATAACATGATTACAACAATCATACCGGCAAAACCTTATTTTTTTTAATTTGAAAATGTTATTTCTACGATTCTTCTTTCTTTCTCTTTTTTCAAAAAAAACTACGGATTAGTATAACTAAAATATTTTTAATAAATGAATTTTTTTTACTGTTAAATAAATCACTCCTATTGTTACGAACATAACTTACTTAATAAAATTCTTTATTGTTGAATAACAATTTATTCCAGTCTTTACAAACAATTTTGGGGATCATAGTATGGTTGTGAGTAAGTCATACTATGGTTGTACGTTAAACATACTATGGTTATGAGGATCATAATATGGTTGTGGGGATCATAGTATGGTTGAAAGTGAATAATAATATGGTTGTGGGGATCATAGTATGGTTGTGTGTGAATGATTATATTGTTGTGAGGACCATAATATTATTATGGGGATCATAGTATGGTTGTGTGTAAACCATACTATTGTTGTGATGATCATAATATTGTTGTGCCACAACCATATAACCAACAATAGTATGGTGCTCTACGAATATTGTTACCCCAACCATACTTTTTTTCTGCGTGTATAATGGTGCCTATTGAACCTCTTCTTGTTGCTTTTCAGTCCAAATGCGGCAATTTTGTGTATTGACTTTGCCGTTGAGCCAGAAATGGGCCTCATCACTGAACCAAATTTTGGTGGATCTTCCCGTTTCTCACCGAACGCACATTTCCATAATACAGTTGCCAACATTTGAAAGTAATTATTTTCAAAAAATAAATGCCATAAAATGTCCTTTCAAATTACCAATAAAGATTCCACACTTGAAATGAATTTTTATATTTTTTTTGTTCTAAAAAATACCTCTAGATGGATCACCCTATATAATGAATTTGTCTTAATTTGAATATGGGTTTTACAACAGTGTTATTGTTACGAATATTATGATATAATAGTAAGTTTTATATGGGAACTAAAATTTTTCAAACAGCATGTTTAGATCTGTGACCTGGAATATTTTTAATAAACGGATACTGTTAAATAAACAACTCCTATTATTTAAATTAAATGCATTTTTAAAAACTTTACTTAATTAAAATCTCAATTGTTGACAATTCTAATAAATAATTTGGAATCATAGGGTGGTTGTAGGAATCATAACATGGTAGCGTGTACATCATACTATGGTTGTGAGGATCATACTATGGTTGTATGTGAAACATACTATGGTTGTGAGGGATCACCAAGATTATAACCATATCTTTGGTCAAAGTTCGGGACAGAAATTTCGTCCCAAAATAAATTTTAAAGCAGAATTTCATTGTTATATCTAATGATCAATCTGGAAATATACTCAAAAGTCACCCCTTATAAAAATGATCACGGTGAATCATATATTCTGTAAGTCTACATTACAATGACTACTGAATCAGCAGTTTAATCTATTTCAAATTCAATTGATTTTGTCACGTCTGAATACAATACTAATGAACTTATCACGATATTCGCCCAAAGTCTGTTCAATTTACATTAGCTCTGAAATGAATGACAATATTTTCCACACCTAACATACCTTCCCGATAGTGAAAAAAATGCAGACAACGTTTGTCCGTCTGTCCCCCAGTCTGTCTAGGCACACACATGTGCTCGTAATAATTACTCTCGTTATTTCCGTACTTTTACCCAAATATGTATGTAAATTTTGTACGAATATGACCAACTTTTGGCCAAGTAGTCTCGCGGTAATCTTGACCGGTTAAAAACGAGTCAAACAAACGAATTCATTCAATAAAAAAAGCACCAGCAACACCACAGAAGACAAAATCATTGAAAGCGCTTGAATGTGAACTGCAATAACAAAGATCGGGTTATTCACTTCAATTGAACGTTGTCGTTCTATCTGTGGTCGATTTGTTTTGACTTGGCTTTGACCACCAACCACATAAAGTCCGTCATGACTCATGCTTTGTTGGTATGTCCCTCCTCGTCGTCTGTCCATAAACGATTGGTAAAGATACGAAAGTGTTTTTTCTTCTTCTCTTCATTTCGTATTGTCTTTGCCTTTAACACGATGATTGTGAGGCTGAACAATTTCATCAAGAGTTGATGGTCGATCATGGTGATGATGACGGTGATCATGATGCTGGCGATGAGGCTGCAGTTTCAGTAGTGTGCATCTATTCATCGATTGACGTTCTGCTTGTTAGGGGGTTACCCCTCTTACAATACTCTATCTCTATCCATAAGCCTCTTCGATTATAATTACATTTAACCTGTTATCTGGTGCTGATGGTGTCCGCTAACCAACAGGAAGTTTGGAAAATTGCTTTGGCTAAATTTCACTCACTAACTCCTTTTTCAATGGCCGTTGCCACTGAAAATAGCCATCCCCGATCAATTGACTTCCTAAATTGGTAGTAAACGACGTTGACTAGTTTGGACAGCGCCAACGGTTAACAGCAGATGTTGCTGTTGTTTGTCTTGTTAAGTGTCAAGTACAAATTTAGCTTGCAGTTCCTCTCCAGGTGGAAATGGATCCCAGCATAGAATTCCATGTAAAATTTGACTACACTGGCGTCCTAAGAAAGGAAGTCACAAGCGCCAAATTTTCAAAATTGAGATATGGGCGGAACCGTGAATAAGTTTCCGATTTTTGTGTTTAACATAACATACACATTTTCACCTGTAAATGACTGAGAAAATGTTAAGCAAAATTATCACATCAACCACTTCTAGCGTGTTTCGTAGTCAAAACAGCTAAATATCTCAAAATTACTAAAATGGAGATGTGACTTTGTTTCTTAGGAGGGAAGTACAGTTCACCGTTAAAAATAATTTAGGGCCAAAATTACAGTTTTTCAAAGAAAAATCTCCCTGAACTTTTTAATGACCGAGAAAAGTAGCTTTATATCCTAGACTAGCCATTGAAATTACCATTTTTGTTGTCTTTGGTCTTCAGTTCACGCATAGAGAAAGTGAGGATCAAAGGTTATATCGGGTGATCAGTCTAGAGGTATTTTTTGAAAACAAAAAAAAAACAATAATTCAAGTCAAGCGTGGAATCTTTGTTGCTTTTTCGTTAGGGCATTTTATGCCATTTATTTTTTAAATATAATTTCCTTCAAATATTAACCGGGACTAAGTAACAGCGTGTCCATTCGGAATGCCCAATTTTGGATGACTCGTTCGAAAATTTCGACCGTAATGGCGTTGATGACACGCGTAATGTTGGCTTCGAACTTTGGACTTTACGTGGCTCCAAAGAAAAAAGTCTAGGCGCGATAGCGAGTACTATTCACGGTTACGTTCCGGCAATCATTATTTTTGAAAATATATGGACCGATGATTCCAGCTCTCTTGGTTGCTCTTCAGCCCAAATGCGGATATTTTATTTATTGACGTTGCCGTTGAGCCAGAAAGGGGCCTCATCACTGAATAAATCGTTGTTCGAAAACCGCGGATCATCTCGTTTCTCATTTCCATAATTTAGGTGCACAATTTGGAGACTGTGTTGCGGTGTTAGTTTTTCTACACGCATAAAAAAGTATGGTTGTGGTGACAATATTCGAAGAGGATAATACAATTGTTGGGAATATGGTTGTGGTACAACAATATTATGATCCTCACAACAATAGTATGATTCAAATACAACCATACTATGATCCTCACAACAATAGTATGATTCACACATAACCATACTATGATCCCCACAACCATAGTATGATTCACACTCAACCATACTATGATCCCCACAACCATAGTATGATTCTCACAACCATAGTATGTTTCATATACAACCGTAGTATGATCCTCACAACCATACTATGATTCACGCGCAACCATGTTATGATCCCTACAAACATAGTCTCACTATTTAGATTTGTATTATGAAAATTATTCAAAAATACATTAAATTCAAAATAATAGGGAGTGATTTAGTTCACAGTAGAAAACAATAAGTTTAAATATACGTAAGCGTTTTTATTTCAGTTAAACAAAGCCAAAACAGCTTGTTTCAAAAATTTTAATTTCAATAAAAAAGTACTATTATCGCGTTAGATCCGTACCAATAACATTTGTTCTTAAAAGTATATTTAAATAAAGAAAAATTACAATCATACAGTATGATTGCCGTAATCATATTATTGTTAACATAAAATGCAAAACACAATACTTTTGTCGCACCAACCATATTTATATTGTTGCTATAACCATATTTTCATTTTTAAATTTGGCAATAATACTATTGTTACATTTCAACAATATTAATATTGCAGCAATTATACTATTGTCAAAAATAAATTCAGTTAACAATGCTATGGTTGTGACGAACATACTTTTATTGCGGATAACATATTATTATTGCCGTGACCATGTAGTAACCATATTTTTTCTCTGCGTGTATGATAAAATGGCAAACAATACTGAAAACGAAAAAAAATAAAGTTTAACGGAACTCACGCGTAAACTCTGAAAAACCCCTATGGCAAAAAAAACTTTTGGATGGATCACCCTTTACTAGAATATTTTCGAAAAATCGATAAATCGACTTTTGGGGATAAAAATGGGCAAAGTCGGTAAGTCGACTTTTTGTCTTACAAAAAGTCTAATAGTTGACTTTTCATGTCGACCTTTTTATTCTAACTTCAAATATTTTTAATTTTCATCCAAACAATACGTACTGCTTAAATAATATGAAAAAAACTTTTATTTATTGTATACCGAGGTTAATACGTATGCCTTAAAAATGCTCTAGATTCATCCAGAACAATTAATCAAGTCGGTAAGTATAATTACACTGAAATTTTATTCGGCAATATAACAATTTTATTTTAATTTTTTTTATAAGGCGAACAGATAAACACTAAAATCAGAAATTCTGCAATAACTATTGATACCCATTTTTACGATGTTGATGTGGCCGAAGATTTTGTGGGTTCCAAGGCTAAGGAAGAGTATTTCATATGAGGGGTCTACATTAGGGTGGAGTGAAATTCAAAAAAAAAAAGTTAACCTCGGAAAGAGATGTAGTCTGGGGTCCTAAAGAGGGGAAAAATAAAGAAAAAAATTTAAAAAAATTTTTAGGGGTCGCGCCACCCTAGAAATTTGGAAATTATCGCTATTTTGGCGTTGATTTTAGAAAAATCCTAAAAATTAACGACTTAACTTATTCGAAATTTAAAAGTTTGAGCTTGTTCAGTGCCCAAACAAAAGTATTTGAGGCAAATATGAGGATAATCGACTAATATTTGTAGCTTTGGTGGCGATTTCATTGTTCAGTCAATTTTCTGAAGAAGGGACGATTTGACTTATTTTACTTTTTGAAATTTTTGAACAATGAGAAAAATTTTTTTAAATTTTTTCATGCCCTTATTTCATTGTTTACGCTATTGCAAACATTTATTGACATAAAACTTTAAAATCGGTTTAGGGGTTAGGAAAATTCACGCCTTCAAACATGTGTATTTGTTTATTTTGGCGCGACCCCTAAAATTTTTTTTAAATTTTTTTCTTTATTTTTCCCCTCTTTAGGACCCCAGACTACATCTCTTTCCGAGGTTAACTTTTTCAAATTAAAAAAAGCATGTTTTCACTCCACCCTAGTCTACATGTCGACTTTTGATTTTTTTGTAATAGTCAAAAATTCTACAAGTCGACTTTAAGTTCATGTATATTACCCTATGAGCACCCAAGAATTATTATGAAAGGAAACAGTTTCTAAAAATTATAATCTGGCAACGCCTTACAATTTAAGACACTATGGTACATCGTCTTAAAAGAGAAATGTCAACCGCAGGTGCGGACAAAAAGAAGGCCAACGGCTAATTTCAACACGTAGAAGCCAATAATAATTTACAAGAATAAAAACTTTTAACCACGATAGTGCTTTGTAACTTTTATTATAAAATTTTCAAAGAAATACTTTTTTTTTTAAAAATATTTTATTCACCAAAAATGTTATACCAAAAATATGTGTTCGAGCTAAGCAGTTAGTGCAGGACATTGAGTGTTCCATGATTCGATATTCAAAGAGAAAAAGAAAAGAAAAACTCCATCTCAGTGTCCAAAAAAAAAAACATTCAAAATTTGAAGAATATTGTACAATAGGCACTCGCTTAATAAACTAGTAAGTGGTCGCAAAGGCGAAACTTCAAAACTTTAATGCTTCATACGAGGGTTGCTATTTATATTTCGGGTACGGCAAAAAAGCACAATAATTTATCATTGGAAATGGTTTTTATTAATTTTCAAGATATTCTCCTTTAAGATCAATACACTTTTGCATGGGCTCAAACCAATTTTCGAAGCACTTTTTCCACTCTGATTGACACACCTCCAAAACATGATTTTTTAACGTTCAACAGCTGCTTCGGGCGATGAAACACGTTCTCCACGCATTTTTTTTCTAGATGCTAGGGCATAAAAAGAAGTCCATCAATTCGACATCTTGAGTGGTCAAATAGCTCATCGTTTCAGCTGATGTGTGAGAGCTCGCATTGTCGTGATGCAAAATGATCCGTCTTCTCTTATTATCTTTCCTCATTTCTTCGAACACTGTGGGCAAACAGTTGGTTGTACATCACCTAGAATTGACCGTCCTAAGTTCCACTTAAGGCACTGTGGCCACATGGCCGGTTATACCGAATAAAAACGCAATCATTTGCTTCGATCTTCTTCCACGAACAACTTTTGTTGGATTTGCCTAGTCTTGAAAGACCCATACGGTCGATTGCTGTTTTGTTTCGGGTTCATATGCACAGATCCATGATTCGTCACCTGTGACAATGTTATATAAGTACACTGCCTTTGAGCTACCGCAGTTATACTTTTTCAACATCTCTTTGCACCAATCCATACAAGCCTTTTTTTGAGCATTCGTCAAATTATGTGGGATCCAACGAGAACAAAATTTTTTCACGACCAAATGAGCATGCAATATCTTACTGATGCTTGTCCTACTAATGCCCAAGGATGCCTCAATCTGACGGTTTGTCACATGTCGGACGTCTTTCACGAAATTCATTCTGGAGCGAACGGCGTTCGAGACAGAACTCTTGGTACCAGCGATTAGTAGTGGTTTTTGATGGTGCTTTATCGCCAAAAGTCAAAAGGAGTTTATTTAAACATTCTTGTCTCGATAACCCACGCCGAAAATCGTAAAAATCATCGAATCTTCACGGGATAATTCCATTTTTTTGACTGAGATAAATTTTTCAACACACTGTAAACAAAACAATTCGCCCTCATATGACAAAACGTTCTGATTGAAGTTGTGCTAAAAAATTTCAAAGTTTCCAATGGGAACACTAGTATAGTCAGGCCCTGAAATATAAAAAGTAACCCTCGTAAACCATTAGGTTTCAAAATTTATAATTTGTGGAAAAAAATTTATTTAAAAAATACTATAAGTCAGCAATCGAGCTCGCTAAAACTCGCTGTAGGTTTTTCTTGAATTACTTTCTTCCCAACAATTTTAATTATTTAAAACAATCGGGATTTAACGCAGTGTCTATATTTTTTGTAAACAAAAATATTTTTATATTCTTGTACAAAGGTGTGAAGTTCTCGCGTTAGCGTCCTCCTAAGCGAGTTGCCAATAGAAATCGGCCAATAATAATATATTTTTAAAGTTACACCGTGAAAACATTTTGCTAAACAGGGTTTTGTCAATTTCCAACCCTTTAGGTCGTTTGGGGCGATTAAAACTGAGCTAGAAGTTGAAATTTCAATTACAACTGAGATGTGCCGAAAAGAAGAAAACATTAAATTTAGTAGATGATTATTCGGAAAAGCCCCAAAAAGTAAAAAATTGAATTTTAATTCAAAATACATGTACAAATTAGAAACGCTAAAGAAAATGGCTAAAATTGTCTAATATTAAATAGATTTAATTGGTAATAATAAATAAGCACAGGACAAAAACCTATGAGCTTGGGAGAAGTAATATCATGGTTTTTGGATGCTTTTATATGGACCATACATGCGTGATGGATGGTTTATGCAGTAGCCGATTGATAAAAATCGAAGTGATGCTGCCCTTAAAATAATTATTTCAACTTGACAATTCAATTACATGTCCTCCGGAATTGCCCGATCCGAAAGTGTATTTTCAGAAAATAGTGAAGGATAAACTTTGATCAATAAAATTAATGAATCAGGACGAATTATGGGGGAAACATTCAATTAGCATGGTAGATTGTTTCTATTCTAAAAAGAAGTTGGCAGACATCGTGGGTAAACATGGTTTTGTCAATTCCCAACCCTTTAGGTCTTTTGGGGCGATTAAAACTGAGCTAGAAGTTGAAATTTCAATCACAATTGAAAAGTGCCGAAAAGAAGAAAACATTAAATTTAGTAGATGATCATTCGGAAAAGCCCCAAAAGGTAAAAAAGTGTATTTTTATTTTAATTCAAAATACATGTACAAATTAGAAACGCTAAAGAAAATGGCTAAAATTGTCTAATCTGAAATAAATTTAATTGGTAATAATAAATAAGCCCAGAACAAAAACCTATGAGCTTGAGAGAAGTAATATCATGGTTTTTGGATGCTTTTATATGGACCATACATACAGTAGCCCATTGATAAAAATCGAAGTGATGCTGCCCTTAAAATAATTATTTCAACTGGACAATTCAATTATATGTCCTGCGGACTAGCCCGATCCAAAAGTGTATTTTAAGAAAATATTGAAGGAAAAACATTGATCAATAAAATCAATGAATCAGGACGAATTAGGGGGGAAACATTCAATTAGAATGATAGATTGTTTCTATTCTAAAAATAAGTTGGCAGACATCGTGGGTATAAACCCTACAATATATAACGCTTATCAAATCTTGTTTTCTGCATGAAGTGGTATCACTGTTATGCTCCTATTCCATACTTCGGTAACATCGACCAAGATATGGAAGATATTCATACTGGCATTCCTATCGACGATGTTTTTTCAGCTTTTATTAGAACTAAAAACTGCCAAAAAATTAAATTTAGAACGCACTACGCAAACAGGAACTCCGGCTTAATCACTTACCGAAAAGTTTGTTGGGTATTGCCTCGTCAAAGTTCCAGGTTTACGTACTGTATCGGTGGCTAGCAATTATGTATGCAAGATGGACCTATATTTCATACTTGTAAACAACAGCCAAAGCAATTTCTATTTCTAAAATTGTTTATTAGCTGCCATTCAAAGATGCCTAATGAAATGGAAAACATGGCATAGAAAATTTCTTGGGGTGTTGGCGTCGGTTGTCTGTCTGGTCTGGTCCGGTTCAGTGTGGTCTGGTTTCTATACCGGCTTTACACTTTACCCAACATGGTCTTCTTCCGTACCTCTTCCACTTGAAATTGGTTTCATTTTCGATGTGTGTGAGAATAATTTTTACTACGATATTATTATGTATCATCATGTCCGAGTACTTTCTACTTTTTCCAATTTTCATTTTCTTTGCAAGACTTTGTTTGTGCGCACACATCATGTGTGTAATTGGGAAGTTTAAACATTTAAAATAAAAAAAACACCGGATTTTCAAATAATATTGTGAAAGAAAATTGGAAAAATGCAGTAGATTTTCGAAAAATGGACAGCAAAAGGAGAAGAAATGGTGGCGACAATTAAAATATGAGATGTATTTGCAAATAGGGCACAGAAAAAGGGCATGGACAAAGTTGTTAAAAAACTGCTAAACAGAAGGGGTAAACAAATTATAAAATTTTAGAACTTAATTTGAAAGGAAAGAGACAGTATTGAAAGCAGCTAGGCGGGTCAAACAATAGGAGAGTACAAATATTACATGTACTTAAAACATAATAGAAATATTTGAAAACCAGGTAACAAAAAAATCTCAAACAAATAATCGAAAGTAACTGCAAAAAGTAGCCAAATAGAGGTAAAAAGTGTAAATGGATGTCCAATTAGATATGACCCCGTATTCTGGGTTCGATATTCGCGTGCGGGTGAGTACGAAAAGAAATGTTGACATAGAAATGGGACGATTCCCATTAAATACATCTCTGATCTCAAACTCCAACTCCATCTGCATTTCAGAGCCATTGCTATCATCATTTAGTTTATGTCTACGATTATGCGAGTAAAATCGGCTAAGTAAAGTAGAATGTTCCACTGTGGGTCCCCAATCGAAATGGGAAAAATAACAATACGAGGGCGACCGCAAAACTAACTGGCCTGGCACATTTTCTGTTTTACTAGCAACTTATTTTTTTGTTTTTTAAAAGAAAGCTTTTATAAGCCATCTGTCAAAATTTCCGAAATATTGATTAAAGATTATTTTCTTTGTTACAGGTGATTAAAGTAGACAAGTTTTATAATTTTTGAAAAATGGAAAATAAAGAGTTTCGTGCGGTAATAAAACACTTTTATATGAAAGGTTATACGCCACAATTAAACAAAGATGAATTGGATTCTGTTCATGGTGATAATGCACCATCATACTCCACCGTGAAATCCTGGGTTCAACAATTTAAAATGGGTCGTTCAAGTACGGAAGATGAACAACGCTCTGGGAGACCGAAAACTGCTACTACTATTGAAAACATTAGAAAAATATTTGATGAAGTGACTAAAGATAGACGAATAAAGCTCAGAGAACTTGCTGATATTGTTGAAATACACGAAAAACAAGTTTCGATTATTTTACATGATGAACTCCACATGAAAAAGCTAGCCGCAAGATATGTGCCGCGTTTGTTGACTTTGCCCCAAAAAATCGTCCGTTGGACCAATTCCGAGGAGCTTTTAGCGATTTATCAGCGCAATCCAATAGAGTTCTTGCGCCGATTCATAACTGTTGATGAAACATGGATCCATCACTACATCCCAGAATGCAAAGAACAGTCAAAACAATGGATAGAAGCTGGTAAAAGTGGTCCCAAGAAGGCGAAAACTGTTGTCAGCAGGAAAAGTTATGGCCACAGTATTTTGGGATGCAAGGGGTATAATATTTATTGATAATATTTATATTAAAACTCTCAATAGTGAATATTATTGTGCATTATTGGATCGGTTGAGTGAAGAAATCAAGATAAAACGACCGCATTTAGAAAAAAAAAGTTCTTTTTCATCAAGATAATGCTCCCTCACACACTGCATTTTTAACTCAACAAAAACTGGCCGAATTACGATTTGAAATTGCTCCGCATCCACCATATAGTCCAGATTTAGCTCCTTCTTATTATTTCTTGTTTCCAAATTTAAAAAAAAATTCTCGGTGGCAAAAAATTTTCGTCCAATAGCGAGGTTATTGCTGAAACTGAGGCATATTTTGAAGGTCTTGAAAAATCTTATTTTTCGGATGGAATTAAAAAACTTGAAAAACGTTTGATGAGTTGGAAGGAGATTATGTTGAAAAATAAATAATAATAATTCCAAAAAATGGTTCTTTTTATAAGGCCAGTTACTTTTGCGGTCGCCCTCGTATTGCTTAAAAAAGCCCTATTTTACATTTTACTCCAATATATAGCTTAAAATAGCTGCAATTCAAGGCAACAATTTTAATGAACATATATTTAAAAATAACGGGTGATCAATCTAAACCCATTTTTTCAATTAGGATTTTTTCAAAGATTACGCGTGAGTTGTGTAACGTAAAAACCACGGTTTGGTGCG
This sequence comes from Hydrotaea diabolus, assembly GCA_963513945.1. NCBI lineage: Eukaryota > Metazoa > Arthropoda > Insecta > Diptera > Muscidae > Hydrotaea > Hydrotaea diabolus. The sequence goes on along the minus strand of OY740719.1, from coordinate 157,765,988 downwards.
GTTTATGGGCTGGTGTAATCATCGGTCCATATTTCTTCAAAAATGATGATGGCCGGAACGTAAACGCGAATAGTGCTCGCTATCGCGCCATGATATCGGACTTTTTGTTACCTGTAATTGAAGCCCGTAATCTTAACGACATTTGGTTTCAACAGGACGGTGCGGTGCCACTTGCCATACATACAGCTGCTCAAACAATGGAACTAATGAGAGGTCATTTAGAAGAGCAGCTAATTTTACGTTTAAATGGCATAAAATGATCTTTCGACTGAACTATAAAGATTCCATACTTGAATTAAATTTTTGTGTTTTAAAAAATAATACCTCTAGATCGATCACCCACCCGTTAGTAAAAAAGCTAAAGGACGACTGTAGCATATCCTCGATGAAAAAAGGAACATATTGTTCCTCACACGAGCCTGTTGTGTGAACTTTTAGAGATTTAGATTTTTCATTTGCACAGATCAAATTGAATGATATTATAGATATAAAATTAATTTTAAGAATGGCTAGTCTGTACGCATTGTACAGGGTGTCCGCCGGGAAGGTATACTATTTTGTTTTGTCGCCATTTTGGTAAACATTAGTCTTGGCAGTTCATATTTGGCAGCCGTGAAGTAGAGACGTGGCAATTTATTATGGAAAAACATTCGATGAACTGTTAAACATTTTACCAAATCAATCATCGATTACTGTGACGATGAGAAAGTTACGTGAAATTTTTGGGATAAACAACGTGCCAACAAAACGCACTATTTATCGTGTAGTGAATGATTTTGAAGAAAGAGGGTCTGTAGCTGATAGGCCCAAGCATTGACCACAACATACTGCATGATCGGCTAAAAATATTACTGCTGCTCGAAAAAGTGTTCAAAACAATTTATTAACCTCAATTCGACCTTGTGCTGAATGTAATGAAAAATGTGCTCAAAAGGGCTCGCATTTGTGAGGCTAACAGAGACGGACATTTATCCTAAACGGAATTGGTGGAAATGATATTGAGCTACAAAGATTGCTCTTCGCACAGTTCTGTGAGACTACTGTATAAGTTATTTGATTTGTAGCCGAAGTAACCGTTGCCAAAGACTGCTGAAGAAAAACCTTGGCGGGTTTAGAAACAGCTGTACAGTCTGTCTAGCATCCGTAGCCAATACATTTCACCAATTTTTAAGTTGATTCTAAAAAAGAAACAACAAAAAGGTCACGAACCAGAATAAAAACTGTTCAAGTCATAATAATTGCCGACATTAAATAAAACATTTATCAATATAAGATCAATTCTCTTTCATTTAATCAAAAATTATAAACAAGCAAAGTAGTATACCTTCCTGGCGGACACCCTGTATAATTAACTTAACTTAGAATTAAAGAAATATATAAAAAGAAATAAAAAATGAAAATAGGTTTAAGGAACTTTTTATGGACCGGGCTCTAAATTTATCCAGAATTTTGAAAAAATAACAAACCTATTTGGATTTGTAAGAAAATTTCATTGTTATACAACCTCCTAGTTTCAATGGTTCGGATATTCGACCTGTGGTCCGGCCCTTTGGGGTCGAAAGAATTTAGCCAAATATCAAAACCAGTTTTATTTTTGACTTTGTTGTTATTTGATACCGATAAGTCCATTTATATTGAAACCCATTTTTGGCCCTAGACCTTTTGTATGGCGGTTAAGTATATCCAATAATGGGCTTATATTGTTCAGATTGGTCCAGCATTGGTTGTTGGTTATCGCAACAAACTACACCAGATTTCCTCAAAATCTGAATTATTGTAGGTGTTCTAGAGCGGTTGTAGCGAAAATCGTAAGCGACCTTTTTACGGGTGCTATACCAAAACGTAGACCGATATGAACCATTTTATTGTTGGAAGAGTGAATTATTCCACAAGCTAATAAGATCTGGTTTGTTTTTGTTTGTTATATAGGTTTATAGCCCCCCTACAAAGCACCCTCCTGAGTTTAGGTCCCGCCACTTCATAAGCTACATTTTGATACTGATCTTAATTAAAATAAATTTGGGCGCCTCGAAAAGATTTGTTTGATATGTCGTAGTGGAACTTTTTTCCTCATGCCAAAAGTTATCGAAAAGTATATAGCACAATATCGATTGCTAAATCGACCCATCCTAATACATATGTATGTCCTTCCCGATGTGAGACACCGGGAACATTTCAATTGGATTCATGTTTTTCCCTGCCGCTCATTATAGTAAAGTATATTTTACACCAATTAACGCTCAAATTGTTCATAGTTCCTTATGGAAGTCCGAGGCCGTAGAATTGCTTTTCGGGTCAATCCGGACCATAGAACCGGCTGTCATGGGATTGATGAGAGTTCTGTAACCATGCCTTGTGAAATTAGATCAATGTTGTCAATGTTTTTTCTTTATATTGCCGCCTTGCCATAAGACCCCAAATTGAGACCACAAGAGACCATATTCTATATTTCATATAGCATTCATTAAAAAGGTTCATCCAGATCTGAGGGGCTTCGGCTCTGGTATTCTCATTTAACATCAGATATCCTTCTGAAAGCGGTAAGCCTTTTCTTTATCACAAAGGTAGAGTTGTCGGCGCTGCTTGCATTAGATCTTTGTTACTTGTTGGTCATGCAATGGTAAAATGGGTCTTCAGATTACATACGCTTTAAAAAAAAACTTCCCTACAAATCTTCCTCCTGATTCAAGGTCCATAAGCCCAATTTGATTTCTATCATTTTTAAATTTAACATAGTAAACAAGGGATGATCTATTACTTGGTGGAGTAGGCTAATATCGGTCAAATACTCGTACCAAGAAGATATGACAAAATTTTCAAACGATGGTAAGCCCAGTGGTAGTTCATTGTCAAGTACATTGCTCAAAGAATATTCGCACGCACGAACATTGTCTACGGCAACGACATTCGTCATTCCCAAACTTGTTTATATGTATATAAAAACGATTCTCATATCATTAAAAAACTTCAGAGATTTTAAATTTAAAATACATTTCACTTAAAATAAGTTTTCAAATAATTTTCATTACAGCAGAAACTTGACAAACATTTTTGGACATAAACTAAGGTTCACATGGTCCATTTATAAGATACTTTTTTAACGTAAAATCTCAGCATTTAAATAGGCATACAGCCAGTAAACACCATTAAGAAACCGATAAGAGAATGGCTTTGGTGCGTTTACCAACAATAAGAACTTTTAATGGTCTATACAAAGAGAGAGAGAGAGAGTGGGAGAGGGAGCCAAGCAAAGACAAGAAAGCTTTTTTGGCTAAAACAATCGACTGGTGTCAAGTCGATTAATGAATGAACCGCGCGCCATAACCTAGCCAAGATGATAATTACTAGCAATGCTTCGGCGTCTGGTCAAATAACTTAACCAACAAAACTTTCAAAAAATCACTAAGTGATGTTTGTTTGTTTTTTCTTAGTGTTGCTGTGGTATCATTGTTTGGAACCGTCAAGCACATGTACTACGACGGACGTGCCTAAAAAACGTTATTCCATCACCACCAGAGTGGAGAAATAATAATGGCTTGCCTTGTTGATGCAACAATCTGTTGCAGCTGCTTGCCGTGCACTGGCACCGCACTGCACTGAACTATTCCTCGCAGTCTAACACCAGATCGCACAGCAATCGCATGTTATCGTCAATTGCATTTTGTAGGTTTGTGGGTTGCCTGCTGCCTTTGCTGGTCGTTTCCTTCAAATCACTGCAAATGAGCTGTGGCGGGATAACGATCGTCATTGACGTCGTCATCATCATCGCGAACGCTTTACTTCTCTTCATTTGTAAGCAGCCAGAGTTCGACGCTCACTTAAAATGAACGCTTACAATTACACTGTTCTACAAAACGTGAATTTTCATGTTGATATTGAGAAAAATGAGGCTATATGAGACCCTACACTGCTCCAGTATGTTCACGCAGAGAAAAGATATGGTTACTATATGGTCGCGGCAACAATAGTATGTTCTCTGCAGTAAAAGTATGGTCGTCGCAATCATAGTATTGTTTTTTGAATTTCATTTTGACAATAGTATAATTGCAGCAGTATTAATATTGTTGAAATGTAACAAATGTATTGTTGCCAAATTTAAAAATAAAAATAGCAATAATATAAATATGGTTGGTGGGACAAAAGTATTGTTTTCATGGGTTTTATGTTAACAATAACATAATTACGGCAATCATACCGGCAAAACCTTATTTTTTTTTAATTTGGCAATGTTATTTTTACGATTCTTACGCAATAATAGTACGGATTAGTATAACTAAAATATTTTTAATAAATGACTTTTTTTTACTGTTAAATAAATCACTCCTTTTGTTACATAACTTACTTAATAAAATTCTTTATTGTTGAATAACAACGTACGAGTATTCCAGTCAACAAACAATTTTGTCGATCATAGTATGGTTGTGCGTAAGTCATACTATGGTTGTGAGGATCATACTATGGTTGTACGTTAAACAAACTATGGTTATGACGATCATAATATGGTTGTGGGGATCATAGTATGGTTGAGTGTGAATAATAATATGGTTGTGGGGATCATAGTATGGTTGTGTGTGAATGATTCTATTGTTGTGAGGACCATAATATTGTTATGGGGATCATAGTATGGTTGTGTGTGAACAATACTATTGTTGTGTTGATCATAATATTGTTGTGCCACAACCATATAACCAACAATAGTATGGTGCTCTTCGAATATTGTTACTCCAACCATACTTTTTTTTCTGCGTGTAGAGTGGCGCACATAAGTATTGGTACATCAGCCAATTACAAACTAGCAGTCAATTTAAGGTTTTACCATTACACAGTTCAGATGAAGCTTGAAACTAATGATCAAATTAAAAACTGCTGGTTAAGCTGTCAAAGCTAAGAAAGTCAAATTTTTTATCAAATCAAATTAACACTTGCAATTTCGGCACAATTGTAAAAAGTGTGGCACTCGTATGTGCAGGCAATTCATCGCACCGTGGTAAAAATTTGACCATGCACTTTTTGAATCTTACCAGTGAGAAGCTGCAGACGCTTCCAAAACCCGAACAGAGCTATGGCAAAGTACTGAGTGCTGGTGGTACAAATAAACAATCGATTTATGAACAATATTTAAATATTTGAAATCAAATGATCATATAATGAAAAAAAAAATCGGTAAAATACTTACCAATAATGATTTCCGTCTATGACAAAAAGCGCTTTACTATTCGTATTTTCGACATTACCCCAGCTGTCCGCAACTGCCAAAACGTATGTGGATGTTTTCACTTTGGACGGCAGAGCGTCAGAGCATTAGATTTTTAGATATCGGTCCGTTTGCCAGAGACTGCAACATGTTTGCCAGTAACCTGAAAAAAATATGTGACGGGTCATCAGTCTAGAGGTACTTTATTTCATTAGGATTTTCACAGACAACGCGTGAGTTGTGTTAATCTTTATTTTTCTTCAGTATTGTTTGCTATTTCATTAAGGAAAGACGTACACCGCAACAACGTCTCCAAAATGTACAAATGTACTATAGAAATGAGAATGAGAAGATCCGCATTTTTTCGAGCAAAATTTTGATTAGTGATGAAGCCCATTTCTGGCTCAACGGCAACGTCAATAAAAGAAATTGCCGCATTCAAGCTGAGGAGCAGCCAGAAGAGGTTCAAGAGATGTCATTATACCCAGAGAAAACAACGGTTTGGTGCGGTTTATGGGATGGTGGAATTATCGGTACATATTTTTTAAAAAATGATGGCCGGAACTTAATGTGAATGGTGCTCGCTATCGCGCTATGATATGAGACTTTTGCTACCTGAAATTGAAGCCCGGCATTTGGTTTCAACAGGACAGTGCCACTTGACTTACTGCTACTCAAACAATGGATCTATTGACAGGTCATTTTGAAGAGCTGCTAATTTTACGTTTTGGGATATCACACCTTTAGACTTTTTTCTTTGGGGCTACGTAAAGTCCAAAGTCTATGCTGACATACAAGTTGCGGTTCAGGTTTTGGAAGTCAACATTACGAGTGTCATTAATGCAATGCCGTTCGAAATGCTTGAACAAGTCATCCAAAATTGGGCCATTAGAATGGACATCCTAAGGCGTAGTTGTGGCCAGCATTTAAAAGAAATTATATTCAAAAAGTAAGTGGCATAAAACGTCCTTTTGAATGAATAATAAAGATTTTACATTAATTTGAGTTTTAGTATTTCTTTAAAAAAAATACCTCTAGAGTAATCTACCGATACATTGCGCCAATTTAATATATATATTTTATGTAATTTTTAAGCATTCATCAAACTAGGTAATATTTTACATTAATACTGAACGTTGTACATTAATATTTCATATTTGAAAGTCAAAGTTATATTTGTATACAAACGGACTTTTATTGTGTGTTTTTATTGTTCGGTGAAAAAACCTACTACCACCAGTTCTCGTTAAATGTAAATATGCCTGCTCTAAGGTGAACGTATAAAGGTCCAATTAGTTTGGACGGTTGATTCTGCAACCTGCAGAAGTCTACCGTCGTCAACCTTGAAACTGTAGTTATCTTCCTCTAACACATACAAAATGCAACCCCAACTGAAATAGCTGATAGCCTACCGTCAACCGTCAAGACTAATTGGACCTAAACCGCAAATCATGGTTGCAACACATTTGTTGCTTGGGATAAGCAACTAAGCTGTCATCCCTATAGTCTTTTTAAATAATATTAGGTGTCTTTTAAATGAAATGTTCAATAAATACTCGTACATGGACTCAAACTAAGCAATAAAATCAGTTTTCATTATATTAATGTACAATGTTTTTTAAATTATTTACATTTTCACCAGATTCATGAACAATTTTCATTAAATTGAGGTGCAATATTCATGAAATTAAAGTACATTTCACTAAATTGATTGATTAACAAATAAAAAGGTCGTTTAGTTCGGCCAGGCCGAACTTATGTACCCTCCACCGTACATACGCTACTAAAGCGCAAAAATATATTTTCAGTATTTTGCACAATCTTCATTAAATCAAAGTACATTTTCTTCATTACATTGATTGATTTAAAAGTAAAAACGCCTTTAAGTTCGGCCAGGCCAAACCTTATATACTCTCCGCCGTACCTTCGCCAATATAGCGCAAAAAATGTCTTCAGTTTTTTGTGCCCTCTTAGCCTATGTGTCCGTCAGTAATCTTAGTCGAAACTTAAGAATTACTCTATAATTGGATTCGTTGCAGATTTGGCTTTAATTTCGGTACTCATATGTCCATATCGACCATTGATTGCTTTTTTTCCATGCGATATGTTTTTTAAAGCACATTCGTCAAAAAGTCCAGCAAAAATGCCTCATTTTAAGGTATTTAGTGCGTTCCAACTAATAGAACCAACCCATTTTAACCACTTTTCGTTCTTCCACATAAAACTCTGATTTGTTAAGCAAATACCAAAAAGTTTATTTTTAACAAGGTAACTTTAGTCCCTTAAACAGAAAAGAGGAAAACGTATGTTCTAATTTATCAAATCAATGAACAAATTCATCAAATAGGTGAACCTTTTTTTCAGTGTATGGTTCTGGTTCGATACTGGCTATGATATCAGATAGTGATTCTAAATTAATCGGTAAACTACACATGAGGTATATCTTAACTGCTTTAAGGTTTTTGACCCCTTGAACGGGCTCTAAATTTACCGAGATTTAAAACTTAGGTCATATTTAATTTTGTCAGAAAAATTTATTGTTATTGGTACCTATGTGTGCATGTTTAAATGGATACGATTTTCGGGCTTAGGGTCCGTCACCAAAATTTAAGTAAACTGCAAGTATTTTAACTTTTGGCTTCGTGAGGTATTTTTATAGTTATTTTAAAGCCCTATGTCCACATATGTGACAGCGCATAGAGAAAGGGACCTAAGGGTAAAAAAAATCAATTTTCATTTTTTTTTAATTTTTTTGATGTCGACAACATCTGAGCATCGAATGAGACCGATCCCATGCCCCAAAAGTGTTCCCTCCCAGAGATATAAGCGTTTTATGAAAGTGAAGTCGACGATTCCAAGCACAAATAGAAAGGGACCTAATCTTTAAAATGGCTCTACTGAAGAAAACTGGTTTTTAACCTTAGGTCCCTTTCTATTTTGCGCGTCACATATATTGAAAGTAATTTTTTATGCCCTAGACACTTTGTCTTAGACTATACTTAAACAAATTTGCTTATACATATGATCCAAATCGGTCCAAGATTGGTTGTTTGTGCATCGTTACATACTATAACAAATTTGTTCAAAGTCGGAATTAATATGGGTGTTTTAGAGTTGTATGTATCTTTGGCTTCTATGTACTGGGTCTATTTAAAACAAAGTATCCACAAGCGGATATGGTGACAACCGTAACTATGAATAGTTGTATCAAGCGTGTGAAGCTTTCTCATTATAGAACTCAGCGTCGTGGTGGAAAAGGAAAGCTAGGACAAGGATTTAAAGAGGAGGATGTAACCACAATGTTATTTGTTAGGATTACCCACACTAACCGTACGTGAAATTATAAATTTCCTCTGTTTTTGAATTCAACAACATAAAATACCGAAAAACCCGTCTGCAAAAAGACACCGACTGTCGGCTATGTTGGGCGGGGCCACGCCCTTTTGTCAAATTTTTACACAATATAGTCTATAAAAATACTCTAATCTTTTTTTAAATTTTATAACGATCGGTCCATTCTTTTTCCCATAAAAAGGGCGCTTGGCAGCGCCCTCCTTTCCTTCAGAAGGTGTTTTGATGCATTCCAACATCATAGGTTCCAAATATCAGCGTCATATTTTAAGAGATATTTTTTTTAAGTTCAGGGCTCTGTGGCGGAGCGACGACACCATGTCCAATTTTACCATAAAATAGTCTAGAATAATTATATACGAATAGTCATTGTTTTCATTCTGTTCTAATTTTATAACGATCGGTCCATTAGTTTGGCCATATATAAAGCGGGCGGGGCGTAGCTCACTTTTTCACCCGGGATGTATTTCGATCCATACCAATATCATATGGATCGAAATATCAGCCCCATATCTCATTCATGAGGTATTTAGGATTGTTGTTTTTTGCCGAGGTTGACCCAGTCTTTGTGACCTCTTGACCGATCTGGCCCATTTTTAGTACAAACCATCTCAGTCTACCACCACATGTATCTGCAAATTTTCAGCAGGCATCAATAGTGTGATCTATAGTTTGCTTTCCACAGACAGACGGACTGGCTAGCTCACCTTAGAATTATACGGCGGTTCAGAATATATATACTTTATGGGGTGTCAAACGATGTCAAAGTCAATATACCCTTAATCCTATGATGGAAGGTATACTTCAATGACATCTTTTAAAACAAGGGACTTTTTCTGGTTTAGCAGCTACAGATAGATGGGACCTGACGGGTAAGTCTCATCGTCTACTCATAACGACTTCTATACTAAATCAGCAGGATGGTATGGAAAATAGAAGTTGGGAAAAAGGTCCAAAAGGGACGGTATACAAAAAAGTGAGAAAATGATAAATTAGCAAGAGGGTGACATAGAAAATAGAAATGGGGATAAAAAGGATAAACAAATTAAAAGTGCGATATACAATATAACATCTAAAGAATGCAATAGAAAATAGAAATGGGGATAAGGTATAAATGTCCGAAAAGGGTCAAAATTTAAAAACCCATATTAAATCAAATGTCATGGAAAATATAAATAGGAATAAAACAAAGGGCCAAATATTAAAAATGATAAAAATAATATTAAATAAACAGGATGACAGAGGAAATAGGAATAGGAATTAAAAAAACATCCAAAAGGGAAAAAATATTAAAAACGATAAAAACAAAATTGAATAACGAGTATTGAATAAACGGTCAAAACAGCAGAAAGTTAGAAACGAAATATAAAATCAACATAATGATTTTTTTCTTTCGGGTCAAAAGGGCCCTACGTTACATTAACGCAAAAAATATCTGTCGATCAGTGTTATAAATGAATGGCATGAACGGAGATTTTGTGCCTTATTTACAGTTCGCTTTTTTTAGCTCTTGTGCTCTTACTTTTGTTTTGTTGAGTTTATCTGAAGTTTTTATTATTGTTTTTTTTTTTCTTTCACAGCATTTATTTTACTGCTGCTGTTTCTTTCTGCTTTTTGTTTGCTTCGCATATTTATCGATTGTTGTTGCCTTTGTCGTTTTGTTGAACTTTTTTGTTGTATTTTTTTTTCGAAAAGTGCTTTAACTTTTTTCCAGTCTCACAGTGAACGCGTTCGTGTAAAGTTCCTCTCCTTCGTTCGTTCCAAACAAATAGCACTAATAATCACAATAATAATGGCTCTGTGGAGGGTTCGCTTACGATATCGCCGCCGCCGTCACATTTAGCCCGTATCTTTAGAAAATGTTGATGACTGTTTTCCAAAGAACTGATATTTGGAATCACAACAGTTTTGTTAAAAATAAAAGCTTTTAAGAAAGTAAATAAATCTTATTATAAAGCTAATCGAATGGTCGCCAAAGTGGTAAAAAAAATTGTTTAAAAAGAAATGATTATGTAAATATCGAATGTGAAAAAATTATGAAACTTAGTAAAAATGAAAAAGTGTAAACAAATTGAAAATAAAAAAAAATATTAAAAATTTATACAAAGTGTACTAATTGAAAATAAAAATACTATTTTCAAAGTTTTCTACGTGTGTCCGCTAAATATGTGAAATGTGTAACAGATCAAGGAAATCTAAAATTATGATTAACGGTTCTCTGCTCTAAAGGATATGATTTCGCAACAAGTTAAATCCTCGTCAACATAGTATCATTAACATATCTAATTTAAACAAAGTGATACTAATGAAAAACTTTACAAATAAGACGCTTTTTTTAATTTGGAAATTAATCAAATAATAATAACCGGACGTAATGCCAAAAAACCGCAAGACTTGATTACTCATACGCACTCGTATGTAAATATTAATTCGCGATTCGTTAGGGCTTTCTTTAAAATCTAAAAATAACTTGAATTTTAAATTTATCTACAAAACAAAAATTCGTTATCTTAAAGATGGCAAAGAGGCATTAAATACAGCAGGGCCGCCTAATCATTTATACTATATTCGTATCTTTTAGTTCTATTGAACCACAAAATAACGTACGGACTAATACGAGGGTGCTATTTATATATCGGATCCTAGCAAAACTAGTGTTGTTAGATAAAAACTGGAACTTCCATTCGAAACTTTGACATTTTTTAGCATAGCTTATCTCAGAACGTTTTGTCATTTGAGGGCGAATTGTTTTGTTTACAGTGTGTTGAAAAATTCATCACAGTCAAAAAATAGAATTATCCCTTGAACATTTTTGTGCGATGATTTTTTACGATATTCGGCGTGTGCTATCAAGCCAGGAATGTTAAATTAAACTTGATTCGATGAAGCACCATCAAAAACCACTGTTAATCGCTGGTACCAAGAGGATGGATTTCGTGAAGGACGTCCAACTTCGGTCACTTTGCCAGAAATCATCGACGCTGTGCGTGAACTGATTAAGCAAGACCGACATGTGACATACCGTGAGATCCTTGGGCATTAGTGTGACAAGCATCAATATTGCATGTTCATTTGGCCGTTCGATTCCACATAATTTGACGAATGCTCAAAAAAAGTCTCGTATGGATTGGTACAGATGTTGAAAAAGTATAACTGCGGCAGCTCAAAGGCAAGGCGGTGTATAACATTGTCACAGGTGACGAATCATGGATCTATGCATATGTGACGCGCAAAATAGAAAGGGACCTAAGGATAAAAACCAGTTTTGTTCAGGAGAGCCATTTTAAATATTTAAATACGTGTATCTTTGGTGTACCATCACTTTCATAAAACGCGCATATCTCTGGGAGGGAATACTTTTGGGGCATGGGATCGGTCTCATTCGATGCTCAGATGTTGTCCACATCAAAAAAATAGTGAACAGTGGATGAAAAGTTTTGTTCAGGAGAGCCATTTTAAAAATTAGGTCCCTTTCTATTTGCGCTTAACATCGTCGACTTTACTTTCATAAAACGCGCATATCTCTGGAAGGGAACACTTTTGGGGCATGGGATCGGTCTCATTCGATGCTTAGATGTTGTCTACATTAGGTCCCTTTCTCTATGCGCTGTCACATATGAACCCGAAACAAAACAGCGATCGACCGTATGGGTCTTTCAAGACTAGCCAAATCCAACAAAATTTGTTCATGAAAGAAGTACATGGAAGCAAATGATTGCGTTTTTTTTCGGTATAATCGGCGATGTTGCCACAGTGCCTTTATTAAAACGTAGGACGGTCAATTCTCAGTGGTATACAACCATCTGTTTGCTAACAGTGTTCAAAGAAATAAGGAAAGATAATAAGAGAAGACGGATCATTTTGCATCACGACAATGCGAGCTCTCACACGTCCGCTGAAACGATGAGCTATTTGACCACTCAAGATGTCGAATTGATGGGCCATCTACCGTACAGCCCTAATTTGGCACCCAATGACTTCTTCTTATTCCCTTGCATCAAGAAAAAAATGCGTGGTCAACGTTTTTCATCGCCCGAAGCAGCTGTTGAAGCGTTCAAAAATCATGTTTTGGAGGTGTCTCAATCGGAGTGGAAAAAGTGCTTCGAGATTGCAAAAGTGTATTGATCTTAACGGAGAATATTTTGAAAAACAAAAAAAAAACATTTCCAATGATTAATTATTGTGTTTTTATTGCCGGACCCGAAATATAAATAGCAACCTTCGTATCGAATAGAAATTTTTGATTTTTTTTTGTTTTTATGCTTTAGTTAAGTTATTCCTTTCAGTTCGAGTCGATTTCTATGCAATTTTATAGAAGCACACAATGTTTACTTTATAAGTCGTTCACAACAACAAACTTTCGATTGGACAAGACCACTTTCTGGTTTCACTACTACGTTTTTGTAGTATTCATTGTTTAGACATATTTTACACTAATAGGTATACCAATTTAATGGTACACTCAAGCAATAAGTCGGTTATGCCAATGGAATATTATTTTGGAATTCGGTTCGAACAACAATCATGGACTTTTTGGCTGGAACTACTACGTATGTTATTGTTGTAGTCGTGGTGGTCCCAATAAATAATTACTGCGACAATATAATGACACACAAAAGCATTTAATTGTTGATATGAAAGGAATATCATCAAATGTTAGTTAACACAAGTGTCAGTGGTGGCAATCAATAGTTAGTTGCACTAATGGGTGATGTTAACAAATAATTTTGTTATAATTAACAAAAAGCCGGCTGTTTCTTGTTGTTTTTAAAAGAATATACGGTTGCAAAATTTTCAAAATGGCTTTGCCACAGAGAAAAAAATCGATTGGAATTCGGTAACAAATGTAAACATTTGTTTGGACGGGAGCACTTTTTGTTGTAACTAACGACTGTTTGTAGTATTCGTGGTTCCATATATATTATGGCACACGCCATAACTCAATGGAGTTTGGAGTTTGGTCCGAAGTGCCAACACTCGGCTTGGAACAAGTACACACGCAGAGAAAATATATGGTTACTATATGATCACGACAATAATAGTATGTTCTTGTTACATATGTAAAACTATGTTCGTCGCAACCATAGTATTGTTTATTGAATTTAATTTTGACAATACTATGATTACTGCAATATTAATATTATTGAAATGTAACAAAGGTATTATTGTCAAATTTAGAATTTAAAACATGGTTGTAACAACCATATAAATATGATTGGTGCGACCCCAAGTTTTGTATTTTGAGTTTAATGTTAACAATAATATGATTACGGCAATCATACTGTATGATTGTAATTTTACTTCATTTGAATTTGCTTTTTATAACAATGTTATTGTTACGGATCTAATGCAATAATAGTACTTTTTATATGGAATTTAAATGTTTCGAACAAACAGATTTGCCTTTGTTTTACTGAAATATTTTTAATGAAACTCTTACGTTTTTTTAAAATGATTTTTTCTACTGTTAAATAAATCAGTCCTGTTATTTCGAAGTTGATATATTTTCAATTAATTTTCATAATTCAAAACTATCGTTGACAACTTAAATACATAATTTTGGGGATCATAATAGTAATTGTGTGTGATCATACTATGGTTGTTGGGATCATAACATGGTGACGTGTTAATCATACTATGGTTGTGAGGATCATACTATGGTTGTATGTGAAACATACTATGCTTGTAAGGATCATAATATGGTTGAGGAGATCATAGCATGGTTGATTGGGAATCATACTATGGTTGTGAGGATCATAGTATGGTTATGTGTGAACCATACTATTGTTATAAGAATCATAGTATGGTTGTATTTGGATCATACTATTGTTGTGAGGATGATAATATTGTTGTACCACAACCATATACCTAACAATAGTATGATGCACTTCGAATATTGTTCTCCCAACCATACTTTTTTTCTACGTTCACTTTTCGTTGCAATAACTAAAATTTTGAAGTCTTGATGGTTATATGATTCGACGCACTTTAAAATTATAGATCTCACAATATTTTTAAGTACTCTTGTCGAATTAAATGTTTGTTATTAGGATCGAATTTCAAACTATTTTTATATTTCTTTTTGTCTAGTACTTCTGTAATATTTCAACTATACAACCCGCTAAAAACTGTTAACCATAGTCTACAACATAGGAGGTCTGCTAGGACTGCGTTTATATCCGCTTAAAGGGTGTATATATGTTTTATCTGATCGTTTAGATATCAGTCACAATTTGTATTAAGTGAATTGTAGGAGTCTTGTTGGCAAAAATGTGCATATTTTCGTTAAGATTGCCCAAAATTTTTTAAAAAGAAAAATTTATAAATTAAATTATGACCACATAAAATAGATCATGGTGTTCGCTATGATATGACTTTTCGTACAAATCGGCCAATCCATTCCAGAATAGCAAAATTTTTAATAAATACTAACAATTAATTTTTTGCCATTTTAAATTTTTCTACGTCCTAAAAAGCCAAGGATCGTCCTTGTACGTACATGACTTTAATTCCTATCCGCAAAAAACTGCAATCGTGCTCTGCAGTACTCACCGTTAACTGAAATAGCATTATCAAAGAAAAATGGGCCAATGAGGCCACCGCTCTATAATCCACAACAATCGCTGTCTAAGGATGCTTTGGCTTTTTGATAATCATGCGTCTAGAAGAAACAGCTCAAAAAATATAGTTTTTTTCTGATAAAGCGTGTTTGGCGGCTATGATAAGAAGCATAGCCGCCAAATACACTTTATTAGAAAAAAACTATATTATTCGAGCAATATTCTTGTCTATTTAAATCTACTATTAGGCCTAAATACAAAGACGGTAAAGAGGGGGATGGTTGTGTGCCTTCAACTGCAGAGTCAATTAGACCTTGTCATCCAATAATGAAAGGTTTGTGCGCAAAATTCAGAGCAGGGTGGTGCGTAAGCTCTTAACCTGTTAAGACCATTTGCGAGTCGATGTTCTAGGACGAAGTCGCTCACTCTAGGTTATGGCAGCCACATATTCGTCAGTGCGATTGACGTGAGTGTTGTCCACTAGCATGGCAATCTTACGAACATTGCACAAACCTTAATATTGTCACTAACGAGTATAGTGGACAAATATGGATTAACTAGAGATCGTTGGTGAAGTCATCACCAGATCGACATGGTTGTCGAATTTATATCAAAAGGCCCTATGGTCCTTACGGACATATGGTCCGATAAACACGGACATATGGTCGCTCAAATTTTGAAAAATGTCCTTACCAAACAAGTATGAGTTCCTTTTTGGATTAAGCTTTTTCTTTTTCCGGACCTGCCATTTTAGAGGACACTAATAAATTCGATCTGACTCACATAACGAACACAGCATTCTTTAGTGATGTACGGCACGGTCAGTATAGTAAACTTTTTTACTATCTTTTTTGACTAATGATAAGTCTGTTTTTACACCTCATAATTGCCGGCGGGAGATGAGAGATTAATATATAAGCTAAATAAAACTCCATAAACCGCTCGGAGTCGGCATTAATCAGGAGTTCCTGTTCAATGAGTAAAAAAATTGATTTTAGGCTCGGACCGAAGTTAGGGAAAGTAAATATGATTCTTTCGATACTTGAGATTTGTGTTTGAACTGCCTGAGTTTGCTGTTTGAACTCCAAAAATCATAAGGGACACAGAAAGATGGGTATTGATTTAATACGAATCAAAAAATGGATAACTTTTAATTGACTGCAATTGTGACTCGTATACACAAACAACAGTGGCCCGAAATGGACCTATTGTAATTATGACCATTTTCAGATTTTTGTTTTGTTTTTGAAATATTAGTAAAGATGGGTTAATCATCCATTGGAGTATAGAAACCATTGCAAACTTGTATATGCCATTAGCCTAGGAAACATGCCATGGAGCATAGAAACCATTGCAAACTATATGCCATAAGCCTTAAAATAAGCCTTGTTTTTTCTCATATCATATCCAAGCGTCTTCATTGTGGAGAATTATTTTTTATTCGTCCGGCCTTTTTAGTACATTTTTAAATTTGTTTACCTAACTTTCTTTTAAATTTTTCTCTTATCTTTAAATCAATGTGGCATTAAAGAATTTCCTGAAAATATCATATTTAAAATTAATATTAAAAAAATTGTAAATATCAAATGTCAATTCAAATTGTCATAGCATCAGAATTACGTTAATCCAATTAGTCATCTTTGTTGTGGTTCTAGACTAGGAAAAATGCAATTATAAGAAAAAAACAACATATAAATACACATACATATGTATCTACTTGTAGATATGTAAGTACAATGTACATAAATAATAATAATAGTACATGAATAAATCAGAAATGAGAAAGAAAGTGCTCATAATCTTAAAACTTGAACTCACTGATCTGTCATTTCGTTTCAGTTGAATTGAATACAAACAAAAAAAAAATCATGAGAAGTTACAAACGCCCAGCCAACATCAGTGCGAACCGCGGTCATCTCTACAGAAGATGTAGAAAATGAAAGTGTCTGAAAGATACGAATTTCAACTAAAGCCAAACAAAAGTTAAACTAGAAAAAAAGAAAATACTAAATAAATATAATAATAAAATTTATCTCATCAAGCAGAAGAAGAAAAAAACAAGGTGTGTGTGTTTGTGCCTAATGAAATTTTAATTAAATCTGATATTTATTTGGGGTTGTGTGAAAAAAAAACTAAACAAAACCTACAAAATACCGAACAAATTTCTGTGAAAGCCATAAAAATTTAAAGTTTAGTGCCAAAATAAACAAACAATAAAATACAATTTGCAAAAAAAAATAGAATTGGGGATTTTAACCAACGGAATTTAAAAATTCTCTTCAATCATCGGTGCACCTCAACAATTCATCACAATGTAAGTAGCAGCATATTTACTTTCGTTTTTTAAAATGTTTTTCTCATATCCAAGTAAATTGCAAAATAATTAAACTTATTCACAATTCATTCCGTCAATAGAAAACATTTGTTGTTGGTAAACATTTCGAAAACAAAGAAATAAACGCTAAAATACAAATAATATTTGTAATCGCTAAACACTGAGCGGTTTAAATTTAGATTCGACTGTGTGTTTTACTATTGGCTAAAGTCGACTGGGAGAGATACTCTACTATAATTTGAGAAATCATACTTTTGATTTCTTTTGAACCGATTTTACAAATGGTTTTTTTAACAAATCCAAAAATATTAATATTTGGAAATCCTAGGCGTGTTCTATTGGTACTCGCTTATTAAACGAGTAAGTGGTCGCTAAGGCGATAACTTTAAACCTTAAAAGAAATTTTTGAGATTTCTTTGTAAACAAGAAGGTTTATGCATCATAAACCGCTTTATTTGAAAATTTGTAATCTGCAGAAAAAAGTTATTTTAAAAATACTATAAGCGAGAAACCAAACTCGCTTAAACTCGCTAGAGGTTACTCTTGAATAACTTTCTTCCCAAAAATTTTAATTAATTATAACAAACTGGTTTTAACGCATATTGTCTATAGTTTTCTGTAACCAAAATCATTTTTATATTCTTATTCAATGGTGTAAAATTATCTGGTTAGGCTTCTAAGAAAGTTGCCAATAGATTTTCTTTTACTTCGCTATTTATGTCGGCTTGATTAGAGTCTCTAAAGAAACGAGTAGGCATTAGCTGGATTGTTTTTTCAGACTAAAAGTCTTACACGACATACCCTGTTATATAAAAATGCTATGCTATTTTTGTTATCTGTACTAAAAAAGAATTAAACCGCAAGAGGTATAATCGGCGAATTAGTATCGAATTCAACTAATTGTTCAGAGATATTTTACGCATTTTTACAAAGACTAAGGGTTTTATATATATTCATTTTTTTAATACCATTTTAAAAATTATTTGTCTGCCTTAGACAAATTCGTCAAAAAAAACTCTAGTTATTTAGTACTCTTAGATCTATACAATGAGATACAATATTGCCATGTTGTTCTCAATTTTGCCTAAGCAAACCTCGGAGAACATCGAAATATTTTTTTTAGATACAACATTTTTTCGGCAAACTATTACTCAGAATCAATATATCGAGGTTTTGCAAATGGAATCACAAATTTAGTCACTACAAAAACAGGGATTTAGTCCATTTTTAAAAAATATTCTAGATCTTTGCAAAATTTTAAGTTGGCCTAACCAACGTTGGCTGCTAAGGAAATCTATTTATGGCTCTCAATGTGAAGCCCCTCAATGTGGAGTGGTAAAAGTGAATTGTATTTTCGTGGGAAAACTTGAAAAGTGCGATTAACAACAGTAGTTCTCCTTCGTTTGAAGAGAGCCTGGTCTTAAGGATTTCGGGTTTCTTTCAACAATTGCTGCGAAGCTTTCCGATGAAGGTCGTCACAGAGCCGAAATCGCGATAAAAGCAGTGTGCAGCCACGAAAATCAATGCCACTTTGCCATTTTGTTAAAAACTTGTCTTCTATTTAAATATACATGGAGCGCGGAAATTTGCTTATTTGGGAAGGAAATAAAAAAAAATTATGAACCTTAGAAAAATTTATTTTATATTTTAATTATATTGAACAGTAAGGGAATTTTATAATTACATGGTTTTAAAAAGTGTATCTGGCAAATGTCGACCTTCGCTATCCACATCCTGCTGCATACGTTTTCCGAAGTTTTCGTGAACTTTAACAAGCATGTCGACTGGTATTCTGCCAATTTCAGCCTTAATATTGTTAATTAGGCCTTTAAGGTGTTGGGACGATTGATATACACCTTCTACTTCAGGTTATCGCAAAGGAAAAATCACATGGGGCTAAGTCTGGTGAGCATGCCGGTCAGTTCACATCACCCCTCAAAGACATGAGCCGTCCAGGAATCATTTGCCACAAACAATTCATGGTAACCCTCGCTGTGTGTGCAGTGGCACCATTCTGTTGGAACCATGTATCCTCTAACTACCTGTATCATAGTCAAGTTCTGTTCGGAGCTCACAGCTACCGCCGAGCAGAGCGTTTCGGAGATTGCAGTACGCCTGCTCTAAACCTCTCGATGTTTTGTGGTGTGGTGACACATTCCCCGCTGTTCTTAGTGAAGTTACCAAATTTACAATTGATTGCCGTCCAGGAACACACCCACGTGTGGGAACAGCGAATCGTAAACGAAAAGCACGCTACACTGCAATGATCGAGTGCGCATTTGAAAAATACGCTTTAACACAAAATGACCTCTCGTCACGTGTCCAATGCAACTGAAAGGCAGACGAATACAAATCTCCCTTCAGCCACCAAGAACCACGCACACTCTCCACTATCTTCGACTAACAGTGCCGCCACAGCCTGCAGTGCAAAAAAAGCAAAATACCGTGCTCCACCCTATAGATAAAGAGGTCCCGAGCCGGTTAATGCCTTTTCAGTGTTTAAAGAACTAAATGATATTTACATCAGAGCCGAAATTTCCATAATATTTTTAATAAATTTCTCACGCTAAACAGGCGTGAAATAATGCTAGATTTAATGGCAGATTTAATAGGAAACCTAAGTGAATAGTTTTAAAGCATTGCTACCAATTGATTGCTTCTGAAATAAAGAAAATGGAAAACCTATCACATCTTTCTGGGCACCCGAAATGGATGGGATCAGTCTAGCAACATCTTAAAAAAAAAGGGATAAAACCGGAAGTCATACATTCTTATACTAAAGTGTTGATGGTATATAAAATTAGACATTCTGTTTGTAACATCACGAAATATTGATATGACCCACTATTAAGTATATACTTTATATTCCTGATCGTCATAAAATGCTCCAGCCATGTCCGTCCGTGTGTCTGTTGAAACCATTACAGTGGCCAAACAAATTAACCTAGGATCCTGAAATTAAGCATGATGATGTAAAAACCCTAAAAATGTACTAAACCTAAAAAAAAAAATTATTACAGGAAAATGATGACGTATGGTCACAAGCTGTTTGGGATTGTAAATTGGCGAAGGGGGGAAAATTTTTCCTTTAAGGGACTTAAGGAATCTCACTAAAAAGAACACATTTTTGGGTATTAGCTTCGCAAATAAAAATGTTTTGTGGGCGCACAATGGTTTAAATGGGTACTGTTAGTTGGGCCGCAGTGAATACCTCATAAAGAGCAGTAACTGGTCTTTTGGCTATTGTGACTAAAAAAAACGTTCCAACGAGCGATTTATAGTCAAGGGTAAAAAAATCAATTTTCATTTTTTCCTTTTTTTGATGTGGACAACATCTGAGCATCGAATGTGACCGATCCCATGCCCCAAAAGTGTTCCCTCCCAGAGATATGCTCGTTTTATGAAAGTGAAGTGGACGATTCTAAGCGCAAATAGAAAGGTACCTAATCTTTAAAATGGCTCTCCTGAACAAAACTGGTGTTTAACCTTAGGTCCCTCTCTATTTTGCGCGTCACATATGGACTTTTGTTTACTCACATTAAAGAAAATTTTGCTACGAATCCAAATATATGTGACAGCGCATAGAGAAAGGGACCTAAGGGCAAAAAAGTAAATTTTCATTGTTTTTCTTTTTTTGATGTGGACAACATCTGAGCACCGAATGTTTTATGAAAGTGAAGTCGACGATTCTAAGCGCAAATAAAAAGGGACCTAATCTTTAAAATGGCTCTCCTGAACAAAACTTTTCATCAACTTTTCACTTTTTTTTTGATGTGGACTACATCTGAGCATCGAATGAGACCGATTCCATGCCCCAAAAGTGTTCCCTTCCAGAGATATTCGCGTTTTATGAAATTGAAGTCGACGATTCTAAGCGCAAATCGAAATGGACCTAATCTTTAAAATGGCTCTACTGAACAAAACTGGTTTTTAACCTTAGGTCCCTTCTATTTTGCACGTCACATATAGAGATTTTAAAGATTTGCCTGAGATAAGTGACGGACGCATGGGCCAAAAGGGTCCAACAAACGTACCATTATTTCTTTGTTCTTCATTTGAATAGAGACGGTGAAGTGTATACAGGGTGATTCATTCACAAAACAAGTTTCACCAGCATATTACTTGGCTCATTTCATGAAAATATATCCACTTACGACCATGCCCGAAACTACAAGGGGTGAAATGGCAGCGGTTTGAACATTTTCGGATTGGTGGTCGGAGGGTAATAGGGTAAAATTGCTAAGTTCTGTGCCAAGGAAAACGCTGGTGAAATTTGCCCAGTTGTAAATGAATTACCCTGTATAAGGTTCGGTCTGGCGAAACAGGGGTATTATCTAATATAGCCCTCATACAAATGTGCATCCCGATGTGGGTTCTAACCTACAAAACAGCGTGAAATTTCAGTGAAATTTGGTTAGTGGGCTTATTTTGCACACATGATAAAGATTGCTTAGAATATACCATATCGGTCCAAAGTTTTGATATAGCCCCCTTACAAATGAACCTGTCGATTTGACCTACCAAACTTAATTTTAATGACATTTTGTTTGTGTTATTTGCGATTTGCGACAGTATTGTACTACATGTGCTTATAAATATTTCAAACATAGAAAAAATCATAGATGACAACACAAATGAGATATTACTTTAAATAAATATTCTGGTCTTTCCAGACTTAAGACTTTCTCTATTGGTTTTGATTGAGTTAGCAGAAAGATCCTTTGCCGCAAAGTCTTCTTATCTTCAAGTTCCTTGTTCTCGAAATTCTTTGTGCTCTTTTGAAAATAAGGTTTTGGCATTTTTAACTACCCCACCTAATACACGATTTGCTTACATATTTTACTCATTTTCCATCGGCCATGATAAAGGAACACGATATTCTTTGGTGGCAATTGTTTGTGATTCGATCCAGCCTTTAATGCGAAACCTTTTATTAAGTTCAATGCTAAATATTTGTTTCATTTATAATTTTTATCAAGATTAGAAGGGAGTGCCTCTGAAAGATTTCATATTTCAAATTGCGAGCCAAGTCATAGATGACAACACAGGCACACACTTGAAAAATTGGTTTGCATAAACCCTCCTTGTTTAAAATGTACGAGTATTAGAAAGTGAAAGGTAAACATAAAGTGTGGATGCCTGCAAGTTTAATGCTTTGAAAAGAAATTCGTAGTGATGCCTAGTCAAGGGTGTTTTTTTTTAATTTTCTTTAAAGTTGATTTCGTTACTGACCAATTTTTTTACTTTGTTAATATTTCGTTGTTTTTGGGTTAAGCCATTTTAAATTATACACTTAATATTGGTCTAATTTTCAAAAATGAGTACAAAAATAAATAAGGCAAAAAGTAAAACGGATGTAGCTAACGGATAGTTTGTCCTCTAAACACCAATAAAATATGTGCTTTTGCCTATTGTGACCTGGCAAAATCGAAAATCGCTTAACACATTTTATATTGCCGAGCGCCGTGATTTTTGCTAAATAACTAAAGAGAAGCTCGAGAATTATTGTATTTTTATAGGAATGTAATGTCACCAGAAAAATAACACGGTTATTGGTGGATTATACTAAAGTTGAAATTTTTACAACATTTTAGGGTCCCCTGAAAAAAAATAATAAAGATTTAGTTCCCTAAAAGGAACGCTCATACATAGTAGTTTAAATTTTAAATAACCTGGCCGCGGTGGATAGTGTGCACGATTATCGCATATGTAAACCCAGGTTTATCTCTGGGTATGAATATCTTATAACTTTTTAGAAGCAGGTTTCCACTTCGAACATGCTGGCGACTTTACAAGTAAGAGTTTAATCTCTAAGTCATGCAAAAACTTTTTTATAAAATGCATTGGGCGTACGGAGCCGTCGTTTTACAGTAGCTCTCCGTCAGTAAGAATGAAATTGTGCACAGCTTACTTACTTATATTTGAGAAAAGTTTCTTCTTTTTTCCGTTGTGGTAACTACTTGAAGAAAAATGGTATGGTTGACAATATGCAAGGAGCAGCACACTATTTGTGGGTATATGATTGCAGGACAACAATAGCATTATCCAGACAACACCATTCAATGATCCCCACAACCATATTATGATTCACACTCAACGACCCTTTGATTCGCACAACCACACTATGGTCATATACCATACCATAGTATGTTTCACAGGCATAGTATGATCCTCACTACAATAGCATCATTCATGTTATGATCCCTACAACCATTGTATTATCCCACTCAACCACACAATAACTCCCAATATGTCATTAATTACACAGTGTGACAGAGAAAAATACCTGGGAAACGATATCAATTTTGTGGTAAATATTGCTGAGAACAACAAAAAACTGGTTTTAATATTTCCCAAACACCTACAAAATCTGGAGTAAAGGGTACAAATCCAGGTTTGTGGCCATTTACGCACTGTAACTTGGTTAAATATCAGCTGATTTTGAAAGAAGAAAGAAACTGCGGTCTTTCGAATAGTTCAAATAGCACTGAAAGAAATCTTTGAATTTTTCATGTAAACCCTTTTTTTAAAATTTGTTGGTCATCTTTTGATAAAATTTGGTCTCAATAAATGTTAAATAACTAAATCAGTTTCAAACGGAATTTTAAACACAACACCACATTTTATTCGTAGCAGCATTTTATGCAGTTCAACAATTGTTCGGTTCCTTTTATAAAATTATGTGTAAAAACACATCCAAAGTTAAAAATTAAAAAAAAAAACGTTAAAAAAAGTGTTTACAGGAAAATTACAGGGGTTTCTTTCAGTGTTATTTTAAAATATATACACCATTCGAAAGGCCGCAGTTTCTTCTTTCTTATGAAATCAGCTAATAAATATAATTAATATAATAAAATTGGTTGATAGTCAACAAAGTTATTGGTAAATAAGAGCGTAATGGTTTAAAACCCTGGTTTTTTATCCTTAAATTCAGATTTTGGAGGCGTTTGAGAAATTTCAAAACCGGTTTCTTGTTGAATTCAGCAAGATCTACCCGAAAAATAATATCACTTCCCAGGTATTTCGACTTCAATGTTTTTTGTAACACTGTGTTATCAATATATCACTTATAAAAATTTAAAGCAGTTTGTTTTAACAAATTTTAATTTACGGATATACTTATAAATAACTATTACGATGTGAGATTATAAGTAGTTAAAATAAGATTGTTTTAAAAATCGTTATGATTGTCGTAATCACATTAGAGCAGATAAAACTCCAAAAATAATACTTTTGCCGCACCAACCGTATTTATATTGCTGCTACAACCACATTTTCATTTTTAAATTTGCAAAATAATAATATTGCTATATTTCAACAATATAAATAAAACAATACTATGGTTGCGGCGAACATATTTTTATTGTAATATATTATTGATTCCTTGACCATATAGTAACCACATTTCTTTGCGTGTGTACTTAAGTAAGAAGGGTAGTATAAGTATTTTTACTGTGCACGTTTCCAGCTTTTGCAAGAATGAGACTCCAACATTTCCGGAATACCTCAGAGGGATTAAGTTATGCAAATAAAAAGTATTTTTAATATATGGTCACGAAAATAATAATATGTGTTCCGCAATAAAAGTATGTTCGTCGCAACCATAGTATTGTTTACTGAATTTAATTTTGACAATAGTATGATTGCATTAGTATTAATATTGTTGAAATGTATTAGTGTAGTATTATTGTCAATTCTTAAAATGAAAGTATGGTTGTAACAACAATATAAATATGTTTTTTTTGGGTTTTAGTTTAACAATAATAATATTACTGCAATCACTGTATGAATGTGTTTTTCATTCATTTGAATATGCTTTTTAGAATAAAGCAAACAGATCTAATGCAATAAGAGTACATTTTATATGGAAATTAAAATTTTTCGAACAAACTGCTGTGGCTTTTTTTAACTGAAGTATTTTTTAATAAAAACGCTTGTTTTTTAAACTGATTTTTTCTACATGTTAAATAAATCAGTCCTATTATTTTGAATTTAATGTATTTTTAAATGTTTTTCATTATCGTATTCAAATCTATTATTGACAACTTAACCCAATTCTAATTACAATTTTTTTAGATCATAGTACTTATACTGGTAATTGTGTGTGATCATAATATGTTTGTAGGAATCATGAATCATACTATGATTGTGAGGATCATACTATTATTGAATGTGAAACACAATATGGTTGTGAGAATCATAATATGGTTGTGGAGATCATAGTTTGGTTGAGTGGGAATCATACTATGGTTGTGGGGATCATGGTTTGGTTTTAGTGAATCATACCATTGCTGTTAGGATCATAGTATGGTTGTGAGTGAATCATACTATTTTTGTGAGGATCATACTATTCATAGTATGGTTGTGAGTGAATCATAGTATGGTTGTGAGTGAATCATACTATTTTTGTGAGGATCATACTATTGTTGTACCACAACAATATACCCAACAATACGTAGTATGATGCTCTTCGAATATACCATACTTTTTTTCTACGTGCTGGACAACACTAGTTTACCTTAGCTACGAGGGCGGTTCGGAAAGTTCTTAGCCTATCAATGAAAGAGAATAGTTAGTTTTTCAAAAATATTTTTATTTTTCAATATAATCTCCTGAAACTTCAATACACTTAGTCCAACGCTTATCTAGCAATTTTATCCCTTGATTAAAATAGTTTTCCTCAAGGTCTTCAAAATAGTGGTTTACAACTGTAATTGCATCTTCATTTGAGGTAAAACGCTTGCAAGCAAGGATTTTTTTTAGATTTGGGAACAGGTAAAAGCCACTTGGAGCTAAATCAGGAGAATAAGGTGGGTGGTCAAGCAACTCGTTCTTTAATTCGTTGATTTTAGCCATTGTTAAAACACTCTTGTGCGCTGGTGCGTTGTCTTGATGACAAATTATTTTTTTGTGTTGTAAGCCAGGACGTTTTTCTCGAATTTGTACATTTAATTGATCTAAAAGGTTGCAATAGTACTCTGAATTTATTGTTTTACCCTTTTGCAGATAGTCAATCAATAAAATATCTTTGAAGTCCCAAAAAACCGTTGCCATAACCTTACCAGCCGATTGAATTGTTTTTGCCTTCTTTGGGGCACTTCCTCCAGCTTCAGTCCATTGTTTGGATTGTTCTTTTGTCTCTGGAGTAAGGTGGTGGATCCATGTCTCATCAACAGTTATGAAACGACGCTTAAAATCCATTTTATTTCGCTGAAAACGATCCAAACAAGCTTGAGAAATGTTCATTCTTATGCGTTTTTGGTCGACTGTTAACAAGTGCGGCACACGTCTTGCAGAAATCTTTTTCATCTGTAGTTCTTCATGCAAAATTAAATGGACTCGATCATTTGAGATGCCCATGATATTAGCTATTTCACGCACTTTTATTCGTCGATCATTTAATACCATATCATGCACTTTGGCTACAATTTCTGTTGGTATTGCTGTTTTTGGACGTCCACTACGTGGTTCATCTTTAATGCTTGTACGACCACGTTTAAATTTAGCAACCCAATTTTTTACTGTTGCATATGAAGGAGCACTTTCACCTAACACATTCACCATATCATTATGAATTTTTTGTCCCGATAAACCTTTTTTATGTAAATATTTAATGACACCACGCATTTCTAATTTTTCCATTGTAAAAAAATCGCGGATGCGTCTTTTGTGAACACCTGTTTCTATATGAAGGAGTTGCCAGATCGAAACAAAATGTAACATGTGTTCCAAGCAGAGATGAAAGTTTGCAAAACACTTAACTTTTCTCTGTTTATACCGCGCCCTCGTATGTAAGATATATTCGGCAGGAAGCTGTTATTGTTCCTCTTCTTGTACCCCTTATAGAAATGTTTCAGTTCGTCTTTAGCTAACTTTTCCCTACAATAGGAAATCCTTCTATCATCTCCCTCCATTATTCAATTTATCGGGTAGCGTACCCACTTAGAATACTACCGTGTTGTTCTATTGCCCTGATAACTCTTATCTTATTGGTTCTTTTTTCCATTTGCTGCTCCAATGGATCTATCCAATTGCCACTTGTCGGAGGAGTGCATACGCGAATGCTATTAAAATACAACGACCTTAAAGTAAAAAAAAAAACATAAACATGAACGCACTCACTGGTCTCACCCGCCGCCCATAAGTATGGAATACTTTACATATGATCGAACGACCGACCAACCGACCACTTATGAATCATTAACAAAAAAATGCCTTACATTTCATAATTGTGATAACAGAAAATTTAAAAAAAGAAACATAATTGAAGTTGTTTTGATATTTATTAATGCTTCAGTCGTAATTTCCAAAGAAATCGTTTTGTGTCATGTCTGTCTGTCCCATTGTGCGCCAAAGAGTCAAGTGAAGTAAAAAGTCAACGATATCAGTTTTCTCCGGCTGATGCACTCACCCCTCAGCCACCCCTACCCAGGCCGTGTTTCAAGCGAAACTTAAACCGAAAATAAACGCAATTGTCGAATCTACTTCCGTTAAGTGCATTCGAGGTATTCTTATCAATAATTAAACAGATCGTTTTTTTGGGCTTGAAAACTTAAGCTATTTGCTCTGCTTTTGGAACAAAATGCTAAAAATCAATTCAAGAGTCTTTTGTTATTATAAGTAGAGTCCAAGATGGTCACTAAATATGTATCCTGTTCTTGGTGTTCTATAAAATAAAATATTATTAAAAAAAAATCCATTCAAAATTTGTTACACACTTACGAGTACTTAATCCCCACAAAATCCCATTAAGGGACTAGAAGAAATCAGTATACCCACTGACCGGAACCAACTGTGTAACGCTGGCTCCGTTCGTGTAATGCAATTTATACGAGAGCTGCTATATATATTTCTGGCGTAATAATGAAAATGCGAATATTTATCATTAAAAATGGTTTTTTTTTTGTTTTTCAAAGTATTCTCCAGCATGATTTTTACACTTTTAAATGCACTCAAACCAATTGTCGAAGCACTTTTTCCACTCCGATTGAGACAACTCCAAAACATGGTTTCGAACGCTTAAGCAGCATCTTCTGGCGACGAAAATCGTTGACCACGCATTTTTTCTTGATGTGCGGGAATAAATAGAATTTATTGGCTCCCAAGTCAGGGCTGTACGGCGGATGACCCATCAATTCGACGTTTTGGCCGGTCAAAAAGGCGCTGGTTTCAGCCGATGTGTAAGAGCTCGCATTGTCATGGTGCACAATGATGACTAGGTGGAGTCTTCAAAATTTGGGTGGAGAGGTAGAAGTTAACAGGCAGTTTATTTTAATATTATTTTTAAAAGGTAACAACTAACATTTGGTTAAATCTATAGGTACTTTATTATTTTTATTATGTAACATGTTGTTAACCCACACTAAGCCCTTCTTGACCCTACGGAAAGATTTTAGACTCAGTCAGTAAAATATACTACCGAGAAGATCATAAAAAACTATTCCCTGTCACTCTGAAGACATGCGGAAATTAGTTTTTAGAAACAGTGTTAAAATTTAGACGTGTGTTATTTACATAATTAATCTTTCAATGAAGACTTCAGGCAATCAAATTGTGATGTACCACTCAGAATTAACCTCCTACGTTGCTCAAGCGGAACAGTCGCCGCATGACCAGTTTTGCCGAAGAAACAGGCGACCAATTGCTTTGAAGTGCTTCTTCCACAACCAACTTTCGTTGGATTTGGCTCGTCTTCGAAGACCTACACGGTCGATTGCTGATTTGTTTCATGCTTATACGCATAGATCCATGATTCTTCACCTGTAACGATCTTATAAACGTATTTTGAAGCACCTCGATCGCATTTTTTTTTTAAATTTCTTTGCACCAATCGACACGAGCCTTTTTTGAGCGATTGTCAAATTGTGCGGGATCCAACGAGAACAAACCTTTTTAACGGTCATGTGTTCAGCAAATATCGAATGTATGCTGGTGAAAGAAAAGCCCAAGGATGCCTCTATTGTCGGTATGCCACATGACGATCTTGCATTATCAATTCAAGCACGGCATCAATGTTCTCTGGCACAGCGGCCGTTTTTGGGAGAAATCTGCTTTGAGCGAGCGTCGGCCACGATTGAATTCATTGAATTCAGGATGATGCTTCATCGCCATACAAAGATTTAAGTTTATCGATGCCCTCTTGTCGTGATAATCCACTTCGAAAGTTGTGAAAAATGATCGCACGAAAATGTTCACAAGTTAATCTATTTTTTTTTGCCAATTTGATTTTTACAAGCCACTGTAAACGACACAAATGATGGTCGTACGTCCAAACGTTCTGAGTACGTTTATGCTAAAAAATGTCAAACTTTCCAATGGAAATGCCAGAAATATAAAGTATATAGCATCGTATACTTAACATAGGGTATATCTTCATTCCTTTAAGGAGTTGGAAACATCAGCACTTAGTTGTAATGCCCAGTACCACAGTGTGTTTTAGGGTAAAAAATCTGATGAACATTTGTGTAGAATCTATATCCAAATATAAACCGATGTTTAAACCTAAGTAATGCAAACGTTTTAGACCAAGTTTTGGTGCAAGTGTGACAACATATCCTTGTGGCCATTATTGTATTGGTTTTTTCGTCCAACATCGATAGGCAACACAAATTTGAGAAAGGCATCTGAAGTTTCAATTGTGTAGCTAAACGTGAAAACTTTTTTCTGAGCTACCTGTTGTCCCTTAAAGGGAAACTTTTTTTGTCAGTGCCGATTTATAATCCGAAACCGCACTTGAGTGTAATCCTCGTCGTTCAAAATTTCCAGTAATAGCGTAAATCGTTTGACCGCTGTTTTTATGAAGATCAAAATAATATACATATTCTTTCTAGGACCTTAGAACAATATTTCAAGGTATAGTAACTGGTGGAGGTTTTAAAAACGCAAGAATAATTGAATAAATAACAAAGTAATCTAGCGTGCAGTAATTTGCTTTTTCACTGCGGCTGTGGCGGCACTGTTGTTCGAAGAGAGTGAAGAGTGTGTGTGGCTTATAGTGGCTGACGGGTGATTTGTATTCGTCTGCCTTTCAGTTGCCATCATGCATTGGGCACGTGAGGTAAGGTCATTTTGTTTTAAAGCGTATTTTTCAAATGTGCATTCGATCATTGCAGTGCAGCGTGCTTTTCGTTAACAATTCGCTGTTCATCAAAATATGCGGTACTGGAGTGAAACAAACCCCAGGGAACTTCACCATAGACCTTTGCATTCGGATCGCGTCACTGTGTGGTACCCCATATCACGAGTAGGCATCATTGACCCTTACTTTTTCCAGAATAATTGTCTTGTCGTAACTGTGAACTCCGAACGGTACCTGAAGTCGAAGGTGTATATCAACCGTCCCAACACCTTGGAAGACCTAATTCTCAATATCGAGGCTAAAATTGGCAGAATATCAGTCGACATGCTTGTAAGAGTTCATGAAAACTTCAGAAAACGTATGCAGCAGTGTGTGGATAGCGAAGGTCGACATTTGCCAGATACACTATTTAAAACCATGTAATTTAAAAATTCCATTACTGTTTAAAATAACTAAAATATAAAATAAATTTTCCTAAGGTTCATAATTTCTTTATTTCATTTCCAAATAAGCAAATTATCGCGCTCCGCCTGTTTACTTGCAAAAGTATACCTTTTTTTGCTTAAAGCTTAAAATACTGCCATTTTCAATACAACATCAGTTTTGCCAGCAAAGGAATCTCCCAAACTTTCGATATTTCCTGAATGCAACACTGCGTTGATTTGTTTTTTTCGCCACACGCACACACCTTGAACACAAAAATTTGAAAGCAAAACAAGCTTTAAATTAGGAAATCTTTTTGTTAAACCGTTACTTGCTCAATTTTTATGTTGTTATTTTTGGGTTTTATTTTGTTTTTAAAACACGAAAAATTTCCCACAACATTTCATTAAATTTGTATTATTTTTTTTTTTTTGAATTTAAACAACGTGATGGTGATCGTATGTATTAGATGCGACTCTACTCGCATGCCTTGGATGACATCAAAATCGTGTCTATCATGCTTTTCTTCATGGCATTGTGTGTTGGCTTACCTCTAAGCAAAACAAAAAAAAACGCAAGTCTTGAGATAATATTTTGTAGACCTGAATTGTGCAAATTGAAAACGAAGAAGACAATAAAAAAAGTAAAACAATTGTTTTATTGTCACACACGCAAACCATGGCAAATCAGACAAGAAATAAATATTTTATGCGAATTAAGAAGTCCTAAAGAGAAATTTATGAATTTATTTCGAGTTGTGAGAAAAGTGAAAATTTGGCACAAAAAGAAAAAAATAAACTAAAGGAAATAATACTTATAGCAAAATTGGTGAGTTGTCATTTTTGTAAGAGATGACCCGATTACAAGTGGAATGCAATTGCAAATTTGTGCATGGAACCCATAAAAGCTGTGTGGGGGTATGAAAGAAAACTAGCATATGACGACTGCGAATTTGCAAGCGGGAAACCGTAATACCAATACATAACATTCTACTCCAATGAGGATGAAAAACCATGTCTGCACAACGCGGGAGGAGAGATAAGTCTTAAATCTTAATTTTGAGATGAGTCTTAAATCAATGTTTCGAATGTTTTTAACATTTTAATAGCTTAAATTTTTAGGTTAACAAATTAACGTTTTTAGAAGATTTATAAAAAATTAAGCTTTAAAAAAAGCTTAATTTTGCGTGCAGCCAGGGCGGAAAACCGACCCGAAACAGAATCAGGTTAAAACCGAACCACACCACATTTTTTGTCTATGAACCAAACCGCTAATCAAAACAACTGTTGGAAAGAAAACTGTCAAACCGAACCAAAACCGCACAAAATTAAAAAAAAAGCTTGGTTCGGTTCACAAGAAAATGTCAACGCTTGGACATGCCAAAGTTTGAATTACTTTATTTGTTTTTAATAAAAAAAATAAAATTAAAAAATATTTTTGGTCCAATGTTATATACCAATTTTGTTAAATTATTCGTGAAGAAATTACACAAATTCAATGTTTTTGTAACTTTATTTTTAACATGTACAGGGTTTTCTTTGGACCCAACTTTCTACCACTTTTGCACACATTTCGTCCGGAGCGTTGGATATTGTCTCCGAGCTCGTTTAATGTTGTTGGCTTGTTCGCCAATCACCAACCACTTGATGTGGCCACATAAAAAGAAATCCAATTGTGTTAAATCGCACCATTTCTCGAGATAACACGTTTACCGAATTTGCCTTTCACCACCAATTTTTTACACCAATTAAGGTTCAAATAGCTTAAAAAACTCAACAACAACAAACTCAACAAAATATAACAAGACTTGTCCAAGAAAACAATATATTTAATCTATTTTGGTTAAAAACAATAACATTCAAATAGATTAAAAATTAATAGATAAGGACTGTTGATATATACGAGGGTTGCTATTTATATTTCGGGTCCGGCAATAAAATGGCAATAATTTATCATTGGAAATGGTTTTATTGTTTTTCAATATATTCTCCTTGATGAGAGGAGAGCAACAATAAAAATATGGTTGGTGTGACAAAAGTATTGTGTTTTGCAATTTATGTTAACAATAATATGATTACGGCAATCATACTGTATGATTGTAATTTTTCTTCATTTAAATATGCTTTTAAGAACAAATGTTATTGGTACAGATCTAATGCAATAAAAGTACTTTTTTTATCTAAATTAAAATTTTTTAAAATAGCTGCTTTGGCTTTGTTTAACTGAAATATTTTTAATAAAAACGCTTATGTTTCTTTAAACTTATTTTTTCTACTGTGAAATAAATCACTCCTATTATTTTGAATTTAATGTATTTTTGAATAATTTGCTAATTCAAATCTATTGTTGACAACTAAAACCAATTCTAGTAAATTTTATTGGGGATCAAATCTATTGTCGACAACTTAAACAAATTCTATTAAATAATATTGGGGATCATAGTATAATTGTGTGTGACAATACTATGGTTGTAGGGATCAAAACATGGTTGCGTGTGAATCATACTGTGGTTGTGAGGATCATACTATGGTTGTATATGAAACATACTATGGTTGTGAGGATCATACTATGGTTGTGGAGATCATAGTATGGTTGAGTGTGAATCATACTATGGTTGTGGGGATCATAGTATGGTTATGTGCGAATCATACTATTGTTCTGAGGATCATAGTATGGTTGTATTTGAATCATACTATTGTTGTGAGGATCATAATATGGTTGTAGCACAACCATATACCCAACAATAGTATTATCCTCTTCGAATATTGTCACCACAACCATACTTTTTTTCTGCGTGCACTCTGATTGAGATACCTCCAAAACATGATTTTTGAACGCTTCAACAGCTGCTGCGGGCGATGAAAAACGTTGACCACACTTTATTTTCTTCATGCTAGGGAATAAGAAGAAGTCATTGGGTGCCAAATCAGGGCTGTACGGTGGATGGCCCATCAATTCGACATTTGAGTGGTCAAATAGCTCATCGTTTCAGCTGATGATCCGTCTTCTCTTATTATCTTTCCTCATTTCTTCGAACACTGTTGGCAAACAGATGGTTGTATACCACTCAGAATGGATGGTTATACCGAAAAAAACGCAATCATTTGTTTCGATGTACTTCTTCCACAATTTGGCGCGTCTTGAAAGACCCATACGGTCGATTGCTGTTATGTGTCGGGTTCATATGCAGAGATCCATGATTCGTCACCTGTGACAATGTTATACACTGCCGTTGAGCTACCGCAGATAAACATTTTTGCAACAACTCCTTGCACCAATCCATACGGGCCTTTTTTGAGCATTCGTCAAATTATGTGGGATCCAAAGAGAACAAATTTTTTCACGGCCAAATGAATATGCAAAATCTTATTGATGCATGTCATACTAACACCCAAGGATGCCACAATCTCACGGTATGTCACATGTCGGTCTTGCGTAATCAGTTCACGCATAGCATCAATTGTTACTGGCAAAGTGAGGTGGACGTCCTAAGGTGGACGTCCTTCACGAAATTTACCCTGGAGCGAACGGCGTCCGAGACTGAACTCTTGGTACTAGCGATAAACAGTGGTTTTTGATGGTGCCTTATCGCCAAAAGTCGAAACAAGTTGATTTAAACACTCTTGCCTCGAAAACACAAGCCGAATATCGTAAAAAATCATCGCACGAAAATGTTCACGGGATAATTCCATTTTTTTGGCTGAGATGAATTTTTCAACACACTGTAAACAAAACAATTTGCCCTCAACTGACAAAACGTTCTGAATGAAGTTATGCTAAGAAATGGCAAACTTTCCAATAGAAGTTCCCGTTTGTACACTAGTATTGGCAGGACCCGAAAGGGTTGGTATTTACCCTCGTAAATAAAACCTTTTAACAATATTTGTTGCTAAACAATCATTGTGATATGGTTTAGCTACAAATATTTTTCAATTCTCTAGCAAAATATCTTGGAACTGCAACCATGTATATCTGTGCTTAATAATATCGTCAATGTTTCTAACACTTCCTACAATTCACCTCTCCACGTTTCATGTAAACAACATAAATCAAATTTCACAACAAATTAAAGTCATGGTGAAAAATGCCAAACATTACTGTGGCAATATCAGCTAGCACCAAAAACACTTAGCGCTGCTTAGGTTCACAATATAAATAGTGGCCCTCGTAGAACAATATCCGCTTAAAATAATACAAAGATAAATATGTAGTTGTTTGCCTAAAACTTTAGTAAAATGCCTTCCAACATATTAGCAAGTTTTTTAAGAGTTTTCAGCCTATTTGTTTTTCCGCTTTTAAAATAAAAACAATTTTTTGGTGGATCAAATAAGGTTTAGCCTTAATTTTGTTTTAAACGTTACTTATCATCATTAATTTGCATATCATTAACAAGACTTTTGCCACCGTTCACTCAAATCCCAATAGCCAAATAAGGTAGATGAGATTAAAAGCAAATTCAGTTTACCTTTTATAGCCACATTAAGACAAGATGTATGCGAATGGGTTAACATTTGATTTCGCAGCGAAAATAACACAATAATAATTAATTAAATTAAAGTCCCATAAATACATCCAAACAATTTATCGCTCGCTTAAAACCGCAATGATTGAACGAATGTGCGTCATAAATAAAATCTACGAAATGCTCGGCCTCCTCCAAGATAACCGGCGACGAAATCAAAAGTTCAAATAGCGCGCACTACGAAGTCGCATAGCGTAGTTCATATGGGCTGTTCCACCCAATTGGATCATAGCATAAATTACTTATTTTATGGCCTGAGCAATAGTGAATCTCGTACGAATGCCAAAATCGAGTCTCCTTTAGAAACGAGGTTGCATCCAACAGATATCGTAAATTTAGCAAAATCCACACACACAAAAAAGGAGCAACAAAATCATATAAATTAAGTTGCTTGGAATTGGACAGAAAATCTTGGTTAGAGATTCATTTTTGCGATAAATTCATGTGGTGTTTATGCTGTTGTTTTTATTGTTGCTACATAAGTATATGGCAAATTGCATCATACGACGATTTATGCAACAGCAAGATTAGAAACACAAAAACAAAAAACGCTTAGATTTTTTTCCGCTGCGGCCAGCTAATGTGTTTATGGTAATTTGCCACCAAAGCAACCATGCCACGCCACACCACAACATACGTTCGCTTGCCAGAAACAATGGAAATTGTTCGTGGAGAAAAAAAACGTAACGAATTTATTGGTAATATTTCGAATATTACAACTAAGTTGCCGTGTGCAGCAACATGTACTTACACTGAGAGAAATCAAAGGTTTACGCAATTAAAAAACATGTTGAAATACATTGTAATACATTTTTGAGTAAATCAAAGCGGTTTTATTGCAACCAAATTTTTGTGCCAATCGAATGATTGAGATTGCATGCACCTCGTGTATACCATCAGTACAACCGAATTTAAGTTGGTGCTCTGTAACGTTCAGTAATTGTAACTGAACTATCGGTAGAAAATACAAAGAACCCGAACCTCCAGAAAACAATTTTGGATCTAAAATTCCACATGCCGCAATTGTTTAACTAAAAAAATTTCGCCTTTGGTTATGATGAAAGTTTGGATATTATTACCAATTTTCGGTTACAGCAACCAAATGTTGGCTAAATCGTTGGTTAAGGCAACTAAATACATTTCATGCAACTAAATACATTTCATCCAGAAAACAATTTTGGATCTAAAAGTCCATATGCCGCATTTGTTTAACGAAAAATTGTCGCTTTTGCGGTTATTTATTTGCGGTTACAACAACCAACTGTTGGCTAAACTGTTGGTTAAGGCAATTAAATACATTTCATGCATTTCATTGGTTTGAGTGATCAATTAGTTTAGTCTATAAGTATAATACGATGATCACATTTATCATTTTGTGGTATGTCGAACTGAATATGCATTACAATTATAAACTTTTGGTGATTGCAACCGAAATCCTTTTTTGGCCGCAGTATTTATTAGATCCAACCGATTTCCAACTAATTTTTTCTTAAATTTTGCATGATAATAGCTTATGGCCATAATCTGAAATAAGTGAAATCGGCCCAGGAAAAATGTTCTTCCGTAAAAAGTACACGTAACAAATTATAATTTTTTGTGCAGGGACAATTGTTCAAAGGGGTATTTTTCGTTGGGACAAACTTAGTACCTAACAAGTAAAAAAATGTAAGTTTGGCTGTGCCGAACTTTGGATACCCTCCACCAGATTCCAAAATAACACCAAATTTGGTGCGGAAGTGTGTTCTATATAAAAATCTTTATGTAGAATATTTCATCTCGATAGGTCAAGTTTGAAGTGAGTTATTGTCATATTATTTTTCAAGGCCCATGAGACCGTTTGTGTGGGAGGTACCAGTAGGGCCTTTGCGATCTTAGCCAAATTTAGCGCAAAAGTCTGTTCTATTAATTAATCTTCATGCCGAAAATTTCGTCTAGATAGGTCAAGTGTGTGGTGAGTTATTGTCATAATTATTTTTCAAGGCCCATGAGACCGTTAGTGTGGGAGGTACCAGTAGGGACTTTTCCGATCTCAACCGGAATTCAGCGTAGAAGTGTGCTATATATAGAAATCTTGATGTGTAAAATTTCATTTCGATAGGTCAAGTTTGTGGTGAGTTATAGTCATATTATTTTTCAAGGCCCATAAGGCCGTTTGTATGGGAGGTACAAGAAATGGTGGCCCAATCTAAACCAATTTTACATAGATGATTGCGCCTGTATAGGGATATTATTTGCAAAATTTCAGAGATTTTGCTCAAGAAACTGGACGGATATTTCCAAATAAAAAAACTAATTTTTATGAGGTAGTGTCGGTTGAGGGTCTCCAACACCAACTTCCCGTAGAGCTATATAGCCCATTTTTCAATACCAACCATGCTAGGTTAACTACACATATTTGTGCCAAACAGCTCCCTAGCTGTTTACATGCAGGGTCTATCTTGTTTTCAACAGACGGACAGCCGGACAACATGGCTAGATCGTCTTAGAATTTTACGAGGATCAAGAATATATATTACTTTGTTGGGTCTCCGATGATTATTTCAAGGTATTACAGACAGAATGAAAAAACTAATATACCCTCCATTGTATGGTGGAGGGTATAATAAAAGGGAAAGGTTGCTGGACGTTTTGGCTCACGTGGGCCAAAGTATATACCAAATGGTCTAAACGGACGATTTTAAGTCAATGTGGGTACTCAATTTAAATCAAACTTTACTACGAATCAAAATATAGAGTAATTTTGATGTTTTGGCTGAGATTAGGGACGGACACATTGCCCGAATGGGCAAAAAAAACTTTCCTTTTTTTGAGCTGAAGTAGCCATAGGGACGGTGGAGGATATAAAGGGGTTTTCCAACAGGGGTATAACAATTTGTAGATTTATGTCAACGAACCCTCAACCATTTTTAATAATCTTTTCAGTATCAAAACGGTAGTCGAAGTCAACATTTTCATCATGGTTAAGTTCAAGTAAGAGCAACGTTTGGAAATCATTCAAAATTACTATCGAAATTCTGAGTCGGTGGTCGCAACTTTAAGAGCGCTTACTCCAATTTTCATCATCTTCAGCGATGATGCAATGAGCATGAGTAGAGTTGAGTAGTTTTGTCAATAAACAAAATATGTGACAGCCCATAGAGGAAGGGACCTAAGGGTAAAAAAAACAATTTTCATTTTTTTTCTTTTTTTGATGTGGACATCATCTGAGCTTCGAATGAGACCGATCCCATGCCGCAAACGGTGTCCCTCCCAGATATATGCGCGTTTTATGAAAGTGAAGGCGACGATTATAAGCGCAAATAGAAAGGGACCTAATCTTTAAAATGGCTCTCCTGAACAAAAATGGTTTTTAACCTTAGGTCTCTTTCTATTTTGCGCGTCACATATTCGTTATTGGACAGCAAAAAACGCACATGTGCTTCAAGAGACACAATTGCACCCGCAACAAATTATTGTGTGGTGTGGTTTTCATGCCGGAGGTGTAATTGGACCGTATTTTTTCGTCAATAAAAACAGTCAATGGAGAGCGCTATCGTGCCAATTATTTTTGACCAGAATTTGATAAGCATGACATCGCCGATATGTGGTTTCAACAAAACGGTGCCACTAGATATACAGCAGCCTCACAATCGATTAACTGAAAGGCAAATTCGGTGAACGAGTTATCTCGAGAAATGGTCGGGTCGAATGGCCACCTCGTTCGTGCGATTTAACGCCACTGAATTTATGAGATCACATCAAGTCATTCGTCTATACTAACAAACCAACAACTTTAGAGACAACATCTAACGCGAAATTAACAACGTCCGGACGAAATGTGTGCAAGAGTAGTGGAGAATTGGCTCAAAAGAATAGATTGCTGTACACGTCATAAGACCAAAAGCGACTTTTGTTCATAAAATGTCACATTTTCACTACACCTGGAATAAATTTGAACTCCATATCTTAAATATATTGTCTTTTATTAATATATAAAATTGTTACGTCCTCATTGAAAAACTCTGTATAAAGTTCGGCCAAACTTAACGACGCTTTGATTTGTTTTAATTAAAATTGAAAAAGAGTATAGAATAGAATACGAAAACATCTGTGTGTTTTATTTCTTTCATCATCTCTGCAAAACATAGTTTAAAAAAACAAAATTTTTCTCAGTGTACTACTTACTCTATATTCATTGCAATTTCTTGAGAATTTCGATGCTTTTCAATTGTTGCTTTTTTTCGAAGGTGGGTGATGGTCGGTCGTGTATTTAAGCCGTAAACGAATCTAGTTTATGAGGTGTAAAACGTGTTTGCAATACCAAAAAAAGAACGCACACAAAAAACTAATGACGCAGAGCTTGCCAAAACCAGATAACAACAAAAAATTTTGTTTTCCAAAATCGAGTACATGCCAACAACCGATCATGAACATATTTCTCATTTCTTAAAACAAAAAAAAATAAAAACAAAAAAAAATAAAAACAAAAAAAATAAAATAAAAACAAAAAAAAATAAAAACAAAAAAAAAAAAAAAAAAAAAATTGAAAAAACCAAAGCAATGACTTCAATTATGTTTTAATAACAGAGTTCACAAAACTATTTTTTTGCTGAATTACATTTTTTGATTTTTAAGTTGAACGTATGAAATGAGAAATACGGGTTAAAATCAAGGTGATGACTATGACAACTTCATTCGTTGTTGGCAAAGTAAAAAGTGTCTGAGTGTGAAATGCTAGGAGCGTGTTTTATTTTAAATTCTTTATATAAGTAATGTCAATACGAATTCGAAAAAATAGTTGAAAATGTTATAAATAAGAAAATATACAGTAGGTAGAAAATTACCTTAGGGTGAGTCGACCTAGAAATCAATATTGTGCCATCGTTTATACAGGGTTGTCTGTCAAGTGGTTTATTTTTGAATAGGCATAATAAAACATTTTTTGTGGCCAGAGATTGAAGACATGCACTTGGACCATCTTTGGTTGCAGCAGGATAGAGCGTCATATCTCTAAGCTTACTCCGCAAATGACCTGTTGCACTTGTTCAATGTCTACACTATATTTAAGCGCATCCGGGGCATAGATTTTGCAAAGATTCGTTATCTCGAGCACAACTAGCATCGTTTCATGGGTTTTTCAAGCACCTTTATTTCAGAGCCAGTAATGGCATCAAAAATAGAAAAATCTAGTTGTTAAGCGTTATATTCGTTTGTAAAAAAGGGTTAGCTGTTGGAATACCCCAAAGTAGCACCTATTTATCAGCACTATAGTTCTTGCTTTTCTATTAATTATGGGGGATTCAACAGTGATAAATTCATTTTTATTTTTTTATGCTGAAGTTAATATTGAGGTTACAGAATTTAGTTTGATCTTGTCATCGTTTACCGCAAAACCCATCCGGTTACATGTTAGTTATGCCTTGGATCTAAGTTCGCTGATTAATTGGCAAAATGTTATAAAGGCTTGCCCAACCATAATGCACGATGTTATTTGTGAGTCACACCTTAACTTTAAGTTTTTTGTCTAACTTAATTTGGCATTTATTTGTATCAGTGTTTGACAAATTAAACTATGAAGAGGTACACAGTTGAGCAGCGCTTAAGATTACGGAAGCCTTTAAAGAAATTGTGCGTTTAAATCTAAAGTGCATTTCGGGCACTGCGCGATTT
The DNA here is from genome assembly GCA_963513945.1 of Hydrotaea diabolus. Taxonomy (NCBI): domain Eukaryota; kingdom Metazoa; phylum Arthropoda; class Insecta; order Diptera; family Muscidae; genus Hydrotaea; species Hydrotaea diabolus. The sequence goes on along the minus strand of OY740719.1, from coordinate 157,724,876 downwards.
TTTTTTGTCAGCATAATCGACTAAATGTTCCGCAGTCTATAACAAGCAGAGTTGCCGCATTTGGGCAATTGAGAATCCACGAGTGATTGTTAAAAAGCCAATGCATCCACAAAGAGTGATTGTTTAGTGCGGTTTATGGGCTGACAGTGTCATCAAGCCGTTCGAAAATCAGGTCGGCCAAGCAGTTACCATGAATGGTATCCACATGATAGATTGCTATTTTGTTTCGGGCTCATATGCATAGATCCATGATTCGTCACCTGTGACGATCTTATAAACGTCGTTTAAAGCACCGCGATCGTATTTTTTCACAATTTCTTTGCACCAATCGACACGAGCCTTTATTTGAGCGATTGTCAAATTGTGCGGGACCCAACGAGAACAAACCTTTTTTACCGCCAGGTGTTCATGCAATATCGAATGTATGTTGGTGAAAAAAATGCCCAAGGATGCCTCTATCTAACGGTATGTCACATGACGATCTTGCATTATCAGTTCACGCACGGCATCAATGTTCTCTGGCACAACGGCCGTTTTTAGACGACCGTCACGACCTACGTCTTTGAGAAAGCGTCGGCTACGATTGAATTCATTAAACCAGCTTTTCACAGTTCTAAAGAATGGTGCTTCATCGCCATACAAAGATTTAAGTTCATCGATGCATCCCTGTCGTGATAATCCAAGTCGAAAGTTGTGAAAAATGATCGCACGAAAATGTTCACGAGTTAATTAAATTTTTTTGACAATTTTTTTTTCATGTCACTGTAAACATCACAAATGATGGTCGTAAGTCAAAACGTTCTGAGTACGTTTATGCTAAAAAATGTCAAACTTTCCAATGGAAATGACAGATGGCGCCAGAAATATATATATAGCAACCCTCGTATATATACCATATATACACCACTAGTTGTTGCAATCAGATACATTTTTCGCCTTAAATTGGTATAACCTATAAATAAGTGAGTACAGAACGATGATAATATTCATCATCATTTGGTATTTCGAACCGAATATTCATTACGATTATAAGCATTAAGTGATTGCAACCGAAATTCCACTTTTGCAACCATATCATTAACCTTCCATCCAATTTCCAAATATTTTTTTCTCTTTGAGTGAGGAAGCCAACATTACATAAGTAATATAGAAGTTCCAGCATTGTTCCAAAGTCAGATCCCTCGAATAGACCGTGGGCGGCGTTTTCGCGACAAGCATTTGTATAAAATTATCTTTGAAATGTAATAGTCAGAGGTTATTCTTATGAGTCACAAAAGAGACAACCAATTCTATTTTGTCTTTTATTTATTTTATCTTAATTGTCTGGCTCGAGGTCATTAACAAATTCAACTTCTTTGCTTAAGGCTTTTGCAAAAAAAACCTAAAGCGAAGAATTATATTGTTTTGTGTAAAATTAAATATTCCCGAAGACGAACGAAATATTGTAAATGAATAAAATAAAACAAATTAAAAGATAACACCAACACCTGTTTTTTGAATTTGTTAATGACCACGAGCCGGACAATTCAGGTTAAAGCAAAAAATATATATAAAATTTAGGTCAACAATACATAACCAACAATATTTTACTTAATATTTAAAAAAATAGTTCTAAATGAATCTCACTTTATTATTATGGGTGATCCAAGTAGAGATACTTTTTTATAGCCTTTTTTTGACAGATCATAATGAGTCGTGTCATGCTGCCATGTTATTTTTGTCTAGCACTGTTTGGCATTTCATCCTGGAAAGACTTACGCCTTAACAACGTTTACAAATCGTTCAACTTTATTACGAAAATTCCCGTTCTTTTGTTCAACGATGAGGCCCATTTCTGGCTCGTGCCATGTAGCCGACTATTTGATGCCCGAAATTGAAACTCGTGATCTCGGCGACATTTGTTTTCAACAAGACGGTGCCACTTCCCACACATCGCATCAATCAATGGGTTTATTGAGAGAAAACTTCGGTGATCAGATAATTTCACGTTTTGGGCCGGTCGATTGGCCACCAAGATCGTGTGATATCACACCGTTAGACTTTTTCCTGTGGGGATATGTAAAGTCTAAAGTTTATGCGGACAAGCCCGCTTCGATTCAGACCTTGGAGCAAAACATCACGCGTGTAATTCGCCAGTTACCAGTCGAAATGCTCGAACGAGTTATCGAAAATTGGCCTCAACGGATGAACCATCTGAGACGTAGCCGCGGCCAACATTTGATAGACATAATCTTCAAAAAATAAATGCCGAAGAATGTTCTTTCGAATGATAATAAACATTCCCCATTCAATTTGAATTTTCTGTTTTTTTCTTTAAAAAAGTAGGGAACCTCGAAATGGATCAAGCGTAAGATGAGTTAAAACAAGTCCTATCTATCTATGGTCTATCTATCATCCAAACTTGTTTCCTAGCCCTCCGAGTTCAATATATCGAGCCATAAGCGCTAACCTATCGTAAGTGAAAAAATGCAAATTTTACAGGAGACGGTTTTTATTATTTATTTCAAACAACTTTATTAAAAATGCAAATGTTTTAATGCAAAAATTTAAGATTTCTACCTACTCATATAACTGTATCAAAAAACAAAAAAAAAATCTGAACACATTTGCGATTGCTGCAGCAATTTGATGTGTGACTTACGATAAAATTGCTACACAATAAAATTTAAACAATCATTTACGATAAAATGCAAAAGCTTTTTTTTGATGTTTTACTAACAATTTTGTCATTTTAAAAATACAAAACGATGAGGCTTGTCCTAACGATTATTTTTCAGCAATAAAATTTTTTTTCCAAAAATTTGACTTACGATAGGTTAGCGCTTATGGCTCGATATATTCGTGTTTCTATTTTCTGAGTTAAACGCTATTTTCAAAATGAATATTTAAAGCTGCTTTTAAATCATCACGAAGAAGCGCCAAAAGCAACTGGTGGCTGGTGGTAGTAGTGCTTTTTTAAAGCTTCCTTTTTAAAACATTGTTAGTAAGACCCTTTGAATAGATCATGAAAGACGTAGTCATGACCCACATTTGAATACTATTACCTTCGAAAAGAGTCAGGGATAATATAAAATCCGACAAATAATTCTTTTTTAGGTATTATATATTAAAAAATAGTTCTAAGTGAATCTCCCTTTATCTTTAATAAAGTTAAAAATATTTGTAACTATGGCTCCATTCAAACTTGTTTTGAAGCCCTCCGGGCCAAATACTAGTTCAAGTTTCTATTTTCTGAGTTAGACGCTTTTTTCAAAATGATTATTTGAAGCTGCTTTCAAATTACCACGAAGAACCGCCACCGACAACTGGTGGCTGGTGGTAGTGGTGCTTTTTTAAAGCTTCTTTTTTTGAAATTTCTTGCCAATCGTAATCTGCATTTTGACTACTTTTACCTGTTGGTTTGGTTTTCGTTTTTTGTTTTGTTTGTTTACCTTACACTTTTCTTCGGTCGGCATTAAGAAAAAGCAGACGCAGCAGAAAAGAAAACCAGTCACCAAACGACAACAAGAAATTCCATTCCTCAGTAATGAATTTACTCTTACTATTTATTGGTGTACAAAACACTAAAAGACGACGGAGAACTGGTTTTATTTTTGGACACAACCTGTGTGATCCAACCTGAGAGATGAATGAAGCCCAAGCTTTAGCTTCAAGCGAAAGTTTGAAAACCATTGTTTTAATTTAAGCTGCTAAAGCTATTGCAAAGCTTTTCAAACTATATGTAGTCGATTTAAAACAAAAAGCACAACATAAGCAAATGGGGGCAATTTGAGCCAACCACCAGCAACAGCCAACACGAACGAATCGAACCGAACTGAACCGAACAACATGTCAAACCGCATTCCAAAACTCATTACACGCCAAGTCGAAGGTAGGATCAAAACAAGTGTGTGAGGTGTGTGGCGGCGGTACTTAACGATTACGCGCGCAATATTCAATGAGAATTATTTTGGCATTCTTTCGTCGCAAGTATTAAGTGTGTGTGTGTGTGAGTGTTTCGGTGTTTATGTCGGGAAATCAAATAAGAACATAAATCGGCCCAAAAACCATACATCAACATCTGTTTTAGAGTTAATTTGGGTAAACCACAAACAAAATATGGAAATTATTGACTTTCTTATTCATACATATGCAAATGTACATACGGAGTAGATACAGTGGAACCTTTTAATAGCCCACATAAAAAAACATTACCAAAAAGAAGTCAGTAAGTAACGGGTATAAAAACACCTCATATAAGAAAAAAATCGCATATACGATGGTTTTGAAAAACACCGTATCTTTTTAATCCGTTTAGTACACGCAGAGAACAGAATTGTTGCCACAACTGAATTTTTTGCCAACCGAATGTTGGAGGTTGCACGTACTATCCGTGCATTCCATTGCTGCAACCGAATGTTGGTTAGGTTTACGGCATTTTTCAGTAGAGGCAACTGACCCTATCGGTTGAGTAGGCAAAGTATCGGTAACCCTTACCAGTTAAGGTGATTATTGGAACTGAACTTTGTACATGTATTGGTTGTTGTTACAAATGCTTGGTTAGAGGTACTCTCTGAATTCGGTTGTCATAACCACGAAATAATAAATCTTAGTGAGTTTGTAAGTACTAGGGGACCGATTTTCTGCGTCAAATTTGTGTATTGGGCTATAAAGGCTAAATTTCGGTTTTAAAGTGTCCGAAGAAATTTGAAGAAAAAACTCATAATTAAAATACCTAAATCAAAAAATCGGTAAAATAGTTTTTTAAGTTTCTTTAATAAGTTACATTTTCAGAACATAAATATAATGCTTCATTAGAGCTAACTCTACAAAATCTGCAGTAATAAAATGATTTAAAAGATTCGGACAAACCAAGTATTGAATTCATTCCTAAATTATCACTTCCTATTACGCATGAAACTATCTTTATAATGTTCCATTACAAGAAATTCAGTATTAGGTAAAATACTTAATTTGTCAACAAATTTTTAAAAAAAAAATAGCATAGGTAGTAAAATGGACGTTGATTTCGAATTTAAATGGTCCGGCAGAGCTAAAGTAGTTTTTTTCTGGTTGTCTAAAAACCATTGAAATATATGTTATCATAAAAACTTACAAAAGACACATATGTCATATATTGATTGTAAGTTTTTGACGCTTGTTTCAAAGGTTTTTATACTACCGGAAGTAGAAAAATACGCAACGGAAGAAAAAAAGCTTCAGTGCGCCCGAGGCTTAACTGTGTTTTCGTTTTAAATATAGATTTGGTAGAAATTACAACCGATAAATGGATTATCGAGATTATATTCTGATGTTGGGATAACGGATAATATGTTACAACAGTGAACTAAATAGGATTTGGTTGCTACAAAAAACGTATAAGTTGTCACAACCAATTATTGGTCCAAAGTATCATAAACATTAGAATTGGTTGGTTGATATAACCACCAGTTGTGAAAACAAATAGTTTAACGTAATTCGATAACCAATTTTTTAGCTGCGAGTACCGTAATACTATTGTAGCAACCATATTTTTGTTATGAAAACCATGTAAGCATTAATTCTATGGAATGTTGTTGTTGCAACCGAAAGTCTGTTTTTCCAACCGAATATTTGTAGTTTGGACCGATTTCCAACTGATTTGTTCTCTGTGTGTAGAAAACTATATCGTATAAGAGAAACGTTTATAAAGAAAAAATCGGATAAATGAACTTTTTTTAAGCAACACAGATAAATAGTGCCATTGTTCGAATGGACAAACAAAAAACACATATTGTTGATGTGACTGCTCCTGGCCGAAGAGTGTTTGTTTCGGGTCAATCCGGTACATATAGAACCGGCACTCGTGGGTTTGAACACAGAACAATAACTGCTTTACACGACATTACCTCACGTATAAATCGCTACATCAAACAGAACAAGCCCAACGACAGGATGGATATGTTCTGTACAGAACAATGAACATAACGAATATCCAACACGATTATAAACATTTGGTTATAGCAAAAGAAATTCCTTTTTTGCAACCGAATTATTGTAAGTGCAACCGATTTCCAACTTATTGTTTCTCTGTGTGCGTTCTGTAGCGAACTACGCAGCGCAGGTATTGTCGGTGAATGTGCGAAGCAGTGGAACAAAATTCAGACATGCCAGAATGCCGTCCTGAGAACAGGGTGTCTCCTTATGTCTACTGAGCACGATCTACATAAGGAGACAAAGGTCCTTACCGTAGGCAGACACAATTTCATGTTCTCTAAGCAGTATTTGCTTGGGTGTATTTGCAGTAGTCATCCTAGTCACCATCTTATGGACAGGATGCCTCCGCACAGGCAAATTAGTTACGATCTTATTGATCTAGAGAGAGTAACTATTAGTAAGGTATGAACGACAATCACGCCGCACGAGTTCGTTTTTGGGCCTCTAGATTTTATAAGTTTCTACCTTAATATACGTCAAATCTTCAAAATTAATCGATATTGGGATAAGTAACAAAATTTCCACGAGTTCAAGTACCCATATTTTCTAATGGTTGCTCTTTTTGACCGTAAGGCCCTTGAGTCCGAACCAAATCACAGCCAAGTCTTAAAAAAACATTTGCTTAGTGGAGTTCGTTTTAATTTAAGTACCCATACTAATTATTGATCACTTCATCAAACGATATGGGTCGTTCTTTGGGCACCATTGATGCAAACGTCCGGACATAAATTTTAAGCAAATTTTGAAAATACAGCATATATCGGATTGTTAAAAAAATGTAAAAGCTTTGAACTTTACATGTATATAAGCTTAAGGCCATTTGGAATATAAAAGCCTATAGGTCCATCAACCATGCCCCTTTTTGAACTGTTAAGTGTGTCTTAATTAACGGTCTGAATTTTTGCTAGAACACAGGGAAAAAAAGGTTAATTTTTTTCTATGTAGCTTTAGTTTAAAGAAAAACCTTGTCCCTCTTAGCTTACTTCGGTTATTTACAGCCCCAAACAGGTCAGGACTATAAGTCACCATGGCGAAAAATGTTAGTGTCCTGTCTTACTTTGTTTGCCCACTAGCGTGCTTTAAACATACATGGCTAGATCGTCTGCATGTTTTTACAAAATTTGCCCGAAATTTGGGTTCGAACATAGGGATCGCAGAGGCCCCAAAAAAACGGTCCATATGGACAGAAGCAGAATTTACCAGTAGAAATGGACATAGTATGAGTAGTCAAGTGGATTGCCTTGGTGTGACAGCTAGTGTGGAAGACTATGATACAAGTTGACCCAGATTAAAATTTGAACAGTACTCGTAAGTTAGTAGGAACTAGTGTAGGCATGTTTGTTGCGCATTATGTCCTTAAGAATACACCTAAGACAGTAAACGGCCTGTTGTGCGCTCCTATTTATTTATAGTTCATCCTGGAAAGATTATTTAAGGATCTCTGTCCTTTTGACATAATCCTTAAGTGTCTTCCATTCTAGCCCCTAATCTGTGTCAAGTCTGTAAAAGAGTTATCCTCTAAGAATCTGTATCTTATGTCTGCGAAAGCTGGGCAGTAAGAAAGGTAGTGGTCGAATGTTTCGTAATACCTTGTAAACTCTGGTATCTACTATTCCCATTGTATAAAGAAGCGTCTGTAAGTACACCCATGATCTAACTAATTCTTCGTCTTTATTTTTAGTACGAATCGAATAGCTCTGAAGGGTTTCACATTCTCTCGGTTCGTTTCCTGTAAATCCTGTCCCTTAAGTACATGGCATTGTTTTCTCGTTGCCTCTTACTCCTCGATGAGCGCACGATGCGTATTTAAACCGCTAACGAAGTTAAACTGTAGGTCCTGGTCCGAGAGTATAAGAATTATATCGTGCGCAGCTAACAGATTTATGAGAGGTTATCCCTTGTCTCTTATGTGCTGTTGAGGGACTTAAGTAGGAGTACTTTAATATGGATTTATTTTAAGGATTTGGGTGTGCCTTAGACTCATTGACCGCTGGGGCCAAAAAAAAACAAGCGACTAAATTTGGGCATATGAGAACTCAAATTATTAAGACTACCGGATGTTGAAAAAATTAATTTCGCAGAGAAAGAGTAAGCTTTAGTGTGCCCATACCCTCATCGCTTTGATAAAAACCCTTTCTAACATTATTTTTTAAATACGTAAATCTCCTCATTTCCAAGTTCCATTCGTGAATATCTGACTCAGTTAAACTTTCTTAAAGTTTCTTTATAAAGAGGTTTCACTGTCGTATGTTAATTCAACGTTCATATCCTCCATACATTTAAACTGTTTTTCTGGTAAACATTCACTGTTTACATTGTATCCAAACAACAACCAGGCCGCAAATGGTCGTCCGTCTGTCCGTCCATCCATCCTTCACCCACCCAGCCGCCATCCACCATCGTCGTCACATATTGAAAGAACTTCTGCCAAATAAGGAACAAACAGAGACCATATTTTGCAGCGAAAAGAAAACTAGATAGAGAAAAAGTTATAATCATTTCTGTGTATGGCAAATTAGTAAACATTGTAGGAATAGAGTGTAAAGAGACACGCATACGGGTGCGGATGTCTTTATATATGAGCCGGATTGAATGAAAAAGAGTCTTCTGTGGAATCACTTTACGGATTTTGTTGGCAATCTAAGTACTGATGTAAGTAAAAGAATGCAATCTTCAATGGCTTTAGGAGAGCTCCTTTAATACAGGATTTTCTAAACCGAAGTATCGCGTATACATGTTTATACCCTCCACCGTAGAATATATAGAAAATCTACCCAGTTTTTCTTTTAGGAACTAAAGTTACCTCGGAAAAGAATATTTTGTTCGAGTATTTATCTGATCAACAAATCACTTACATTGTTTTGAATAAGAAAGGACAGTTTGTTGAGAAAAACTTGTTTCCTTACAAAAAGGGTTGGTGTAGAAAGAGCCTCGCGTGGGTGGTTTTATTTAAAATAATGTTCATCTATGCATAAGTAATGGTCAGATAGTTCTTAAAATTTAATACGGCAATTTTTTAACCGAATATTGTTCCACGACATTTAGTCATTTTATAGGCTGTTTCCACTACGGTCGCGTCCACGTCCGCGTCAACGATTTATCGAAAATTTGTAATGGTGTTTCCATTGTGTTTTGCGTCCACGTTTGCGTTCAAACAGCTGTTTGTGTTTATTTGTTTTTTTTGCGGTGCGAAAAGTTTAATATTTTTGTGTTGTGACATTATCATGGAGTTAAGTGATATTATTTTGCTAACCGCAGTGGAAAATGGGGATCAAATGGTATTGCGCCTAATGGAAATATGATATAAAGTTAGGACTGCTGTCCATTTATTCTTTTTGAAATCTAAAATGAAAAATTATATTAAACAAAAGCAAAAATATTAACTTACCTCCTGCTTTGTGCATTTTGGCTGTGGCTTCTTATGTTTATGCTGATAAACAGCTGTTTTAATAGGGATGTGCAACTGTCGGTGTTGCCATTATTAGGTATGGGTGGGTTTCGATTGCAAAAATAATCGAATTTATAGTAAACGCGACTTATCGGAAAACGCGTCAAATATGAACGCGACTTTTTCCCATACGTAACTGCCTATGTTTTTTGTATAGGCTTTAACGCGCGTTCATTGATTTTTGGACGCGGACGTGGACGCGACCGTAGTGGAAACAGCCTATTAATGAATCCTTGACAAGCTTTTAAAAATTGTACTAAATATATAAGATTCGGCCCGGCTGATATTAATTTTAAATTTGATCAAAACACTTTGAGAAATTGCATATACACTATATTATGCATAAACCAATTGATGGCAATTTTGTTCTTTTAAAAAACGATTTTAAATAAATGTTTTTTCTTCTTCTCATTTCAGGTAAGTTCAATTTACAATTTTGGTTGTAAGTCACAATTTTGAATACATTTACATACTTCCCATATCCCATAAAAAAGCAGGAACGCTATTTTTGACACAGGGTAGAGGGCTGATATTTATATTTCTGGCCAAATAATGCAATTCGAATATTTATCATCAAAAATTGATTTATTGTTTTTCAATGTATTCTCCAGCATGATTTATACACTTTTGCAAGCGCTCAAACCAATTGTCGAAGCACTTCTTCTAATCCTAATCTAAATTGAGACAACTACAAAACGTGGTTTTTCATCTTCTGGCGACGAAAATCGTTGACCACGCATGCATGAATAAATAGTAGTCATTGGGTGCCAAGTCAGGGCTGTGAGGCGGATGACCCATCAATTTGACGTTTTGGCCGGTCAAAAAGGCGCTGGTTTGAGCCGATGTGTGAGAGCTCGCATTGTCATTGTGCACAATGATTCATCTTCTCTTGTTCGTTTTTCGACTTTCTCCGAAGACTTCAGGCAAACAAATTGTGATGTACCACTCAGAATTGACCGTCCTACGTTGCTCAAGCGGAACAGTCACCACATGACCACTTTTGCCGAAGAAAAAGGCGACCATTTGCTTCGAAGTGCTATCTCCACGAACAACTTTCGTTGGATTAGGCTCGTCTTCGAAGACCCACACGGTCGATTGCTGTTTTGTTTCGGGCTAATACGCATAGATCCATGACTCGTCACCTGTGACGATCCTTTAAACGTCTTTGAAGCACCGCGATCGTATTTTTTAAAAATTTCTTTGCACCAATCGACACGAGCCTTTTTTTTGAGCGACTGTCAAATTGTGCGGGATCCGACGGAACAAACCTTTGTTACGGCCAGGTGTTCATTTAATATCGAATGTTTGCTGGTGGAAGAAAGGCCTAAGGATGCCTCTATCGGTATGTCACATGACGATCTTGCATTATCAGTTCACGCACGGCATCAATGTGCTGTGGCACAACGGCCGTTTTTGGAAGACCTTCACAACCTTCGTCTTTGAACGAGCGTCGGCCACGATTTAATCCATTAAACCAGTTTTTCACAGTGCTATAGGATGGTGCTTCATCGCCATACAAAGATTTAAGTTCATCGATGCACTCTTGTCGTAATAATCCACGTCGAAAGTTGTGAAAAATGATCGCACGAAAATTATCACGAGCTAATTCCATTTTTTCGCCAAATTGATTTTTTTCAATCACTGTAAACAACACAAATGATGGTCGTACGTCAAAACGTTCTGAGTACGTTTATGCTCAAAAATGTCAAACTTTCCAATGTAAATGTCAGATGGCGCCACAAATATATATAGCAACCCTTTAATGTCTATGCTAAGGGGATCTGATACCTAGTTTTGATAAGTCGTGACATAAATGTCCCATTTTATTTCGTAAGGACCAAATAGGTTGATTGTTTTTGGTATCAAATTGTCCATGTTAAAATACATGATTTTTGGCTTCACTTGTACGACCGCTTCTTGAACCAAAATAGTTTTATTCTGCAGCCTTAATATCATTTATAGTAAAACAGGGATTACAAATCGGCTTCAAAACAGATTACCTGTATTGATATTGAGATAAATAATTTAAATCGGTTCAACACATACATTTATTGAAATTGTAATTGGATGTCGCTTGTTTTTGAAACCTTTCTATAATGGACTTACGTGATTTTTTACACAAATGTTTAGTATTTAATACAACATAAAGTTAGTACGAGTATGTATGGACATTAGCATAACTCTTCCTTCCTTCCATGGACTTTGAACCTAACCAAACGATTGAAACATTCCCATGCAAAAAGCAAATGACCCTTTATTTATACATTACCCTCTCACTCTCTCTGTCTCGCTCATTGGCCGATATGGTTGGTTAATTATAAAATGTGCTCTGTCAATTAAAGAATTAATTGCACTGTGTGCTATATGAGTTTTGTAATATTATTTGAATGCCTTCTCTTCTTCTGATTATTGTTGTAATTTCGCATAGCCTTTATGTTGTAAGTATTTTCAAGAATCTCTTTGTAAAATGATCGCATGAATGTATCCTCTTGGATTGTGCTACATAATGATGATGCCGCCATCTAAACAAACAGATAAATACAAGAAAACCCTACAAGAGTCATGATCGGCATCATGGAATTCGTCATGGAATATTTTACAAGACAAATTTCCAAGCTTCATTCTCGAAACGAGTAATTGCAAAGACACAAAAAAAGGAAAATTGAAATTAAAGATTATCGTAAGTACCACAAGTGACGCCGCCGCGAGCTCTTCGCGCCAGCCATTTAAATAGGCAGGCAGACAAATACTTGAACGGATAGACGACAGACATCTCCATCTTTAGCTCTAAACAAACGCGTCGTATGTACGCATGCACAACGCATCTCATTCTATTGAGCGCATGACGACGTCATGTATGTATGTGTGGGTATTTAATGATCATGTACATGTGTGGAGATCTGAATGGAGTAAGGACAGAGCGGCAAAAGCAAGGCCTTGTATGATACCTATTTAGTGCGTTACTAGAGTGTCCATACCCGAAACCGAAAACTGACATTTCGGTTTTTTTGTCTATGACCAATAGCCGGTTGCCCAAAAATAGCCAAAACCCGATATGTTGGGTAAGCCGTGTGTTTGCTGTCAGATTTTTTGGTTCTTTTGCTGTTGAATGCAAAATAAAATTCATAATTTCGCGTACATAATTCGTAGCAATAGGCTCAGAACAACCAATAGATGCGATTTAACGATATCTGTCTATCAAAAGCTTATTATCAAACTGTTTATTTCAGGGAAATCGGTTAAAATTTGGATATCTAAGTATAGGGTGGACCATTAAATATGAACCGGCTGCAAAAAGTACTGGTAGTTTTTTTGAATTACTGATTTTATTGCAAAGGTGGAACTTTGCCAATTATTATTGGAACACCATCCGATACGTTTTCGCTTTTTCCAATAACCAGAAGATTGTTTGGCATGAAGAATCTTATCGAAAAATCGTGTTTTCAGATGAAGCTCAAGGCAATGCATCCGCAACGAGTCACTGTTTGGTGTGAATTTTGGGCTGGCGGCCTTTTTTTTTCAAAAATGAGCAAGGAGCCACCGTCAACGGTGAGCGTTACCACGCCGTGCTCAACAAATTATGGTTTCCAAACATTTAAGAAAATGACATGGACGACAAATGGATTCAATAAGAAGGGGCTACGAGGGCGGTTCGGAAACTTCTTAGCCTAGCACAAAAAGCGCGGTATAAACAGAAAAAAGTTAAGTGTTTTGGAAACTTCGATCTCTGCTATGAACACATGTTAAATTTTGTTTCGATCTGGCAACTCCTTTATATAGAAACAGGTATTCACAAAAGACGCATCCGCGATTTTTTTACAATGGAAAAATTAGAAATGCGTGGTGTCATTAAATATTTACATAAAAAAGGTTTATCGGGACAAGAAATTCATAATGATATGGTGAATGTGTTAGGTGAAAGTGCTCCTTCATATGCAACAGTAAAGAATTGGGCTGCTGAATTTAAACGTGGTCGTACAAGCATTGAAGATGAACCACGTAGTGGACGTCCAAAAACAGCAACAACAACAGAAATTGTAGCCAAAGTGCATGATATGGTATTAAATGATCGACGAATAAAAGTGCGTGAAATAGCTAATATCATGGACATCTCAAATGATCGAGTCCATTTAATTTTGCATGAAGAACTACAGATGAAAAAGCTTTCTGCAAGATGGGTGCCGCACTTGTTAACAGTCGACCAAAAACGCATAAGAATGAACATTTCTCAAGCTTGTTTGGATCGTTTTCAGCGAAATAAAATGGATTTTAAGCGTCGTTTCATAACTGTTGATGAGACATGGATGCACCACTATACTCCAGAGACAAAAGAACAATCCAAACAATGGACTGAAGCTGGAGGAAGTGCCCCAAAGAAGGCAAAAACAATTCAATCGGCTGGTAAGGTTATGGTAACGGTTTTTTGGGACTTCAAAGGTATTTTATTGATTGACTATCTGCAAAAGGGTAAAACAATAAATTCAGAGTACTATTGCAACCTTTTAGATCAATTAAATGTACAAATTCGAGAAAAACGTCCTGGCTTACAACACAAAAAAATAATTTTTCATCAAGACAACGCACCAGCGCACAAGTGTGTTTTAACAATGGCTAAAATCAACGAATTAAAGTACGAGTTGCTTGATCACCCACCTTATTCTCCTGATTTAGCTCCCAGTGACTTTTACCTGTTCCCAAATTTAAAAAAATTCCTTGCAATTACAGTTCGTCGCTGTCATGCTATTCTGATCCAAACGCCATTTTCGACTTATTGAGTTAGCAATGTATTCCTATGTTTTTCGACCTCCTCTTTCAGAATCTGTAATCCGTTTTTGTCTATCTCTTTTGGTTTTCGAGATACAGAGATGCATTTTTGATCCATCTCCATTTTAATTTCATTTTTTTTTGTAATTTTTGATCCATATCCAAAAGTGTGGCGTTTGGACCAAAAATACATTATGTTTCACCAACAAAAAATAAATGTGCTATTTTGACCCACGTATACAATTCTTTTGGTAATTCAGTTTAATGCGAAAATTAATACAAAATATTATCATAGAACATATAATTCATCAAATATCTCCTCAAGGGATTTAAATGTAACTGTAAAACGTTAACCATAAAATTTCATTACAAGAGTACAGAAATATAGTTCGCCCATGGTTGGCAACGCATACGTCTTGAGAATAGCCAACTGTGGCAAATATTCCCGACCATTTTCCAAAGCGAAGTTGGTTGGATTTATGTATGTCCACTTTTTCTTAAGAGTAGCCATCTTTCAAAGCAAAGTTGGTTGTATATGATGTTTAATGGAATTTTGAAGTATACAGTGTGCGTATTTTATCGGTCTTTTCGTTTAAAACTTCAATGAGTGCAGACGCATATTACTACGATCGAAGGTAAGCATCATATTTTAGACCTTTTCAATGTTAAAAATAACGGTTGTTTACATAAAAAATATCAGAATTTTTTGAAATGTTACACTAAACAAAATGTTAGCAAATGGTGTAAATGCGTAAATGTTAAAAAGTCCGATACTATTATATTTTCAGTACATAAATATGTTTGGTGGATCTGATAGTGAATCCGATTTTTCGGCTGATGATTCCATGAATGATCCGAATTTCGACCCATCATCGACAGGCAACAGAAGATCTACATTTAATTCATTCGTCGATCCTAACCTAGCTGAATTACCATCAGATTGTGTTCCATCTTGCTCCAAATCATCAGGGGAAACAATACGATGGACAAGAAATCGAAAGAAACAATTAAGGCAATCGGGCGCGCGGTATTTTAACAGCAGAAATGAAGAAGTGCCATCACGAACAATTTTGCAGTCATGTAAACCAACCTGTACCTTTAACTGCAATAATAATTTCAATGGCGATGATCGATCAAAAATATTTGAAGATTTTTGGAAATTAAAAGATCAAGAGAAATTGGGATTTTATTTTAAATTTGTAAGAACCCAACCCATCCAAAGAAGACGTAGCAGCGGGCCAACAAAAAAATGTGTAAATTTTACATATCGTTTTCAAGTTGATCAACGTATTCACAGAGTTTGCCGACTATTTTTCTTAAATACGCTAAATATTGACAAAAATAGAATTTACTACGCGTTCAAAAACCTTCAAGATAAAAGCAGCGGTGTTCCAAAACCTAGCAAAAGAGGTAAACATGTTAAAAAAGTTACAAGTTATGACCAGCTGTCCACTGTCCGCGAGCATATTGAAAGCTTCAAAACAGTGGAGTCACATTACTGCCGTTCTAGCACGACCCGCACCTATATAGAAGCGGATCTCAACCTGGCGAAAATGTTTAAAATTTATATTGAAAAGTATGAAACTCCCGTAAAAAGAGGCATTTATGAAAAAGTTTTTAGAAAAGAATATAACATATCTTTTTACAAACCAAAAAAAGATATGTGTGACAAGTGTTATAAGCATCGAAATAATGAGTTTTTAAGTGAGAACGATAGATTGAAGCATATAGCCCATATAAAAGAAAAAGTGTTATGTAAAACTGAACGAGATAATGATCGAAGCAATACAGATACTACCCATGGTGTAATCTGCTATGATTTACAAAAAGTTTTTGGCTTACCTAAAGGTAATTTTTGTACTTAATTTTAGTTTTCAAACTAGAACCTAAATTAAAGCATATTTTTTTTTATAAAAACGTTAGCTCCAAAAAGGAATATATACGGCCCTATAATGATTTTCCGAAATGTTTGAATTCGCATAACTTTTTGATAATTCGTCTTTGGCTTATCTTTATTTCGCATACACTCTTTATTTACAACATAAAAGCTGAAATCTGTAGATAAAGCCAAAATCGAATTTTAAAAACATGGATTCACAAAAAGTTATGTGAATTCAAATATATGTGAATGTCAAGTACTCGTAGATATAACTTTTTGAAGCTATCGTAGACTCGCGCTGCAATGCTATCGAATGCGGAATATTAATTTCGAAAATCGAACCGGGTTTATAAGTGTGGAAACAAAAACTTTTAACATAAATCTATGCAAGTTAAAAAAGTGATACACTATTATATTTTTATTTTTTGACATAAGCTGTGAATACATTTCAATTTATTCTAAACTGCTAACACTGCAATGGGTCAACAAAAATTCACCCTTTTCGGATTTTGTTTTCTTTTCATACAAATTGTCATACATTGGTAGCCAAAATTCGAATGAACTGAATTTTTGTTGTCAGTGCACTCTAATATATGCACATTCATGATATACAAAATAATTGTTGCAGGGAACGCGTCTTCGTTTTATTATAAAAGAAAGCTGAACGTTTTAAATTTGACAGCAACACTCATACTGTCAAATAAACACAAAGTAACCTATTGTGCCATTTGGACAGAATTTCATAGTGGTAGATCTGGTAATGATATCGCCAGTGCCTTAGTCTGCATTTTGTCAAAATTGGTACGTGATTATCCCCACTTAAATCGCTTAACCCTATGGAGTGATTCTTGCGTCCCACAAAACAGAAATCGAGTGAATTCAACGGCAATCAAATCTTTTCTAGCAGAACATCCACAAATACTACAAATTATTCAAAAATTTTCGGAGCCCGGTCACTCAACTATTCAAGAAATCGATTGTGTGCATTCAGTTATCGATAGACATTTAAAACACTTGGAAATATATAGTCCTCAACACCTTATTCAGTTGATTTCAAAAATATCGTGTGAGAAAACGAAATTGATTATTATTGAAATGACATCTGAAGATTTTAAAAGCTATTCTATTCCAGCTGGGAAATTAAACTACCTTAATGTTCCATTTTCAAAAATAAAATCTATTTATTACGAATATAGCATTGAAAAAATGTACTCTTTAAAATACAAATTATCATTTTCATGTATAGAATATAAGACAATAAACTTACTCAAAAGCTCTAGTAGACTTAATATGTTACCTTCTAAAAATATATTTTCGTTTGACATCCAAATTTCACAAAGGCGTCCGATTGGGCCAGAAAAAATAAAAGATATTACCGATCTAATTCCTTTTATACCGGTTGAGCATCAAAACTATATAAAATCCTTATTAAGATTAAACTAAATTTGTTCTAATATTTAATTTTGGTTAGATATAAGAATGGAATGTATTTTTTAAGTTATTATGTTAATTAACAAATTTATGAATTCTGTTTTTTTTTCATTGCATAACGACCCATGTGTTATTACTTTGTAGTAAAAAGTTGTGCTTATATGCTCCATATCCATGTTCATTTTGATCCACCTAGTGCAAAATGTCAAAGACGACACAAAGTGTTGGATGTGGATCAAAAATACACTTGGCATCTGCGACTAAATTGACTATAACTTCCCTATTTTGCACTGATATTTTTCGAAGTTTCACATGAAGAAAGAGGAGACTATACGGAAATAAAATGCCCAAGTCCAGGAAAATCTAACGGTCCATTTCAAAAATAATTGATGTCCAACTTAAAATGCGTTTTTCTCCAATAGCAGAAAGTGGCGTTTGGACCAAAATAGCATGACAGCGACGAGTTGTAAACCACTATTTTGAAGACCTTGAGGAAAACTATTTTAATCAAGGGATAGAATTGCTAGATAAGCGTTGGACTAAGTGTATTGAAGTTTCAGGAGATTATATTGAAAAATAAAAATATTTTTGAAAAACTAACTATTCTCTTTCATTGATAGGCTAAGAACTTTCCGAACCGCAGTACATGTCGCACAGCCGACGCAACCATTGATATTTTACGCACTGTTTTTGAAAATCGAATAGGAGCTGTGATTTAAACCCCTTGGATTATTTCTATGTGAAGCCAGTAAGGAAAAATGTTACACAAATCATCCAGAGAGAATGCCCACATGAAATCTATGTGGGCATTGAACAGATTTGACCCAAAACAATCGAAAATATACTGCATTATTGGGTTGAACGGATGAGGAACTGCCAAGCCAGTTGTGGAAGTCATATAAATGATATTGTGCTTCATTACTAAATGACAAAGTAGGTCAAATTTTCCAATAGTTTTCCAGAAGTCTAAAAATAATTATGAGTGTTTTTTTTACAGCCGATTCTAATTAGTATTTGTATAGTTGACCTATTGTTGTTTATTTCTCAGTTATTGTTAGGCTTGAGGTCATAAGCAAAAAACAGACGTTGGTGTTTTTATAATTTAATTAATTTTAAATAACCCAATATTTCGAACGGACTTCGTCGTTCATCATTAGGGGTAATCACTAAAACAAAACCGAGAACATAATAACATAATATTATAACATAATATTTGTTAATAATTACATTTAAATAATTGATTTACTTCTGTCCTGTTGTACTTCTAATATTTAACTAATGTATGCCTTTCTGTCGGTACTTATTAGCAATATGTCTGTATGTATGTGCACATCTATCCGTGTCAGTTTTAAAGTTCATTCTCTTAGATGTAGGAACGTCGTTGATGTAAAGCATCTCCAAATTGTATCTTCTCTTATAATTCCTCTCTTGTGCTAAAATTTCTACGTCGTTAAAGTTTGGCTTGTGTCCAGTCAAGTTTAAGATGTTAAATCGCCCAACCGTATTTAACCGATTTAATGTCTTACGATTTCCGATAATATTTGGTATAACGATGAAGAAACAAACAATTCAAATTGGATCGATTTGGATCATACATCCTATTTTTGGATGTATTTCACGAACAAATTGTCTGACGGCCCAAAATACGAGTCATACTCGAATATGCGAACATTTGTCATCAAAAATGGTTTTATTGTTTTTGAAAGTATTCTCTAGCATGATTAATACACTTTTGCATGCGCTCAAACCAATTGTCGAAGCACTTTTTCCACTCCGATTGAGAAACCTCCAAAACATAATTTTTGAACGCTTCAAAAGCTTCTTCTGGCGACGAATATCATTGACCACGCATTTTTTTCTTGATGTGTGGGAATAACAAAAAGTCATTGGATGCCAAGTCAGGGCTGTACGGCGGATGACCCATCAATTCGACGTTTTGGCCGGTCCAAAAGGCGCTGGTTTGAGCCGATGTGTGAGAGCTCGCATTGTCATCTTGTACAATGATTCGTCTTCTCTTGTTCGTTTTTCGAATTTCTCCGAAGACTTCAGGAAAACAAATTGTGGTCTACCACTCAGAATTGACCGTCCTCCGTTGCTCAAGCGGAACAGTCGCCACATAACCAGTTTTGTCGAAGAAACAAGCGACCATTTGCTTCGAAGTGCTTCTTTCTCGAACAACTTTCGTTGGATTTGGTTTCGAAGACCCACACGGTCGATTGCAGTTTTGTTTTGGGCTAATACGCATAGATCAATGATTCGTCACCTGTGACGATCTTATAAACGTTATTTGAAGCACCGCGATCGTATTTTTTCAAAATTTCCTTTCCCCAATCGAAACGAGCCTTTTTTTAACCGATTGTCAAATTGTGCGGTATCCAACGAGAACAAACCTTTTTTACGTCCAGGTGTTCATGCCATATCGAATGTATGTATGTTGGTGGAAGAAATGTCCAAGGATGCCTCTATCTCACTGTATGTCACATTACGATCTTGCATTATCAGTTCACGCACGGCATTAATGTTCTCCGGACGTTTTTGGACGACCTACGTCTTTGACCGAGCGTCGGCCACGATTGAATTCATTAAACCAGTTTTTCACAGTGCTACTTATATAGGATGGTGCTTTATCGTCAAACAAAGATTTAAGCTCATCGATGCGCTTTTGTCGTGATAATCCACGTCGAAAGTTGTGAAAAATTATCGCATGAAAATGTTCACGATTTAAAATTCCTTTCTTTTGCCAAATTGATTTTTTCAAGTCACTGTATAAGAAAACAACACAAATGCTGGCGATACGTCAAAACGTTCTGAGTACGTTTATGCTAAAAAAAAATGTCAAACTTTCCAATGGAAATGTCAGATGGCTCCAGGCAACACTTAGTGTTGCCTAGCGCAACCCTTGCCTATAGCAACCCTCGTATACATGAACATAATATGTTATGACTTAATATAACTATACATTTATCAAAGACAAACACTAAAAACAATGAAAATTTCTGACAAATTCAAATACACATGACTTTATTTTTAAGTCTGTGTAAATTTTTAAAGTATGATCGAGGAATTAAAACCCCTGTTTTCTATTGACAATTTTGCACATCCGTAAGTGATATGCAGAGAAGTATTATACTTAAGGGTTTTCTAATAGGGACATAACAATTTCGTATCTTTAGGTCAGCGCATCCTTAAACATTTTTAATGATCTTTCAGTGTCAAAACGTTAGTCAAAGTCAACATTTTCATCATAGTAAAATTCACTAACGAGCAACGTCGATGTAAACAATCGTTATGTTACCGTCAATGGAGAGCGCTATCGTGGCAGTATAGAAGATTATTTTTGGCCAGAATTAGATAAGCTTGACATCGCCGATATGTGGTTTTAACAAGGCGTTGTCACTAGCCACACAATCGATTTACTGAAAGGCAAATTCGGTCAACGTGTTATCTCGAGAAATGGTCCGGTCGAATGGCCGCCACATCGTTCATGCTCTTTAACGCCATTAGATTTCTTTTTGGGGCCACATCAAGTCATTGGTCTATGACAGCAAGCCAACAACTGTAGACGAGTTTAGAGACAACATCCAACGCGAAATTGCCAACGTCCCGATCGAAATGTATGCAATAGTGGTGGAAAATTGGGTCCAAAGAATAGATCGCTGCACACGGGCCCGTGGTGACCAAAATCGAAAACCTGGAATAAATTTGAACTCTATATCTTAAATATTCTGCGTTTTAGTAATATATAAAATTGTTATGTCCTTAATAGAAAACCCTGTAGTTAGTATTTGAAAAAAAACAAACCTCTACTCACAGCAAGTGATTTCATTTTATTCTAGTGTCTAGAAATGGAGAAAATTGCACTTCTGATTGGGGATATATTTTACGTTAATTGAGATAGGGCTAAAACCAGAATATTGGTAAATACCGGTTTTCCACTTCTAAAAAAATCTTCCAGTCGGATTGAAAAAGCCCAAACTGTAGGTTTTCTGTTAACCCCGGTGTTGTGGACACACTAGGTACTACCTTGGTAAAAATAGTGCATGTGAATCATTGTAAACTGGTGAAATTATCTAGGGAGAACATATAGTAATGGTAGTGCCGGATATCTGTCAATACATATATACAGAAGGTTTGCCATTCATTATTACACGAAAAAGGTTGGTGTTAAAATAGTTACCAAAATTTCCGCTGACCTTTAAACAGAAATTAATTATAATTATTGAGGATTAATCTTATCCCAATATCGGTGTGTACATATTGCCATATCGATGTGACCACTCGGAGTAACCCCATATCGAAGTGACTTGTTTGTAACGAGCAGGCCTTGGAAATTTACCCGCTGCATGGTTCATGCTGTGGCGGTAGCAAAATGAAAACACACCCAATACTGGATGTTACTAATCATGTGGTTGTTGTTATTAGTGCTGTTTTTTTTTTAATATGACTCGATAACTAAGACTGGAGAGCAAAACAGCAAAAGTTAAGTTTTTTGTTAAAATAGTGTGCAAATTTTGAGCATGTCTTTAGAAAAGTACTGCCAACTTAGTTCTGAAAAAATAAATTTAGAAAAATAATTGTTGTTAGCCGTTTTAGTACTAAGCCTGGATAGAGGCTTATACTCGACACTTATCCAGGCTAAGTACTTGAATGGCTACAAAAAAATTATCTCAATACTTTTTTGATTTTTTTTTTTAAGACTGTACATCTTTAAAATTTTTTTAGTTACGAACAGAATTGACATTTTTTGTTAACAAATGACTAAACTATTGCGGTTTTGCCACCTAGTCTTATTTGTCGAGGCTTAATCAAAAACACTACTTATGTTGCAGTTGATTTTCATTCAGTTTTTTCTGTAAATCCGCTTGTTTATGATGCTTCTTGTTTTCGCTGCTGCTGTCGTTGTTGTTGTTAAGAATTTGTTCAAAGACTTTTGTTTGTTTGTTAACATGCGAATATGCAAATCCAGATATGTAAAGGAATGAAATCGTAAATTAAAGTTTCGCACCTCCTGGTAAATTTTTTATATTTATTTAAATTTTTGGCAATATCGGTAAAATATGCTGTCGTATAAAAACATTTTAAACTATATTTATAAGTATAAAGATTTTTTCCTGCGATTTTGGAAATAAACTTTTTTCATATCAAGAGAAATTCATCAAACACAGAAAATATATTGAGCGTAAAATCTATGAACTTTTTTGTGAATTTTGACCTTAATAATATATGTGTTTCCTTTTGAACTTAAATCTATTTAGGCCATTTTATATGATTTTTAAAAAAAAATTTCAAAATTGCGTTTTGAGCTTATTTGCCCGATTTGAAGAAATTATCACTAGGGATGCCAACCGAACCGGGTTTAAAACTTGTTTTTATCTATGAACAGAACCGTAAACCAAGCCGCTGTTAGAATACAATTTTCCAACCGCAAAATATGGCTCGGTTGGGTTCACAACAACAACAACAACCAATGAGCAAAAAAGGCTTTATTGAAAATAAAAATGGCGAGAAAACGGCTAGATTATAAGGAAAAACACTAGAAAAATGACTAAAATCTTATTTAATCATATTTTTTGGCATGTTAGAAAAAAGGCTTGCATCTTGAACTGTAAATGTAATTTGTTATATCTGAGAAATTGATAATCAAATAAAATTGTAAAAAACTTGTAACATCTAAAATATTATCCTAGATTCGCTCTTATAAATATTTATATATCTTATTCGGTTTGAATTACTTTGGTCTTTAATAGAAGGTGGTTAAAATTATTATAGTACGTGCGTTTATTTCTCTACATCCCACAATATATTAATCCGAGAACTTCTCTAAATCGGTATGACATAAGTTTTTTATTCTTTGGGTTAGAAACTAGGTTTACTTTTAAAATAATCGTGCACCCTACGGCAACCCACGAAGTCAATGTAGTCCTGAGACAATTAGGCTAAAAAAACATAAATTTTATTAAATTTTCGAAAGCTCAATATCAAACGAGTACAAATTAAAAGTATTGCATGATTTTAAACTTAAAGTTTAAGGTACACAGTTCCAAAGAATCCAAAAGTCGGAAACAAAATTAATGATAGTTTTTCCAATTGTTACATTTAAGAAGCTCTTCATGATAACACTAATAAAAGGTTTAGTCAGAGTACACCTAGGCCACCAACCAGGCAGAAAATTGGTCTAATGTGAAGGAAACTTAGCCACCGTAACAGCTAGTATTGAAAAGACCCTTTAAATGTGGATTCGGCACCACCAAAATGTCAATCCATCGTATTTTGCGTTTGGATGTGGGCCTAAAACATAAGATTGAAGCTTTAATTGAAGCCAGACAACCGCAGATAACGCCTAAATTTCGCAAAATGGATGCTGGTAATGTTGGTCTGGCATCCTGATATTGACAAAGATATCGCCGAGAGCTCGCGATTTGGGCGGTTAAAATGTTGTGCATTTAAAATTTACCATGAATTATTTATTTTTTTTTTTTTTACAAGTTGAGCACAATTTTTGAAACAGGACCGTTAGCTAGTGTTCCTATGACCTGACACCCACACGCAGAAAAAAAGTATGGTTGGGTTAACAATATTCGAAGAGCACCATACTATTGTTGGTTATATGGTTGTGGCACAACAATATTATGATCATCACAACAATGTTATGGTTCACACACAACCATACTATGATCCCCATAACAATATTATGGTCCTCACAACAATAGAATCATTCACACCCAACCATACTATGATCCCACAAACATTTTATGATCCTCATAACCATAGTATGTTTAACGTACAACCATAGTATGATCCTCACAACCATAGTATGACTAACGCGCAACAATACTATGATCCCCAAAATTGTTTGTAAAGACTGGAATACGTTGTTATTCAACAATAAAGAATTTTAATAAGTAAGTTATGTAACATTAGGAGTGACAGTAAAAAAATTCATTTATAAGTATTAAAAATATTTTAGTTATACTAATCCGTAGTTTTTTTTGATAAAATTTAATTTTTATTCCTATTATTGCGTAAGAATCGTAAAAATACCATTGTCACATTAAAAAAATAAGGTTTTGACGGTATGATTGCCGTAATCATGTTATTGTTAACATAAAACCCATGAAAACAATACTTTTGTCCCACCAACCATATCTATATTGTTGCTACAACCATATTTTCATTTTTAAATTTGGCAACAATACTTTTGTCACATTTCAACAATATTAATATTGCCGCAATCATACTATTGTTGCGACGAGCATACTTTTACTGCAGAGAACATACTATTGTTGCCGTGACCATATAGTAACCATATCTTTTCTCTGCGTGCATCGGTAGTATTGCCTGAGGCCAAGTACTCAGTTTACGCTAACAAACCAAGTTCTGAGTGCAAGATCGAGGCAATCAAGATTTATTACTATAATAATGACCAGTCAAATCGCTCAGTAATCGGCTTAGATATTGGTACCAGTTTTGATATAGCCCCGGTGCAAATATCTCTCCCGATATCCAATTTTTATCCATAATAAATCCGATTTGGAATGGTATATTACGATGCACAAACCAATCTTGGATCGCTTTGAGTCGCATAGGCATATTTTTGGATATACTAGTCCCAGTACAAATTATCTGGGGGCCCGAAAAAATGCTATTCCATATTCATGGGCATATTGCTTTAAAATAACTCGAAAATTTTCCTACGAAACTTAAAATAAAATTATTTTTGCAGTTTAGCTAAATTTGGGTGTCTGAAAATCTGACCCATTTAAATATGAAATATGGGTAGTAAAAACAATGCAATTATCAAACATTTTTAAATATGAGCATATTTTTAAATTTTACAAAAGTTATATGACCATATTTTGAAAATCTGGGCACATTTAGAGCCTGTTCATGGACACAATTACTTTACTTTTGATTCGGAAAATATTTTCTACTCTTAGGCAAAATGTTAAAACCGGAAAGTCGGTTTTGATGGTTTTTTATTTCTCCGACAGTCGGTTTTTTCATTTCACATTTTGGAAAAAGACATAATGCTGGCTTTTCAAAAAACCCAGGTATTTTGTTCAGTCTAGATGCATCGTTTATTGTTTTTAGCGATTATTTCCTTATATTTCTTTTAAAAAATATTCAGGCAGTATCCTTGAAAAGAATGCACATTATAAGTAGGGCGTTAAAAATAAGAAGTAAAAAATATTTTATAAAACCGGGTAACCGTCATAAAACCACCGGTTTTTTCAGTTGAACGAAAAGGATATGATCGTAAAAATAGCCAAGGGTTATAAACGTACATATAACCGGGTAAACCGCTTGCGATTTTCGACACTCTTCTGGTATCCAACTTACCATACGTTCGCCCCTTAATCTCACGACCGCCTTGAAACTCCTACTTCTACCTTTCTGGTCGCACTAATTGTGTTCCAGCACAAAGCGATTAAATATCATCTGCCTTAAAACTCCCACCAAATGAAAATTTTATCATTCTTGTCGCACTAATTATGTTCCAACACAAAGCGATTTAACAACCTGTTCTCCATATACCGAATAAAACACCCATTTAATTACCGACACACACTACATACATATACATGTATGTATGTATTGCCACTGTAAGTAGATCAAGTCGAACCCAATTAGTCCATCTCTTTTTCCATGATGTAATCTTCGCATTATTTTGTTCACACTACGATATAAGCATTACGGACGGACGGACGCATCCATTTCGCGATGCTTAAGAGAAACTAAATTAAAATTAAAGACTAGGCTTAACAAATTGCAAATTTACAGTTTATAAATAATCAACTCAACTGAAACTGCAAATAACATTCCCCTGTCCGCCCCCAGACACACCTCCTCCTGGCACGTATACCCAAAGCACCAACAACCACAGCAGCAGTGATGGCACCCAGAAGATACGCGCGCGCATGAAGGAATGCATTCTTCAGCTACACTCATCCGCACACACACATACGTATTGTTGGTTAAAAACCTAAAATTAAATAGAATTAGATTAAGAAGAAGCGCAAGAAAATAGCAAAGAAGTGAAAGACAATGCAAACCATCATGTCGAAGAGGAAAAAGAACGTTAACATTAAATGTGTGCATGTGTGTGCGCTTGATTGAACATTAAAGAAATATGCAGAGAAAGCAGAGCATAACTAAACAGACCACAGCAGAGTCGTCGTTGCCGTCATCGTCACAAACGAAGTAATTGTATGTTGTTATTGCTTTCCTACTCACCAAACAAATTCGCGGTGAAAGACGACGTTGTGTTGGTTGTATTATACGCGTCCGCAGCACAAGACGGAAGGGAGCTCGCGCACGAGTTAGAGTATGAGTCTTCTATGTGGGGCTATGATGGTGTCGGTGTCTGTGTTTGGTGCCCAATGCACTGCACAATGAAATGCAATTGCATGAGAGCACACAACCGCACATAGAAGAATACCCCAATGCGTTGGTATTGCAATTCGCAAACAGTTACCACCAAAAGGGGAGGGAAAGGCAGGCACAATGTATCCATTCTTGAAGAGTTACAGAGTAGAGGGTGAGAGTAAGACTTTTGGAGAGGCAGATACAACCGCAGTTTTAAAGAAGTTCAACTTGAGTTTTGTTATTGTTGCATCGAGAGCGGGTGCTTAAAATCTACAATACATATGTAGATTTGTATAAAGGGGGTGGTGTAATGATGAGGTAGCTAAGTACAACTGTGTTGCAAATCAGAAATTTTCGTCTTTCATAAAAAATGTTTTTGGGAAGCTTCTTGCAGGGCTGTGGAGTTTCACTAAATTTTGACGACTCCTGTAAATGAATCCGGACTTCGAAGCTACGTTAGAACTTGGATTTTAAGTATATTTTTTGTTAGACTATAAAACATTGTTAATAATGGTCGTATATACCACATATACGGTGACATTGTGTTGTTTATAGGGTGATTGATTACCTTGAACTGTGTCTACCATTTGGTAAACACTCCGCTTAGGAATCTGGTGTCGATTCATATGTTGTAGGACAACGTGTCTCTTTTAGCAGACTACAAGTCAACCAAAATATCAACCAATCGGAAATTATTAGTATATCTAGAACAACCTCACTATAACATCTAAAAAAATTTTACAAACTTTATGAAGTATAAGTGGACTTTTTTAATTCGAAAAACATCTTGCAGCAGTGGCGCAAGAAGGCAAGTTCCCTTAAATTATTCTTTTATAACTCGAATAGTCATAACTTAATTTTACAACTATCTGCTAATCCTTTATATATTTCCTATAATTCATTTCCTAAAATTTTACCTTTTTGTTTAAGATTTGTACATATTTTTGACTCCAGCTACGATTCGGTCAAATAACCCAAACTCCGTCTACAACTCCCCTGGTTTCTTGTAAGTTTATTAATCACTTCTTTGACAAAGCCAAAGAACTCAGGAGAAAATTAAATACAAGTTCGTGACGAAAAAGATATAAAAAATTATAAGAACGGTGCAAGTATTTTTGTTTTTAATTAACAACGGCTTCATCCGTTGTAACTTGGCAAAACTTTGTACTTGTAAATTGCCGTGGTGTAATGACAGCATGCGCGTCAATTATAAAAAAAAACTCAGATTCAAGTCGATTTTAAATCCACGATTTTTCACCTTGAAAATGCTACCGACTTTAGGAGTAAAAGACTGTTCTAAAACCCATGTAAAAGCTTCTCTATTTGCAACGTATCAAATATTGTAAGTCTAGACAAATTAAAGCTTTATTTTAAAAAATTGAAAAAAACTTAAGTTTTAGTTTTAATTTTGATAGCGCATTTGATAATTATGAAAATGAAATAATCTAGATATATAGTTCATGTTATGTTAATACCTAAAGCCTCTTTATGTTGTGGTTCGAATAAATATTTGATTTTTTTTTGTTTTTCCGTTTTTTCTGTATAAGTACGAGTATATGGCATATTTTGATTTTATAGTGCAAACTTAAGCACTTAAAACTTATTTTTAGTGGATATAATTTAAATCCCTAGTGATGATATATGAACGAAATATTTATGAGCTGGATCCCGAAACGAGAAACTTATTAGCTCTGTCCCGTTTGCAAAAATAACTTTTACCTCTTTACTGATCTGACTTATATTCAATATTAATCGTTTCAAAACCGCTGATACCTACTGTAAACGTCAAAATAAATTGAACAACAAATATTTATGCATAAATTAACATATATGCTATATAAAAAATAACATTGCAAATTTTATAACATTTCAACTAGAATATATTTCATAAAAACGATAGCCAATATCATAGGCTCATTTTAAAAAATCTCGTTTTTATCAAAGTACATCGAACTTTACCCACCAAAATAAAGTAAACCGAAGCACCTGCATAACGAAATATTTGTTAATTCACAATTGATTGTTTGCCTTTTGACGAACGCTAAAAAGTAAAATCATCAGCATAAAATAGTTATTTTCCAAAAAAATTAAGTAAAATAAAAAAAATCTTTGCAATGGGAAAACAAATATCATTGGACACTCGTAAAATCATATAAGATTTGCATAAAAAGGTCAAATCTTTGCGCCAAATAGGTAAAATTATTAGAAGAAACCATTGTCTTATAAAAAATATTATAGACAAGCATACGTACCAAGCTAACAGTACACATTAGAAAATTTGCCTAGAGCAGGATGGCCAAAGCGACTTACTGATACAGAAATAAGAGCTGTGTTTAGAGAGTTAAGAGCAAATCCGGCTTCTAGTGTTGTAAAAATAGTCGAAAAGGTTGAATTTCTGGCAAAACATTATTACCAATACAAGATTGCTGCTTACGAGTACGAAAGAAGCAAAAATCAACCAAAACAATCGCTTGAATTTCTTAAAAATATGATTCAAAACTGCTGGAACAACATTTTGTTTTCGACGAGAGTAAGTTTGAAATCTTTTGTGTCAAAAAACCTCTAAAAATATGGAGACCAAAGAATGAAACCCTCAACGATATAAATGTCGTCCAAACGGTTAAACATGGCGTCGGCTCCGTTACGGTCTGGGAATTTGTGGCAACAATGAAAAAGGAAGATTTTAGTTTTCACATATTATATCGGGTTATCGCAAAAATACATTTTCCAACCGGTCAATGATCGCAAGCATTCCGAAATTATGAAGGAGTGCTTACTTTATCGAACTCCAAAACCATCGATCATCTTCCGTAGTCCCCAGACCTTTATCCTACAGAGCATTTATGGGAACATTTGAAAAAAAAATAGAAAAGGGAACATTTCTTGCAATAAAACCTAAAATTCGCATTAGAGGAAGAATAGAGTAAAATATCACCTAATATTTCTAAATAAAACTTGTAGAGTCAATGCCAAGAAGATTAGATGATGTGATAAAATAAACATACAAAATTTTTAATATGAACTTATACCATCTATTTGTAAAACTGTTTATTTTATTTTGACGCGTTAATTTCGGCGCTTTTTAGAAAAACGCAAATTACTCGTATTTTCTAATTCAAATTTATATCAAGACCTCAAGCTTCCAAGACCTCTTGCTTCCATATTTACTCGTAAATAGAAGACAAGCTTTTAACAAAATGGCAAAGTGGCATTGATTTTCGTGGCTGCAATTTATTTCGTTTAATAATAAAATATATTTCTTATCTAAATACGTATAAATTTTACAGTACGATTTTTCATATATCTTTATTTATCTAAATGCAAAAAATATATGTTTTAATAATACTACTGTGTTTACTCAATTTAGACGCCCACAGTATGTAGTCTCCAATGAATATATCGTGTCAACTTCTTGTGAACGAATATAAATACATTATTCACTTATACTAAAGGGTGTTTCTTTCAGACGTGTGGTTTTCAAGAAGAAATAAAACGCATATAATTTAACATTATGGCCAAGAATTTAGCTTTACTATAAATATAAGAGTTTGCAATAATGATTTCAGGCAAATGGCCGCCGCGACTGGCTCGAATAAATTCCAGCCGAGGCCCAATTTTCAAACACTTTTAGAATCATTTAAAACAGTATGTGAGCAACAACGAGCCGAATATTTTCTACCAAACGTCAATCGTTTCGGGCTTATCTGCGTAGACATGCGACTTCGCATAACCCCACAAAAAATATTCCAGCGATGTTAAATCACACGATCTTGGAGGCCACGCCACAGACCCACAACGCGAGATAATTAGCTCAACAAAAGTGTCCTTCAATAAATTGATTGTTTCGTTAGCTGTATGACATGTTGCGTCGTCTTGTTGGATCCAAAGGTCGTCCACATTAACGTCCTCCAATTCAGGCACGAAAAAGTCATTAATCATTGCTCTATAGCGTTCCCTATTGACTGTAACATTATCGCCAGCTTAATTTTTGAAGAACCAATGATTCCCTCTGCCAATAGAGCACACCAAACAGTGACTTTTTTAAGATGTAACGGCGTCTCAATGATGGCTTGTAGATTTTCATTTCTTCAAATGCGTTTATTTTCTTTATTAACGTACCAATTCAACCAAATGTGAGCTTCAATGGTGAACCCAATTTTCTTGTAAAAATAAGGATCGGTGGCCATCTCGTTTTAGGCCCATTCACCACGATTCGCAAACGTTGTTCCGGAGTAAATCTATTCATTATGAAATTGCAAACCAAATTGAGCATAAATCAAGTGACAACTGTCAAAAAGACCAATTCCGAAAAAAGTGTGGCTAGATTGAATAAAAACACCCTTTGCAACAGTAAAAACTCAATGTCTGGATCAACATTTGCCCAACTCACCACACTACCCTCTTAATTTAAATTGAAAGAGTACACAACAACGGGTTTTGTTGTTATTGTTAATGCTGGTGCTTGCGCTGCTGCTATTGTTTCTGTGTTGTTAACAAACTTGATTGTGCTTGAATGATGTGTTAGAGGTACGAGTGAGTACTCACGCTCTACTCCCGGGTTGGATTGGCAGCAACCCAACCCAGTGGATGGCTGGAATTGTTTTTCTTTGGTGAATATCGGTTTCAGATGTTTTGAGGTTTGTTTTGAATACGTGTTGTTGTTTTCCTACATGTTTTATATGCATCCGTCTTTCTGTCTGGCTGAGAAATAGAGAAGAAGTTGTTGGCACGGCATGCCATGTGTAAGTGAGTGTGTGTAGATATGAGAGTGCGGCTGTGTCTTCTTTCTTGGTTGGCCTGTGCTGTTTGTTAAAGCGAAGCTTCAGCGATGCTCTTGGAATTTTGTGGATGTCAGTTTTCTTTTGGACGTTTCGCAGTGCTCGTGTGTGTTTTTCGTGCACACGGATACGAACGGTAACGCGTACTAAGGGACGTATGATATGTGACGCTCGCTTAACGAAAATATACAACGAATTTCGCAAAATAACAACAATAAAAAAGGAAAATAACTTAATTTTTCACGCGTACTAAGCAAAAATCGATTTTTTGTTTTGTTTTGCCGATGTAATCAATTTTAAACGAAAGCATAATTAAAATTAATGGAATATTGAAGCAAAAAGAAATTTTTTTCCACCAAATTAAAAAGAGTTTACATGAATTTAAATTTTTTTTTAAAAAAAGGTATGTGAGTGGAGCGTTAAAAGTGAGCATTTCTTTAGATACGTGTGAGTGTGTGAATTCCGCAGTGTCTGTTTTTAAGGTGGGATTCCAGCAGAGTCAATGTTCGGCGCAGACAAGCAACAACAACATCATACATGAAAAGTAAAAAGTAAAACAAAAACAAAACGCCAGAACCTAAAATTAGTAAATTTTGTGGTCTTCTTTCTTTACAAGTCCTAAGTCGATTTTGTCACACACACAAAAAGTTTCTTCTTTCGATAGCTATTTAAGTCCAATAAAATCAAGCCAATAACTGGCAAAAACAACAACGACTCGACACGACTTTATGGCATTAGAGCAGCAGCAGCTAGCCACAAGCAGCAGTGTAAAGTGAAATGTTGTGTATTTTAGTGGCGAACAAAGATTTCACCACTTGTGCTGCGCTGCTGCAAAGAAAAAAGAAAACAGAAAAGAACATTCAAAACGACGTAACACAAATGAACAGGCGGACGGACAGACGGATGGATGGATTTTAGCCTCTTAAGTCTTAAAATAGCATCGTCAACCCGCAGCGAACAGAACAGCTCCACCAGCAAAAACAACCGCATCCTCATCAACATCTCCACCTCTATCTCCGCGTCTTCATCGCAATCAATTTCTCCAATCTTCTTAACGTTTTGGGATTTTTGTCTTGACTTGTTTGTACACAAAAACCAAGACAAGTAGTTAAACGTAAAGGTATGTGGTTGTTATTTTTTTATTTAAGAAAAAACATTCTTCTGATCACCATAATGGATAATGGGGGTACATATTTCGCACGTGTTTAACAAATGGGTATTAACTCAAAATATTCAAATTTTTAGAGAAGACTAAAAACTGTTTGCTTATACATTTGTAGAATTCTTAAACATTGGTAGGGTCTGGTCTCTTTTGGTTTTGGATTAAAGAGTATAATCAGCGTTGCTGCTGTGACTCTGGTGATTTAAAATGATTTTTTCGTGCCGTGACTTTTTTTATTAGGACTTCAAATTTAACCATTTTTTTATGCAACTAATATTCTTTTGATATACTCAAATCGCATTAAGCGAGAAACATCATCTCAAGTCAGGTGGGAAAGACTTTGAATATATCTTTATCGCACTCCTTATGCGAAATATTTGAAATTTCACGACGGATTGTATCTACGCAGAGTTAAAATATGGTTACTTTATGTTCTCTGCAATAAAAGTATGTTCTTCACAAACATTGTATTGTTTTCTGAATTATATTTTGACAATAGTTTGATTGCGCCCATATTGCTATTGTTGACACGTAACAAAAGTATGTTTGATATGTAACAATAGTATTGTAGCCAAATTTCAAAATGAAAATATGGTTGTAGCAACAATATAAATATGGTTGGTGATGCCGACGTATTGTTTTTGGGTTTTACGTGAACATACACGCAGAAAAAATGTATGGTTGGGGTGACAATATTCGAAGAGGATCATACTATTGTTCGGTATATGGTTGTGGCACAACAATATTATGATCACTACAACAATAGTATGGTTCACACACAACCATACTATAATCCCCACAACAATATTATGGTCCTCACAACAATAGAATTATTCACGCACAACCATACTATGGTCCCCACAACCATATTATTATTCACACTCAACCATACTATGATACCCACAACCATATTATAATCCTCACAACCATAGTATGATTCACACACAACCATACTATGATCTCCAGAATTCTCTGTATGGATTGGGTTAAGTTACTGTTCAGCAATAGAGATTTTTATAAAGTAAATTATGTCAAAATATATTAAACTCTTAATAATAGAATTAAACTCTTAATAAACCTTTTTTATGTAAATATTTAATGACACCATGCATTTCTAATTTGTCCATTGTTTTCCAAAATCGCGGATGCGTATTTTGTGAACACCTGTTTCTATATGAAGGAGTTGCCAGATCGAAACAAAATTTAACATGTGTTTATAGCAGAGATGGAAGTTTCCAAAACACTTAATTTTTTCTGTTTATACCGCGCTTTTTGTGCTAGGCTAAGAAGTTTCCGAACCGCCGTATACTAATCGAAAGTAGTTTGTTTTAAAAAAAATTTATTTACATATAAAAATATTATTATTGCTTAAGATTCTCAAAAATAACATTGTCAAATTAAAAAAATGTTCGATCTTACTGGTATGATTACCGTAATTATATTATTGTTAACATAAAACCCAAAAAAACAATACTTTTGTCGCACCAACCATATTTATATTGTTGCTACAACCATATTTCCATTTTTAAATTTGGCAACAATACTATTGTTACATTTCAACAATATTAGTTTTGCCGCAAAAATATTATAGTCAAAATAAAATTCAAAAAAAATACTATGTTTGCGACTACCATGCTTTTATTGCAGAGAACATAATATTGTTGCCGTGACCATATAGTAACCATATCTTTTCTCTGCGTGTAGTATGTTAACAATAATATGATCAAGTTAATCATACTGTACGATTGTAATTTTTCTTAATTTGAATAAGCAATGTTACTGTTGCGAATTTTATGCAATACGAGGGTTGCTATATATATTCTGACTTAGTGTTCTGCTATATATATGTAGGCCTTATAATGAAACTGCGAATATTTTTCATCAAAAATGGTTTTATTGCTTTTCAAAGTATTCTCCAGCAGTATTTATACACTTTTGCATGCGCTCAAACCAATTGTCTAAGCACACTTTCCACTCCGATTGAAACACCCCCAAAACATGGTTTTTGAACGCTTCAACAGCATCTTCTGGCGACGAAACTCGTTGACCACGCATTTTTTTCTTGATGTGCGGGAATAAAAAGAAGTCATTAGGTGCCAAGTCAAGGCTGTACGGGGGATGACTCATCAATTTGACGTTTTGGCCGGTCAAAAAGGCGCTGGTTTGAGCCGATGTATGAGAGCTCGCATTGTGCACAATGATTCGTCTTCTCTTGCTCGTTTTTCGAATTTCTCCGATGACTTCAGGCAAACAAATTTTGGTGTACCACTCAGAATTGACCGTCCTACGTTGCTCAAGCGGAACAGTCGCCACATCACCAGTTTTGCCAAAGAAACAGGCAACCATTTGCTTCGAAGTGCTTCTTCCACGAACAACTTTCGTTGGATTTTGGTCGTCTTCGTAGACCCACACGGTCAATTGCTTTTTTCGGGCTCATACGCATAAATCCATGATTCGTCACCTGTGGCAATTTTATAAACGTCTTTTGAAGCACCGCGATCGTGTTTTTTCAAATTTTGTTTTGCACTAATCGACACGAGACTTTTTTTTAGCGATTGTCAAATTGTGAGGGATCCAACGAGAACAAACATTTTTTACGGCCAGGTGTTCATGCAATATCTAATGTATGCGTGTGGAAGAAATGACCAAGGATGCCTCTATCGGTATGTCACATGACGATCTTGCATTATCAGTTCACTCACGGCATCAATGTTCTCTGGCAGAACGGCCGTTTTCGGACGACCTTCGTCTTTGAGCAAGCGTCGGCCACGATTGAATTCATTAAACCAGTTTTTCACAGTGCTATAGGATGGTGCTTCATCGCCGTACAAAGATGTTAGTTCATCGATGTACTCTTGTCGTGATAATCCAAGTTGAAAGTTGTGAAAAATGATCGCACGAAAATGTTCACGAGTTAATTCCATTTTTTTCAAAATTGATTTTTTCAAGTCACTGTAAACACAAATGATGGTCTGACGTACGACCATCATTTGTGTTAACGTTCTAAGTACGTTTATGCTAAAAAATGTCAAACTTTCCAATGAAAATGTTAGATGGCGCAAGACAGCACTTAGCAGCCCTCGTAATAGTACTTTTTATACTATGTAAATTAAAATGTTTCGTACCAACTACTTTGGATTTGGGTAACTGCAATATTTTTAATAATTGAAATGCTTACGTTATTTAAAAGAATTTTGCGACAGTTAAAAAAATTACTCCTATTATTTTGAATAACCCAATCCTAATAAATAATTTTGAAAATCATACTATGGTTGCGTGTGAATCATATTATGGTTGTTGGGACCATACTACGGTTCTATCTGACACGTTCTATGGTTGTAACGAGTATAAAATGGTTGTGGGAATCATAGTATGGTTGAGTGAAATCATACTATCATGGGGATCATATTATGATTGAGTGTGAATCATGATATCGTTGTGAGGATGATTATATGGTTGTGGGGATCATAGTATGGTTATATGTGAATCATACTTTTGTTGTGAGGATCATAATATAGTATGGTGCTCTCCGAATATTGTTGTCCCAGTTATACTTTTTTTCTTCGTGTGTGATATGACATATAATTCCAAAATTATATGTGGCAATTATTAGTTTACAAACCATAGCATATTTTCTGTGTAAATACGAGTATAAAGCGTTCATTTAGTGCAAGACAATTTTAAAATAGGTACAAAAAAGGAGCAAATACATTTCATCAGGAGATACATTTCGTGTACAAACCGCAAAAACGACGTAAGCGCCAAAAAGAAAATTTTTTCAGAAGTGTTTTTTTTCTAATTCATCTGCACGATTCCAATGCAAATTATTTGCTATAACTTTGTTAATGTTAATTTTAAATTATTATTATTTAAGCTTACGAGCGTTGAACAATTTTCATTAAAAATTTCATTTCATTAAAAAGCGAGTGGCGCTTACGTCTTTTTCGCAGTAATGGCTCGATTTGTTTATCTCATTAAAACATGGACAATGATTGTTCTGTGTGCAAATCGATCGACCTCCGGGAAATTATGACATCCAGAAGTTCAAGACAAGTGTCAATAAACATTAATCCCTCTTTCCGCTCTCCGCATGCAGTGCCTTGTCGAGCGCCTTCAAAAAATCAAACTAATGTTATTGAAATATTATAAAACTTTTCAAGCCTAGATAAGTTAGACCCTAAACCGAGAGGTACATTTGTATGGTGGCTATATCAGAACATGGACCGATCAGGACTAACTATGTTTAACTATGTTTGTCCTATGTTTAAACATACATTAAAAACCACATTTCATTGAAATTTAACGCTCTTAATTTAGTTAAAAGCAAAATCAGAAGGCACAACTGGATCCCTGCAGTAAGATTTTAAATTATATTTGTCTTGTAACTGAACAAACATTACAAACATTTGTATGGCAGCTATATCAAAATATGACTCGATTTGGTTGATGTTTATTCTGTAGCTAAACTAACACCAAAAAAGGAGTTTCATTGAAATTTAATGACATTTGCTGCTCGTAGGTCTGTTGGACCTGAGGGAACATTTATGTGGGGGCTAAATTAGAACATGTACCGATTTGGCCAAATTTTAATGGTGAACGTAATCTGCCTGCCGGTTGACAATGTGCAAAATTTCATAGCAATTTGCTCATATTTGCGACCTGCACTTTGATTAGAAGAATACATGGGGGACACCGCTAGATAAACAACAAAACAAAATTTGCCATCCCTTTCAGAATGGGACAGGGAGCACGAACATAAATTGTAGGGGCTAACGCTCATAAGGATCGTTGCATCGAAAAAATGGCACCGCTCACTCACCCCGACAATATGCAGCTTTAATCAAAGGTAGTAAGCGAGGTCATTTCCTTTATTCTTGCTTATTTATATTTATCTATTATATTTACATTACAACTTTGTCACTCTAAGTTCAAATTTGATCGATGAATTTAAAAAAATACGTTCTTGAACAAAACTTGTCTTGAAGGGAGTTGATAAGTTGTCTGTAATAAATAAACGATTCCTTTAATTTGTTCATTTAAAATTATAAATGCAATATATTTGCCGTGTTCTTTTTAGGCAACTAGCTTAGTTACCTAGTTAGTTAGCAATTTGGCATTCTGGCAACATTCAACAACATTTTGAATTAGATGGCAGCATACGCCCAAAAAAATGATTGTTTACAAACAAAAAAAGGCAAAGCAAATTTTGAAAAACCAATTTAGTTGCTTCGTATAGTTTCTTGTTTTGTAAACATTTTATTGACGAATTTAGTTTCGTTCAGTACAGCAATAAACATGACCTCAAGTAAGAACCATAATTATTTTTTTATGTATGTAAAGCCTGGTACTAAGATCGTAAAAAACGTATATGCACGCAGAGAAAAGATATGGTTACACTATGGTCACCGCAACAATAATATGTTCTCTACAATAAAAGCATGTTCGCCGCAACCATAGTATTGTTTTTTAAATTTAATTTTGACAATAGTATGATTGCGACAATATTGCTATTGTTAAAATGTAACAATAGTATTATTGCTAAATTTAGAAATAAAAATATTGTTGTAGCAACCATATAAACACGGTTGATGCAACAAAAGTATTGTTATTTAAAATTTACGTTAACAATAAATTGTATTACGGCAATCATACAGTATGGTTGCGACTATGGACATAACAAAACAGGTTTTATAGAGCATACATGAAAGTGTGTGCGTATGTTTTTTTGATATACAAAAAACATATACACACGATACAGTGAATGGTTGTTGTCCATTAAAAAAAAACAACAATCGGAAGGTGGTTCGAGGGATTTTTATTATGTTTACTTTGTTCGGTGATATACTCTAATACCGACTGGTTCTCGTTTATTTATAATCTGCCTGCACATAAGTATAGCCATTGATCATGGTTTAATCACATTCATTACTTGGTGTCTACGGATGGTGAATTAGCATTCACCCCTGATGGCAACTAAAAGTATTTTACACCGATGGAATATATATTGAATGAATGAAATGTTTAATAAAAACATGGCCTCAAATCTGGCTGTGAACTAATAGCAATGCAATATAAAATAACATACTTAATAAAAATCTCTATTTTTGAATAACAACAATAACCAATCCTAATAAATAATTTTGGGGAACATAGTATGGTTGAGTGTGAATCATACTATGGTTGTGGGGATCATAGTATGGTTGAGTGTGAATCATAATATGGTTGTGAGGACCATACTATGGTTGTATGAGACACATACTATGGTTGTGAGGATCATAATATGGTTGTGGAGATAATAGTATGGTTGAGTGTGTATCATACTATGGTTGTGGGGATCATAGTATGGATATGTGTGAATCATACTATGGTTGTGGGGATCATAGTATGGTTATGTGTGAATCATACTTTTGTTGTGAGGATCATAATATTGTTGTGTCACAACCATATACCCAACAATAGTATGATCCTCTTCGAATATTGTCACCCCAACCATACTCTTTTTCTGCGTGTATGTATACTGCTTAGGAAATGACTCATAAATGAGGGTTTGTCAAGATTTTATTCAATTTTCACCGCAAGTTTTCTTCCCATGAAAAGGCGAAATTATTAGCGGGCTTAAAAGTATAAATTGTTTTAACACTGAATATTTGATACTGCTACTGGAGTTATTTATACTCGTACAAATGAGCTACAACAACCACTGTGGCCTTATTGAAGACATTATACTTTCTTCCAGCTTATAATCTTCAGCTCATTCACAAGACTCAATACAATTTATGGAAATAGTTTTATCGCGCTTTTTCTATTTTCTTTCATGTATCAATAACAAAAAACACATGTTTTTGATTTTGTTATAGAAGCCGGGTGTGTCATAATATTTTTTTGTTAAAAAAATAAGTCAGGTAACTCTAACTCGTTTCGTTACCGAGTAGCAGCCAAATTGCTTGCTTACCGAGTAACTTCCATACAAATGCTTGTTTAGTAACCTGAAAAGAACACGGCTATTGTAAAAATCTTGATTTTCCCGGCTCTTTTTCACAATATTGCTTCTATTTGTGACCATTTTTGAAACGCACCTAACGCCAAAGCTGTACTTTTCCCTTTCCTTTACAAAAATTAAAAATGGAAAATTTTGACTTAATACTCTTGAGCTACATAAGAACGATTTATTTCTTTGTTTTCTTACTTGTTTTTTTTTGCTTTATAATACATATCATCAGGGGAGTTTTTGTTTTAATTATTTTTTTGCATTTAAATCTTGTGAAGTGCGGTTTATTATATTTTTATTTTCAGTGATTATGATTGTATGGATATTTTTAGAATTGCAATAACCATGCCAACAAATAATGACAGACAAATATTTAGAAAAAAACAAAACATCTGACATCTTTATTTCCTATTGATATGATAATTTTGCAGTGTGATGGGCAAAAATAGTTGTGAATCGACAACCTCTCTGAGCCATGCCATCAAACCGATGATCATCCGTTCATAAGTTGAATAGTCGATCTGGAATTTTATAGAAATTTTGTATATTGGTTGAGTTTATTGTTACATAAAGGGTGGTTAAATTTTAAGGGCCGATGTTGAATGTGAACCACACCTAAACGTCAAGTTTTTTTCTGCATTTCATTTGATATTTCTCAATTTCAGACTAACTCAATTTGAACCATGGAAAGATACACAAGCGAGCAACGCGTTGAAGTTATTCAGGCTTATTATGAAAATCAATTTTCGAAGAAAATCATCTGAAGTGGTGAGGTACATTTTCACCTTAGTGGATTCGTCTATAAGCAGAATTGCCGCACTTGGGCGAATGATAATCCAAGAGTAATTGTCGCAAAAACAATGCAGCCACAAAGAGTGTCTGTTTGGTGAGGTTTATGGGCTGGCGGAATCATCGGGCCGTTTTTTTTTTTAAAAAAAAGAGGCCGGCCAGGCAGTTACTGTGAATGGTGTTCGCTATCGTAACTTTTTATGGTCCGAATTTGATAATATGGATGTGGACGATATGTGACTTTAACTGGATGGTGCCACACAGCTAACGAAACAAAAATTGTCAATGAAGTCATTACATACAGATATGGACCCAGCAAGGGCTTCTTAGTCCCCATTCACACCAGGCAGATTTACTTCCCGCAACAATTAGTTTGTAAGAGAGAGAGAGAGGAAAGGGGAATCCTTTGTCCCCAGAGGAAATTTGGAGGAACCCTACACTAGTATTTTTGGAATTTTCACGAATATTCATCAAATGTTCATCATTCAGACCTTCCACAAATGCAAAAAGCCCAATCTTAACAAGAGAAAAATTATTTTTAAGACAATTTGTTACAATGTCTTGACAAATTAAACTCTAATCCCTTGTTTCAACTATCATTGAAAAATTGAGCCTCAATTATAATGTTCGTCACCTAGTTTATTAATGGGTTTTCGCGTTCTCACAATCCAGCATACTCTGCTCTATATTTGGCCAACCTGTTCATTGGCCATAACACAATTTTCCGTTACTTTTGAACCCAACCGAAAATTGCTGGTACTCGTATAACCCTGACCACATCGTCACACACACCCAATGACCTTGTCTTCATACGAGTATC
Organism: Hydrotaea diabolus; assembly: GCA_963513945.1. NCBI lineage: Eukaryota > Metazoa > Arthropoda > Insecta > Diptera > Muscidae > Hydrotaea > Hydrotaea diabolus. The sequence continues at coordinate 157,683,496 of OY740719.1, read as the reverse complement.
TCCACACGTTCTGTTTCTGCGGACTGCCCCACTCCATGCATCCACGCCGCCATCTGTTTTGGGTGTTAACTGTTTTCGGTGTTTTTATGCTGCCGTCTCTCGTAACCTTAGTTAGCCATGCTTGCTTTAATTCCATCTTCCAGTTTTATTTTCTTTTATTTCGGTTTTTGTTTTGTTTTTTCATGGTAATTAAACGGTTTTGTTAGTTTTCATTTGTTTTCTAAAGGCAGGGAAATGATTTTTTTTCTTTTGTGTAGTTTCTTCATCGTAACGATCGTGTGTAAACATTAAATACCGCTTTTGGCTTAAATACTTATAGTACGAATATGTTGGAACATGTGTCGGTACTCGCAATGCCATGTGAGATTTTTTGGTTAAAACCCGAAGTTAATGTTTGTTCTTGACGTGTTTGCCTTTTAATCTTTTTAGTCGGTATTTTAATAAGGGAAATAAAGCTGTTATAATTTGTTTTTTATACGCTTTTTTAAGTGATTTGTAAAGTATTATTATTATATTTTTTGGTTACATAAATTAAGTTACGTTACTGGGGCGTGCGCCACAATGTATCTTTTGCGCCACAATGTATCTTTTGATTAATGAAAATACATCTTGGGAATCGAAGATACTGAGGCAATGTAGGGCAAAAAATAATTATTTTTAAAAATATTACATTTATGTTTTTCTTATAGAATTATAAATTTAGCTAATGCTTCACAGATAAAAGTTTAAATAATATTTTAAAAGGAACAGTTTGTCAAAACAGCGTGCTGAAAATGAAATGAATAAATATTATTGCAAATGTAGAAACATCTCAAAAAATTCGAAATATGTGAACAAAATGTTTATATTACACAAAACTAGACCATGTTAAACCATGTTTTCTAATATTCGTAGAATTTCACATCTAGGGAAATATTGCTTAACTTCGATACTAGGTTTATAGCACAAGTGTCTAGAAAGCAAGTGTAGGTTCGTTGTCGCTTTGCGAATTTGTTTTTTATTTCACATATCCGCGCTTGTCGAATATAAAACATTTCTTTGCCAATACATTAGTTTGTTTATTGTGTAAAATCAGAAAAATCTTGACATTTTTAGCCAACACATAATTTTTTTAGGAAAAAAAGATTTTTAATTTTAACTAATGGTCAGCAAATTTAGTTGGATTTTTACCATGGTGGTTTCAAATTAATTTGGTTTTTTTTTACCTTCAAATTATTTCAAATTAATGGAATCATTTTTTTAGGACCAATTCTCTTTAAGATAAAAGAGTATCATAAAATTTTGATTATTCCCAGAAGAAAACTTAAAAAAACAAATACCTATTTTCGAAACCACACTGACTTACTATTTTTTTAGAAGGATTTTAATTTTTAAAAAAAATATTTTTACAAAAAAACATTTTTTTTCAAACAAAAAATATTTTTTCAAACAAAAAATATTTTTTCTAAAAAAAAACTTTATTTTTCTTAACAAATTTGATTTGTATTTTGCTTTATGACCCATTTTGGTATTTTTCTACATTCTTTTTTTCGGGCTAGTTGGTCAAATTATGATTATGAAAATAAACAAATTATCTCATTTTTTACTCAACGTTTCATTGGCTTGCTTCAAACTTCTTTAGGAGTGGTGTATTTATTGAAAATCCATTAGTTTCCTAACCGTCTCATATTACATTTATCTATAGGGTGATCCATCTAGAGATACTTTTTCTGAACAAAAAAAAAATATAAAAATTCAAATCAAGTGTGGAATCTTTATTGGTTATTTAAAGAACATTTAATGGCATTTATTTTTTGAAACAATTACTTTCAACAATTGCAGCAAAGCTTTCTGAAAAGGGATGTCACGGACCCGAAATCATGATAAAAGCAGTGTGCAGCCACGAAAATCAATGTCACTTTGCCATTTTGTTAAAAACTTGTCTTCTATTTGAATATAGAAGCAAGAGGTCTTGAGCCGGTTAATCCCTGTTCAAAATAATTACCTTCAAATGCTGGCAACTGTATTGTGGAAATAAGCTTTCGGTGAAAAACGGGAAGATCCGCTGTTGTCGACCAAAATTTTGTTCAATGATGAGGCCCACTTCTGGCTTAACGGCAAAGTCAATAAACAAAATTGCCGCATTTGGCCTAAAGAGCAACAAAAAGATGTTGAAGAGGTGCCATTATACCTAGAGAAAACCACGGTTTGATGCGATTTATAGGCGAAATCATTGGTCCATATTTTATCAAAAATTATGATGGCCGGCACGTAACCGTGAATGGTGCTCGCTATCAATGGTGCATGATATCGGACTTTTTGCTACCTGTTATTGAAGCCCGTAATCTTGACGACACTTAGTTTCACCAGGACGGTGCCACTAGCCATACAGCTGCTCAAACAGTGGATCTATTGAGAGGTCATTTCGAAAAGAAGCTAATTTCACGTTTTGGATAGGCAAGTTGACCGCCTAGAGCGTGTGATATCACACCTTTAGACATTTTTCTTTGGGGTTACGTAAAGTCCATAGTCTATACTGACAAATCAGCTACGATTCAGGTTTTGGAATCCAAAATTACGGGTGTCATTAAAGCCATACAGGTCAAAATGCTCGAACAAGTCATCCAAAATTGGACCTTCAAAATGGAAAACCTGAGGCGTAGTTGCGGCAAACATTTGAAGGCAATTACATTCATAAAAAAATGTCATAAAATGTCCTTTCAAATTACCAATAAAGATTCCACACTTGATTTAAATTTTTATATTTTTTTTGTTCTGAAAAAAATACCTCTAGAAGGATCACCCTATATAATAAAACTGGAATTCACGGCATATTTATGTTAAAAATAAAAGAAATAATAATCACAAACTGCGAAAAAAAATCACAGAATAGATTAAAACCAATATCACAGAACTTTACTTAAAGAAAAGCTATGGAGTACCGGTTTTACAAAACAAACATATGTTTTCACTAAAAATCATTCTGTACACCGAAAAACAATTTTTGTCAAAAAAAAAACTTTTCTCACGCAAAAATTGTTTTATATTTTTAACTTCTTTATCAGTTGGTTTACATTTTTTTTGAAATGTTTCAAAATTAGATTTTTTTACAAGCAAATACTTTGTTGCTCTCAAGAACCCCTTCCCTACAAAAAAAAACGTATTTTTATAAAATTTGATTAACTAACAAATTTGATTTCTTTTCACACAACACACTTTTTTTCACCGAAAAAAAAAAGTTTCACCAACACTAGGTCACAAATAACAAAATTTTCTCTGTTATTTGTTTCTAGCATACTTTTTCTTATTGATTTTGACCTACTAAACACGAAAATGAGTTTTAAAAATTTTTCTGTCGATTGGTTTTCGAGATACAAATTTTTGAATTTTTTTTTTTAAATTTATGGAGGTACACTTACAATATTGAGCATATCTTTCGTCTTCTTTGACCTATTTGATCCTACTACTACTTAAATTAAAGAAAATTGAGCCGTCTACAACTCATTCTCAGAAAATTTTCAAATCGGGTAAGTAGTTTTGATGTTGGCGGCTTAAAAAGGTTAAAAAACGGCTTTTTTTAGTAAAAATGTGGCAGAAAAAAACATATAAAAATTCATATAAAATATAAAACACGATGCTTACAGCAATTTTGGTTTTTTTACGTATAGCTGGCATTTTTACAAAGAAAATATGGACTTATAATTTTTTTGGTAAAAGACCGACGATACGAATCGCTTAGGATTGCCGTTTCTACACGCGCCGTGTAACGAATTTTGTTTTCTCTGTGTAAGCTGTGCAAATAATGAAAATCAAAAAATCGTGAAATAGCGGAATTTTATATGAATTTTTATATGGTTTTTTCTGCCACATTTTTACTAAAAAAACGCCGTTTTTTAACCTTTTTAAGCCGCCAACATCAAAACCACTTACCCGATTTGAAAATTTTCTGAGAATGAGTTGTAGACGGCTCAATTTTCTTTAACTTGAGTAGTAGTAGGATCAAATAGGTCAAAGAAGACGAAAGATATGCTCAAAATTGTAAGTGTACCTCCAAAAATTTAAAAAAAAAGTTGAAAAATTTGTATCTCGAAAACCAATCGACAGAACAATTTTTAAAACTCATTTTCGTGTTTAGTAGGTCAAAATCAATGAGAAAAATTATGCTAGAACCAAATAACACAACGACTGTTCGCTAGTGCAATCGAAATTGACAGTTTATACACCCAAAATTAGTTTTTTTTCTTAATAAGAGTACTTTTTGCACCAGAAAATATTTTTTTTTATTTTATAAAATTATTTTTCGACTTGAGGTCATTTATTAAAACTCGTTGTTTATCCCAATATTTATCCCAATATTATTTATCCCAATATTTCGATTAACTTCGTCAATTATCTTCAGGGGTTGTCACTGACAAAATACAAAACATGATTACAACATAATTTTTTTTTAAAAAATAAATCGCAGGTATTTTCTTCTAATCAGACTTTGTTTTTTTGTTTCTTTGAAAAATAAGATTTCCTTAAAAAAAAAAATTACACAAATAAAAAAAATATTTACCAAAAAAAAAAGTTTTTTTCTTAAAAACAAATATTCACAAAAAAAATTTTTTGTTTTCTTGAAAACGAATAATATTTCAAAAAAAATTTGTCTTCTTAAAAAAAATTAAAAAAAAATAATTTTTCTCAAAAAAAATTAAAACAATCACAAAATAAAATATTAAAAAACCTTTTTTCTTAAACTAAAATATTTTTGAAGTCTTTTTTTTTAATTAAAAAATATATTGTTTTCTCTGCTCCTTAAAGGAATGAATAATTATTCAAATGTCAAAAAAACGTGAGCAAAATTATGGGCTGCCGTCATCATCCAATTTTTTTTATGATAGAAAAATATTTTTTGGTAATTAGATTTCTGTTAATACACCGCAAAAAACAAAGAATTCAGCCAAACACAACTTAAAAAGACATTTAGTTAAGCTTAAATTTCGTAAGCCCTCCTCATGAATTTGCTATGGGAAATGAGAAAAATATTATTTATCGTATTAATGGTCCTTATGGTAATAACGTTCGTTTAAGGGGCGCTACGGGTTCTAAAGACCTACCCTTACTAAAGTTCCACAACACCTCATTAAGGAACAAGGAAGAACTTCTCACAAATATTCTCTACTGAGATAAATCTCTTGCCTGTACAGTCGCCGGCATTCAAGAGGTGAAAACCCGCCGCTGAAAATTGTTAGATGTTCTGACCCAGAGTTGAACCTGGGTTAACTGGCATGAGAGCCGCGCACACTTCGTTCACACCACGGCGGCCCTCATACCCATTTCAGTAAAATCTAAAATCAGCAACAAAATTAGTTTTAACTAAAGTTGCCAAGCGACCACTAACGTTTTTGGGCCCAAGAGACCATGAGACAGAAAATTGTATTTTTTTGCAAAAAAAAACTGTGTTTTATTTGAAAATCGCGAAATTGTTGATCTGCCCTTGTCTATAAGTATAAAGAAAAACCATATTTGGATTCGTAATGAAATTTGTTTTTAGTTCAGTATCTTTGAGTCCATATTTACAATTGGTCGCGTGTTTTTAACTAAAATATTGTTCGGACTCCTATGGTCCATGCGTCCAAAAGCGAATTTTACGCAGATCTTGAAAATACATCTCAATTTTGAATAATAACGAAATTTGATAATCTTTGAAGACATGGGTCCATTTTTGTTACTAAAAGTTAAGACCAATGAGGGCATTTTTAGCGAATAGAGTCCAAAGGGCTTAAAACCATTAACAATTTTTGCATGTGTTAAGAGCTTCTCCACATACAATGCCAAGCTTAGTCACATTTTGTCTTCAAATAATAAATATATTAAGTACATACGAGTGCAATTTTCATAGATATAAGTACCTTTAATCCCTTAAGAGAAAACTTTTCTCCCTCTAAGCTGATTTCGCCCATTTACTATAACAAACATATTTAGCCATCTTAGTTTAAAATGTCAAGGTCTTAGCTTATTTCGGATAGATAGATCTAATTATTATCTTCGATCAATATTTCGAGGTTTTAAAGAAGAGCTCCACACAGCCATTGACCGAATTCATCTCCTGAATGCAAATAATTTTTGAATATAGAACAAAAACACAACTCCACATCGAAAATTAAAATTGTTCCCCCTCATCACCCTTTCACTCTTTGTCAAGATTAGTAGACGCATAGAAAAACACAAAACAAGTATGCAGCTTGATAAATTGTTGTTTGCGGTTTTATTTACTGCTGACTTATGCTAAACTGTGAGTCGAGAAAGCTGATTATTCCCACAGCGAGCATTGGCAAAAAAAACAACAAAATACAGAAAAACTCAAATGTTTTCACACCTGAGAAAGCTGATTGCAACTCAAATATTCTTTTCTTATTTCTAACCACTAATTGTCTCACGCGAACGTGTGAGAACGGCATTAAAATTAAATTTACGCGAAATGGCAGTGGCGGTATTCCATGGAAAATCACCCGCAACCAAGCATCGGCCTATAAATGCTTATGGGCATTCTTTACAACTCGTAGCTGCTGCTATCGTCTTTTGGTCTTGGACAATGCAAAAGATGCAACCATTAAGACGCACGGACAGACAGACTGATGAACGGACGGACGTTCGAGCACATCTAGGTCTACGTGTTTTTCGACCATAAATTCTTAAAATTCTTAATTTTTTACAAGTGCTTTCGGTTGTGGGCTTCTCTTTTTTTTACTTTCAGTTTAACACATTCGGGCGAGCTCACAGCCACACTTGAGAGGTCACAATCATTAATGTGACAATTTAGTTGCTGACAGTACGTCGTTGTCGATACGTACGTTGTCGCACTTACCCTAGTCGGTGGTATCGTTTCGTATCAGCCATTCCATTCGCACTGAACCCCATTCAATCGTCCACCACCCACAACAACCCACTCAAATATACGGTGAAGAGAGCCCACAAAACGTACATTACAAAAGGGACAGTCGACACAATAGAAAAGGCCACCGATGATGAATGATAGCAACAACGACCATAAACGTAACGTAACGTGCTCGTATTGTAACGCAACACTCGGCGTAGTACAGCAACGAGTATAAATCCATTAAGCTTGCCATAGAGACCTAATCATTCATTGTTGATTCGAATGACCGACCGTTCAGCCAGCCACCAACGTCTAGCCTGTCTGCAGGTTGTTCTCGGTTGCGTCGTTTCAGTAACGCCAGTGCGTTCGGTTACGGGACAATAGTACACGGACATGGCACGGGTCTAAAGCGCGCTGCTGCTCTAATGAAATTGTGCACAGTAAGAGCCGAGACAACAGTGAACCAAAAATAAGAAACACTATCGATTGTTGCCATAGTTTCCTCCTCCATTGACAACCACTGCAAGGCTGTCCCGGGAGGGGGAGTGTATGCTCCTTTTCCAATTTGACCAAAACAGTGAAAGGAAATAGGAAAAAGAAAAAATAAAACAAACTAACGAAAACAAATGCCTCGAAATGGGGAGATGTTTAGTGTTGTAACCAATGGAAAGTAGTACAAAGTGTTCAAGGCAAAAAGAAAAATATTCAATAAGCAAAATTCAAATTTAAGTGATTTAAATCCAAAAAAAATTAAAAAACTAAATTAAACTGAAGTTGGGTAAATTCAAATTGTTAATGTGTCAAACGCATTCAAAGATTTATAGTGCACTGAAATAAAGAAAAATAAATATAGCAGATTCCTTTTCTAACAATCAATAGATTGTTTCTGCGGAATTGCAATATTAATTCCAACAATCTTATCTAAAAAAAGAGTGATCTTCCCCAAAAAATACAGGTAAATATCGGCGTATTTAAACTTTTATCAAGTCTTTGCTACATTTTTAGTATTCATGGAATTACTTACTTAAATCCCTCAGCAATCCACTTAGGAACAAACGCGAAACTTCTGTTAAATCAGATATAGTTTTTATATTCACTGATCGGGGCCTACTGTTTACGGCTAAAGAATTTATTGAAAAGCTTTTGCATGGCTGAGGGATATATATTTTACTCGTAAAGTCTACGGCATTCACGAGGTAAACATTTTTTTTTATGTTCTTATCCAAATTGAAATCTGTATTTACTTGTTTGATGGATTGCCCACTTACCATCACACCACGAAGGCTAACAAAAATTTAATGACACAGCATTTTTGTAAAATTTGCACTTTCTTAATCTGAATGATCTTAAATTATAGAATTCAAACTATTCAATTAAAATGCAGGGTAGGCCAGAAGTTACCCTGGGGTTTAAAAATTGAATAACTATTTGGTTTATATATTTTTTTTTTATTTTATTTTTTCAGATTATACGATATATGTGGCAGCGCATAGAGAAAGGGGCCTAAGGGTAAAAAAAAATAATTTTCATTTTTTTTCTTTTATTGATGTGGAGCATCGAATGAGACCGATCCCATGCCCCAAAAGTGTTCCCTCCCAGATATATGCGCGTTTTATGAAAGTGAGGTCGACGATTCTAAGCGCAAATAGAAAGGGACCTAATCTTTAAAATGGATCTCCTGAACAAAACTGGCTTTTAACCTAAGGTCCCTTTCTATTTTGCGTCACATATATATTTTTGGCCAAATAATGAAAATGCGAATAAGTATTTATCAACAAAAATGGTTTTATTAATTTTCAAAGTATTCTCCAGAATGATTTATACACTTTTGCATGCGCACAAACCAATTGTCGAAGCACTTTTCTACTCCCATTGAGGCACCTTCAAAACATGGTTTTTGAACGCTTCAACACCATCTTCTGGCGACGCAAATCGTTGACCACGCATTTTTTTTCTTGATGTGCGGGAATAAAAAGAAGTCATTGGGTGCCAAGTCAGGGCTGTACGGCGGATGACCCATCAATTCGACGTTTGGCCGGTCCAAAAGGCGCTGGTTTGAGCCGATGTGTCAGAGCTCGCATTGTCATGGTGCACAATGATTCATCTTCTCTTGTTCGTTTTTCGAATATCTCCGAAGGCTTCAGGCAAACAAATTGTGGTGTACCACTCAGAATTGGCCGTCCTACATTGCTCAAGCGGAACAGTCGCCACATGACCAGTTTTTCCAAAAACACAGGCGACCATTTGCTTCGAAGTGCTTTTTCCACGAACAACTCTCGTTGGATTTGGCTCGTCTTAGAAGACCCACGAGGTCGATTGCTGCTGACCGTCCTACATTGCTCAAGCGAAACAGACGCCACATGACCAGTTTTGCCGAAGAAACAGGCGACCATTTGTTTCGAAGTGCTTCTTCCACGAACAACTATCGTTGGATTTGGCTCGTCTACGATTGCTATTTTGTTTCAAGCTCATACACATAGATCCACGATTCGTTACCTGTGACGATCTTATAAACGCCTTTTGAAGCACCAAGATCGTATTTTTTCAAAATTTATTTGCGCCAATCGATACGAGCCTTTTTTTGAGCGATTGTCAAATTGTGCGGGATCAAACGAGAACAAACCTTTTTTTTACGGCCAGGTGTTCATGCAATATCGAACGTATGCTGGTGAAAGAAATGCCCAAGGATGCCTCTATCTCACGGTATGTCACATGGCGATCTTGCATTATCAGTTTACGCACGGCATCAATGTTCTCTAATACAACAGCCATTTTTGGACGACCTTCGTCTTTGAGAGAGCGTCGGCCACGATTGAATTCATTAAACCAGTTTTTCACAGTGCTATAGGATGGTTCTTCATCGCCAAACAAAGATTTTAGTTTATCGATGCACTCTTGTCGTGACTGTCCACGTCTAAAGTTGTGAAAAATGATCGCACGAAAATATTCACGAGTTAATTCCATTTTTTTGCCAAATTGATTTTTTCATTTCACTGTAAACAACACAAATGATGGTCGTACGTCAAAACGTTCTGAGTACGTTTATGCTAAAAAATGTCAAACTAACCAATGGAAATGTCAGATAGCGGCAGGCAACACATTGTGTTGCCTAGGCCAGAAACACATATAGCAACCCTCGTATGAAAGATTACACACTAACTACCAAGCCAGCGCGGCCCACAAGCTGAATTGACACATAATTTAAGTAAAATTTGCAATCTCCTTTTTTACCAAACGAACTTCAATTTTCATTTGGCAGCTTCATAAAAACTCAGCCATTTAACGTAAAAAATTTCGTTGCAGTACAAAAAATTCGTTGATTCAACTACGCTTTTCTTCGATATAACAACTTTATTTAGTTAATACAAACAATTTTTTTTGAATTGATAGGCATTACAAAATTAGTTCGTTGGAACAAAAACTTCCATTTTAAGTGATTAGGTGTGGCCAGAGACACGCATAATTATGCAGAGGCACTGGTTAGCGAACACTTGTAGTTTTTGGGTATCTCGCGGTGCAGCGTTCCACGATACGCAGTCTTAGAGTAGGATTGATTTCACATTAGTTTTAAATATCTTAAGCTTCACCCGGCCAGAAAGCTTCAAACGAATTTCCATCAACCAAAAGTTTGTCTAGCTTTTATAACACGGGTTTCAATATTATCTTTAAAGCAACTATTCTTTGTTATAATGCTACCTTAGTAGCAGGAGGTTACGTCTTATAATTCGTGATTGTTGATATGGAATTTTTCCTGTCTGCATTCATTAATGCGCAATGTTTATCTTCAGCTTCGTCTCTTCTGCGAAACAGATATTCCGAGTCCCGACAAATAGATTAAACCGACATGTCGGTTAACCCGTTTTTTTTTTGCTGTCGGGTATTTCGGTTTTGGGTTGTTGTATGTCAAAGCGCAGGAAATTGATAATTATGAAGCATGAGGCACGTAGCTTTCAAAAATGTTTTAGCTAACCCAACTTTAAGTGTACTGCTCAACTCAGAATCACCATTAATCATGAACTAACATCATCTGTCTGTCCGGCACTCCGTCCGTCTGCTGTCTATATAAAGCTAGTTTTCCTTAGGATGCAATTGTTGTCGGAAATTTTTAAAACTAAGTTTTTTATGCAAAGGCTATTGACTTTTATGAACTCCGGTTAAAATTAAGATAAAGCTTCTACACATATGTTTAACCGATTTTAAGTCTTTAGCTCTTGAAGCCACATCGGCAGTACATCCAATATAGATGAAATTTGAATGCTTATAACCTCGCATATAGCAATTTTTGTTGTTTTTAAAATAAAATTAAAGTAAAATAAATCACCTGAAATTAATCTCAGTTATTTCCAAAATACTAAAAAAAAATTAATTTTTTAACACGTATATCTCAGAAACTAAACAAGATAATGCATAGGTGTAATGCACTTTAGGTCTCGACCAGCAGATTCTATAGGAAAAAAATCATTCAAATCGGTGCACAAGTACAAAAGCTACATGCGTTTTAGAATTTTATAAACTCGTGGTGCCCAACTTCGGGGCTCAGTAGCTCCGCTACTGCATATTATGGGAGCTTATGCTAAAAACGTAAGCTCGAAAACACATTTTCTTTAAGTGTGTGTAAGATTTCAGCAAAATCCGACTGTAAGTTTAGAAACAGCGGAATTATTTCCATTTTTTTAATTTCATCCCACTGTGCGCCGTCTGACTTTAGATTCTCTATTCTACGTGTTCTTTTACTAAGAAAGAGTAATATTAGAATTACTTGAACCGTTGTCAAGATTGAAATTTGAGAAGCGGTACATCCACCTATTAAGGGTCCTTTGTGATTGTCCTTTATCTATAATGAATTTTGCTACAAGTCTTTAGGAAGATGCCCTTTAGCCGCAACAAACAGTTTGCAAAACTCATCAGATCTACCTTACCATCCTGTAGACAACTTCTTTATATTTTCATAAAAATACTTTCCGGTGGAGTTTTTCATTTTCATTTATCCAAAATCACTTATTCACTTATTTAAGTTAAAACAATCCCAAATTTTTTAAAGGTATTTCTAGGTCAGCTCACGAAGTGTTAAAGTCGTTGTCAAAACATGTTGAAGAAAGTCATCCAAAACCAAATCAATTTTATTTAAGACCAGTTGATAACAACAACTTTTTTGTAGAGAATAAGAAACAAACTCGTTTTCAACAAATAACCAAAACAGTTTTCAAACATATTTACAACATTCTTTCTAGATTTATAAAAAAAAACAATAAAAAGCCAAATAATTTTAACTCTTTTATAGTATTTTCGACAAAACTTGTAATGCCCACATTTTCTACTCTCTTGTCAGAGTGATTACCTTAGCTTATACTTAGATGTTTTTAAAACGCTTCAGCTCTTCAACAGATGTGAATGGCACCAAAAACTGTTTTTCCTCTACAAACTAATATTGTGGAAACTCATTGAATTCGTATAAAAAAGACGCAATTGCATTAGCTTATCTTATCATTTGCCATTAGGTATTAATTTGAACATAAACAAAAAAAAGAATCACAACAAATTCAGGGCCAAAAAGGCGGTGCATTTAGAGGTGCTTTGGGATTAGCTCATGTACGATTTATGTCAAAGCCAAAAAAGAACAAAAATGTTCACAATCAACAAAACAACTCAAATTTATTTGAGGCAAGGTGATCGGAACAACTTTTCTTGTAAAGAATATTGAAATTTACAACAAATAAAACCTGTCTTCAACAAATACCCAAGATAGTTTGATAAATTTACATTCTGTCTAGATCAAATGACAAACCAGAGCAGCCTTAACCAATTCATACATTGAACTGAGAAACCTTTTAACAATTTATTTGTCAAAGGCTATTCCCTGCGGCCAAAGTAAAGCCTTGATATCGTTTAGAAGAAACAAACAAACAACACAATCGAAAACAAAGTTTTGAAAGACCAACCAAAACCAACATTATCTGCGCAACGCACAATTAACGAAATCTCTTTATAAGAAATCTGAAAGAACAAAAATGCAAAAACACGTCAACATTTTGTATGCAAACATTTCAAAGCGAAAACCATCAATCTCCGCCATGCTTATCAATCGTATAAAAATCCATGGAAAGACTTACTGGCGTTGCCGTGTCTGTTCTTTCTTTTCAATAGAGACGACAATGTCCATCCGTCCATACGAATGTCCGTTCATCCGTCTGTTGTCTACCAAAAGTGGCTTTAGCATTTACGGCCAATAACATTCAATTTCATTATGAAAATTATGGAATTAATCAAGACTCACTCAACTCCATCATAAGCATTTACATATGAAAGCCGCTGAAGGCTAAGTAATTATCCAAATAAATATGCGGGCTCCTATCACAACATTATCGAATACCTTTTAAGCAGGTAAAATGCCAAGAAACCTAACAATCAAAATGACAAATTAATTATGATATACTCGTATATTACATGCGTATTTGAAAGAACTGAGTATACAAATACCGGGTTCAATAAATTATTTTTTGAAAAAAAAAGAAGAAAAAACTTCAGGAGCTGAACAAGTCTTAATCATTGGTAGTCTCCACTGTCTCAAACTGACATAGACAGTTTAGGGGCGTAACTACTACAGAGTAAGTAAAACCAATTATGTTTTTAAAATCAACGAAACATTCAACATAAGAAATTCTTTATGGATCCTATGACATTTTCGAAAATTTTATGAATATTCGAAGCCGCTACTTAAAAAACTTTTAAAATTTGTAATAGATTCAATGCAAATATTTTTTCTTAAAAATACATTTTATAATTTTTTTAGAAACTGTTTAAACAGATTTCATAAACAATTTCAATTAAAGGTTTTTTTTTCGATGAAAATTAATAAAACAATTCAGTGAATCTCAAGATTTCTTTAATGTACGGTTTAGACCGTACATACACAGAGAACAAATTCGTTGCCACAACCGAATTTTTTTTGTCGAATTGTTGAGGTTACATGAACCTCGAGTTTTCCATCAGAACAACCGATTGTTAGTTGGTGCTCTATTATTTTCATTTATTTGAACTGTAGTAACAGTGCAAAATACCATCCAAAGCTTCAGAAGAAAATTCTTAGATCCAAAAATCAAAATACAGGGTGGAGCGCGGCAATTTGCTTATATGGGAATGAAATAAAAAAATTATGAACCTTTGAAAAATTTATTTTATATTTTAATTATATTGAACAGTAGGGGAATTTTTAAATTACATGGTTTTAAATAGTGTACTCGTATCTGGCAAATGTCGACCTTCGCTATCCACACTTAACTGCATGCGGTTTCTAAAGTTTTCATGAACTCTAACAAGCATGTCGACTGATATTCGGCCAATTTCAGCCTCAATATTGTTAATTAGGTCTTGCAAGATATTGGGACGGTTGATATACACCTTCGACTTCAGGTAACCCCAAAGGAAAAAATCGCATGGGGCTAAGTCTGGTGGGCGTGCCGACCAGTACACATCATCCCTCAAAGAGATAAGCCGTCCAGGAAACATTTGCCTCAAACAGTTTATGGTAACCCTCGCTGTGTGTGCAATGGCACCATCCTGTTGGAACCATGTATCCTCTTTCCTGCATTATAGTCAAGTACCGTTCGGTGTTCACGGTTACGACAAGGGTCAATGGTGCCTACTCGTGATATGGCGCACCACACAGCGACGCGGTCCGAATGCATATGTCTCTGGTGAAGTTCTCTAGGGTTTGTTTTACTCCAGTACCGCATATTTTGTTTGTTTACACACCCACTGAGGTAAAAATGTGCCTCACCAGAAAAGAACACAATTGCGTCACGGGGTATAGTTGCAAGAATGTCTTCATAAGAGGTCCGCTATAGTCCCGTGCTGACAATTGTTGGACCACGCACATTTTATACGGGCGACAATTCTGTTCATCATGAATAATCCCGTGGAGAGAACGTCTGGAAATGCTAAGAGCATGTGATTGCTTCCAAGCAGAGCGTTTCGGAGATTGCAGTACTGCTGCTCTAACTCTCGGTGTTTTGTGGTGTTGTAATCTTCTCACAGGTCCCCTTCGTACACATGATACATTCCCTGCTGTTCTCAATGAAGTTACCCAATTTACAATTGATTGCCGTGCAGGAACTCGTCCGCCTGGTGGAACAGCGAATCGTACGCTACGAAAAGCACGCTACACTGCAATTATCGAGTGCGTATTTGAAAAATACGCTTCAACACAAAATGACCTCTCCTCACGTGTCCAATGCACGATGACAACTAAAACGCAGACGAATGCAAATCTCCCGTCAGCCACTATAAGCCTCGCACACTCTCCGCTCTCTTCGACCAACAGTGCCGCCACAGCCTGCAGTGCAAAAAAGCAATTTAAAACCTTTTTTACATTTCATTGGTATGAGTACAGTACGATGATCATATTTATCATCTTGTGGTATTTCGAACCGAATATCCATTACGATTATAAACATTTGGTAATTGTAACCTAAACTTCTCTTTTGCCACTGAACCATTGCAGTTCTAATCGATTTCCAACTAATTTTTTCTCTGTGTGCACGATAATTTTATTCTGATACCAGAATCGGCTCATATATTTGGATTCATGAGGTCGTTTGTCTTGATTTGGGCACACATATGTCGTGGCTAACCACGGTACAAGTTTTTGGATCTTAGGTTTCTAGGAAGACGAATCTTGTTTATAGCAGTCCAAACTAACAACAATACAATTAACTTCTACTTTAAGTCCTTAAAAAATTTGCTTTACTTTTAGTACCCACTTTTTGTAGGGGCTCAATTATATAGAATTGCTATTTCTTTTAATTGTAGGTCCTCTATGAGCATGAATCTAGAGTCTACGAACATAGGAACCTTCTTTTGGGTCGCTGGACCCATTACTTTCTTTCTTAAAGTAAAGCCAAAAACTAATGTGGGATAATTGTAAATGCACACGGAGAACAGATTTGTTGCCACAACCGAATATTGGTGGTTGCACGTGTGGTTACTAGAACAAAATCATTGCTGTTAACACCACCAACCATTGGTACGAAAGTAACATGTACTTTATAATTGGTTGCTTGCCATAAACCCAGTTTTGGGCCAAAAACAGTGTTACTGAATTCGGTTGGTATAACATGTTAAAGTGTTGTAGTTACCAAGTTATGGTTCGTCAAACTATGTAACCACCTATACAATGGAAAGTAGGTTATTGCATCAGCAAGTGTGTTTATTCAACCGAGTTTTAATAGTTCCGACTGATTTCCAACAGATTTTTTCTCTCATAAACCGTTGACCAAATACTCATAAAAGTGCAGGTTCTTTTCGTCACTTAAATGGAAAATATTTGTTCCCTCTAGGCCCAGGCTTTATAACCCAGGCTATTACCGTGGAATATTTCCTAGTTTATTTTGTTTGACCGCTATCGCGCTTTTAACAGAGCGGACATTGCTGGATCGTCTTAGAATTTTACGACTGCGAATATTTAAATTTTTTGATTCCGAAAGTTCTCTTAAAGACCTTTCCAACAAGCCCAAAGCCCTAGTACCCTCCGACCACCAATCCGAAAATTTCCAAACCTCTGCCATTTCGCCCCTTGCATTTTAGGACATGGTCGTTAATGGACATAATTTCATTTCAAATGGAATACGATTGTGAAATTTGTCCAGTCGTAAATGAATTGCCCTGTATAATTTATAGGATCTCCGATCAATATTTCAAGGTGTTGCAAATGAAAAGACAAATTTAGCATACAGCCCAACGTTTTGGCTCCAGTATATAAAAGGAAATGCGAGAAGAAGAAAACTGATTGATTAACTCGTATCGAAAAAGGCAACACACATAACTACCTATCTTAGGCCGATATCCTTCCATGCTAAAGCATTTTAACATAGTTTATTATAATTTTAATTGTAATAAATTTCTAAAATAAAATAGTAAAAAATACTTGTCTTTATCACTGTCATTATTTTATGCTTTTAATTCATACGGAGGATAATGAGGTATCATTTTCTGGTAATGCAAATGGTTATCAGCTGTACTTACCAAGTATTAAGACGGTCTTAATAAGTTCTACAGATACAAGTAGTATTTTTTCGCCATTGTTCAGTCAGTGTCTTTAGCCCACTCTTGAAAGGGTCACGTGCGTGTATTTATCTCTGCCTATAATTGGGATGTCATTACTTGACAGTTCAAATGATAATTAGTTGTACTTACCAAGTTTCTTTTGTGGGACCATTAAATAAGATCGGTAGGCATATCAAACGGCGTAGATTAACGGTTTGGTACACAAATTATATTTCACAGATCATGAGCTAAGCTAAAAATAGTGGTTCCAAATTTCGCTTCTGGCGTAAGTTACTACCAACGAGACGTGGCAAATCCTTTTCTGAAAAAATATTAAAAAAACTAATTATAAATAAAACCACTTATGGTCAAAATGAGCGATCAATATCAACTTATGGGTGTTAAAATTAAAGTAAATTTTGCTACGAATCCAAGCCTTTCCGAATACATGGACCTTATGATCTATACATATTTTATTTGTTAATGAATGCCTTCTTCGAGAAGGTCCATCATTTTTTGATTGCAAATTGAAATTATAGCCTGAGCGGCAGACGGACGGAAGGAGGAAAGGACAAGACAGATATCGTTAAAATAATCCAAGTCGATCGGCACACTTAAAGGTAAATATAGCTTTTTTGGTAGTTACGTAATCCGTACTTGAAGATTTTGATTTTGTTTGCATAAACACTTTCAACGGCCAACAAAACCGAAAGTGGGAAAACCTGACAGCAACAAAACGGGTAAACCTACATATCGGGTTTTGCTATTTTTTATTTCTAGAGAATATTATTTAATTAAAAAAAATAAAATATCGTAAAAATCAAGTGTGGAGTCGTGATTGTTCATTTAAAAGGACATTTTAAGCCATTTATTTTTTGAATATAATTTCCTCTAGATGCTAGCCGAAACTACGAGAGCTGCTATAAATATTTCTGGCCTAATAATGAAAATGCAAATATTTATCATCAAAAATGGTTTATTGTTTTTCAAAGTGTTCTCCAGCATGATTTATACACTTTTTCATGCGCTCTAACCAATTGTCGAAGCACTTTTCCCACTCCGATTGAGACACCCCCAAAACATGGTTTTTGAACGCTTCAACAGCATCTTCTGGCGACAAAAATCGTTGACCACGCATTTTTTTCTTGATGTGCGGGAAAAAAAAAAGAAGTCATTGGGTGCCAAGTCAGGGCTGTACGGCGGATGACCCATCAATTCGACGTTTTGGCCGGTCCAAAAGGCGCTAGTTTGAGCCGATGTGTCAGAGCTCGCATTGTCATGGTGCACAATGATTCGTCTTCTCTTGTTCGTTTTTCGAATTTCTCCGATGACTTCAGGCAAACAAATTGTGGTGTACCACTCAGAATTGGCCGTCGTACATTGCTCAAGCGGAACAGTCGCCACATGACCAGTTTTTCCAAAAACACAGGCGACCATTTGCTTCGAAGTGCTTCTTCCACGAACAACTTTCGTTGGATTTGGCTGGTCTTCGAAGACCCACACGGTCGATTGCTGTTTTGCTTCGGGCTTATACGCATAGATCCATGATTTGTCACCTGTGACGAACTTATAAACGTCTTTTAAAGCACCGCGCTCGTAATTTTTTTAAAATTTCCTTGCACCAATCAATTTTTTGAGCGATTGTCAAATTGTGCGGGATTCAACGAGAACAAACCGTTTTTTACGGCCAGGTGTTCATGCAATATCGAATGTATGCTGGTGGAAGAAATGCCCAAGAATGCCTTTGTCTCACGGTATGTCACATGACTATCTTACGTTATCAGTTCACGCACGGCATCAATGTTCTCTGGCACAGCGGCCGTTTTTGGACGACCTTCGTCATTAATTATTTAACCAGTTTATTAAACCAGTTTTTCACAGCGCTATAGGATGGTGCTTCATCGCCATACAAAGATTTAAGTTCATCGATGCACTCTTGTCGTGATTTTCCACGTCGAAAGTTGTGAAAAATTATGGCACGAAAATCTGCACGAGTTAATTCCATTTTTTTGCCAAATTTATTTTTTCAAGTCATTGTAAACCGCACAAATAAAGGTCGTACGTCATAACGTAACGCTAAAAAATGTCAAACTATCCAATGGAAATGTCAGATGGCGCCAGGCAATACTTGGTGTTGCCTTGGCCAGAAATATATAAAGCAACCCTCGTACGCCTCAGTGTGTCCATTCTGAGGGCATTTCAACCGGTATGGCGTCAATGAGGCTTTTAAAACCTGACTCGTAGCTGGTTTGTCAGCATAGACTTTGGGCTTTACGTAGCTGCAAAGAAAAATGTCCAAAATTGTAATATCACAAGATCAAGTGAAAGTAGCTGCTCTTCAAAATTTCCTCTTAATAGATCCATTGTCACTCGATAAAACAAGTTACGGGCTTTAATTTCAAGTAGCAAAAAGTCCGATATCATGGCGCGATAGCGAGCACCATTTAACCGTAAACATGTAGACCATCATCATTTTTGAAAAAATATGAACCGATGATTCCGACAGCCCATAAATCGCGGTTTTCTCTGGGCATAGTGGCACCTCTTAAACATGTTTTGGTTGCTCTTCAGCCCAAATAAGGCAATTTTGTTTATTGATGTTGCCGTTGAAATGGGCCTCATCAATAACCAAAATTTTGATCGAAAACGTTTCTCACCGAACGCTAATTTTCATAATACAGTTGACAATTTGGAGACGTTCTTGCGGTGTAAGTTTTTTCATGGTAAAATGGCAAACAATACTAAGAAGAAAAAAATAAAGTTTAACACAACTTACGCGAAATCTGTGAAAAAAAACCTATTGAAAAAAAACCTATTGAAAAAAAATACCTCTAGATTGACTACCCGTTATTTTTAAGAAACCGACTGTCGGGCTTGGGTCTAAAAACCGGAATGCCGGTTTTCGGTTTTGGACACTCTAATTCTGGCTTTCAAGGAAAAGCCATAGGAGCATAAGTTCTTACTGTTCTTCATAGGTTAATAAAATTTCTTTTCGCACCCCTTAAAGAACTTCTTTTCAGTCTAAAAATATTCACTTCTATAAGTAAGGGGTTTCATGGGCATCCTCTGACAAATTGATCATCACTGTAGATATTTGTTTCCCTTACAAAATTCCCAAAATGTTGTTACACCTTTTTGTATTTAAGCTAAAAATACAATGATATAGCGCGCCTTATTATCATCAGCATATTTATCATTTTGATTCACAGGTGCCTCGCAGTTGGTTTTATCGTTAAATGTCAGGCATATTTGGGTTGATTGTAATGCAAATTATTCTCTACACTCAAATGCTGTCATTCGTATTTGGTGTGAACATTACACAAATGGCGAATTCTTGAGGACAATAAATTATGCGAGTGCCAGACGTAAAAACTGTACTGCGGTACAGCCTGGTAATGGAATGTATTTGTTTACTTTACGTAGCAAAATATTTATAAAATACGGCTATTGTCTGAAAACGTATAAGGAACTGTATTTTTGTTGTTGCAAAAATGACATTATTTTTATACAAAGCAATTAATATTAATTATGCCTGTATTTACTCGTATTATAATATATTGGCCGTGTGGTGTGGACTTGCCCGAAAGTATTTAAAATATTTGTGCAATTTTCAGCACACTCACTCCACGCAACATCTTATGTTTATTTGGATTCATTAACACCACCACCGACGAAATTTTAAAGAGAAAAACAAAAACATAAGTAACTACAAATTAGGTTAATAATTTTAAATTATTTTAACAAACATTTTGAGTGTTTCTTCGCCGTTGTCGTCGTAACCGGCCATTAGAGACATGAACTAACAAAATAATGCCAACGAAAATGACGATCAGACGAACGGACGATCAGACGAACACAGAGGCTGTGTTAATGATGTACCCCACTTCTGCATCCTCAATTGATCAGCCAGTGTTAATTGATGGCAACGCGCATCGCATTGTATTGCATGATGGCCGGCAGCGGGTTTTTAAAAAACATCAACATGTGCTGTTGTTAATGGGGCTTTGGGACAAATACAGCTAATATTTGTTCAAATTGTTTAGTAAGTGAATATTGTAATAATGCCGTTATACTCGCAGTTTTTAGATTCACTTGGCTAGGCTTCCTACCCAAATTCTCCAACGCAATTCAATGAATTTCAGTTTTCAGATGCTTTAGAAAATTATGAACTACTTGTTGACAACAGCCGTCTGGACTGAATTTATTTATTTTGTTAATTTATTTATTTACCTTTTTTTTGTTAACAAAATTTACATACACAAGAGAAAGTTTCTTTTTTATTTTTTTTAAGACCCACTTAAGTCTTCTGACAGAATGAGAAAATTTCGATAGTATTTTAAATAAATTAGTTTGGACATTGGGGGAAATTAATAATTATAATAAGTTTACTTGTATTTGAGTAATAACGTATCGCATTTATTCAAATACATTCAAATGAGATGAAATGAAATTTAGGTTAGTGTGTGGTGAATATTCAAAAATATCTTCTACGATATGCGTTTGGGTTAAGAAATTAAAGATTCTTCTTGAGAACTTGCAGGTGTTAGAGCAGATAAAATGCTTATGGAATTTCTAATGATTTTTAGCAGAAATTCCATCAGGTAGAATTGAGAACACATTTAACTTTTACTTGGTTTGAAGCATGGGAAAAGAATGTAAGTCAAAAAATAAAAGTAATAGAGCAGTTTATAAAGGGTGGTCTAAACATAATACGCGATGTTAATTGTTAGTCACACCTTAACGCCAAGTTTTTGGCCCAACTTAACTTGACATAACTTAGTTTTAGTGTGTGGCAAATTCAACCATGGAGAGATACACAATTGAGAAGGGCGTTAAGATTGTTGAAGCCTTTTACGAAAATCGGCGTTCAAATTAAAATGCATTTCGTCCACTTCGTGATTTGTTTGGTCGGCATAATCGACCAAATGTGTCGGGAGAATTGTGCTTAAATATCAGCAAACCGGGTCTGTAGGAAATGTGCAAATACCTGTGCCCAGTTCGTTCTGCGGAAAACATTGATGTTGTTCGCGATGGTGTGACAAAAGAGCCGTCAACCTCGTCTCGTCGTTGTGCCCAACAATGGATTATCTCAAGAACATCTATAATGCGAATTTTGAATAAAGATTAGAATTTACACTCTTACAAGGTTCAATTGACTCAAGAGCTGAAGCCTACTGACCATTTTCAGCTTCGTCAAAACGCCGAATGGTCGGTTGACAAGGAGAAGTGAAAGGTGACTTTACAAAGAAAATCATCTTCAGCGACGAGGCTTACGAGGGCGACCGCAAAACTAACTGGCCTGGCACATTTTCTGTTTTACTAGCAACTTTTTTTTTGTTTTTTAAAAGCAATCTTTTATAAGCCATCTGTCAAAATTTCCGAAATATTTAATGATTATTTTCTTTGTTACAGGTGATTGAAGTAAACAAGTTTTATAATTTTTGAAAAATGGAAAATAAAGAGTTTCGTGCGGTAATTAAACACTTTTATATGAAAGGTTATACGCCACAATTAATCAAAGATGAATTGGATTCCGTTCATGGTGATAATGCACCATCATACTCCACCGTGAAATCCTGGGTTCAACAATTTAAAATGGGTCGTTCAAGTACGGAAGATGAACAACGCGCTGGAAGACCGAAAACTGCTACTACTATTGAAAACATTAAAAAAATATGTAATGAAGTGACTAAAGATAGACGAATAAAGCTCAGAGAACTTGCTGATATTATAAAAATACACGAAAAACAAGTTTGGAGTATTTTACATAATAAATCCGCCGCGTTTGTTGACTTTGCCCCAAAAAATCGTCCGTTGGACCAATTCCGAGGAGCTTTTAGCCATTTATCAGCGTAATCCAAAAGAGTTTTTGCGCCGATTTATTGTTGATGAAACATGGATCCATCACTACATCCCAGAATGCAAAAAACAGTCAAAACAATGGATAGAAGCTGGTAAAAGTGGTCCCAGGAAGGCGAAAACTGTTAAGTCAGCAGGAAAAGTAATGGCCACAGTATTTTGGGATGCAAGGGGTATAATATTTATTGTTTATCTTGAGAAAGGAAAGACTATAAATAGTGAATATTATTGTGCATTATTGGATCGGTTGAGTGAAGAAATCAAGATAAAACGACCGCTTTTAGAAAAAAAAAGTTCTTTTTCATCAAGATAATGCTCCTTCACACACTGCATTTTTAACTCAACAAAAACTGGTCGAATTACGATTTGAAATTGCTCCGCATCCACCATATCGTCCAGATTTAGCTCCTTCTGATTATTTCTTGTTTCCAAATTTAAAAAAAATCTCGGTGGCAAAAAATGTTCGTCTAATAGCGAGGTTATCGCTGAAACTGAGGCATATTTTGAAGGTCTTGAAAATCTTATTTTTCGGATGGAATTAAAAAACTTGAAAAACGTTTGATGAAGTGTATTGAGTTGGAAGGAGATTATGTTGAAAAATAAATAATAATAATTCCAAAAAACGGTTCTTTTTATGTTAGGCCAGTTACTTTTGCGGTTGCCCTCGTATAACACTGTTCTGCTTGAATTCCATGTCATATAAAAGTTATATCGCCAAACTTAAACACGTGTGCTTTGGTAATCTTGTTAACAAAATAACCAAGTATTGTCATGCTAAAAAAAATGTTATTGCACTAAGAGCTTGGCAGATATGCCAAGTTAAAAATGGTAACACTTCAGTCCCCGCACTCTGTATATGATATTGATATGGGAGGAAACCACCCTGATAGAAACGAATACGGTGCCACGCATCCTTGAAGAAATTTTTACATTGGATCGAATTTTCACATTATGATGGAGGATTTATAAGCTTCGGTCCGACCCAACTTTATTTGTCCACTTGTTTAGAACCGTTTTATTTAACTCGTAAATGCTAACTATTTTAGGAGTATCAGCTTCAGCTCTATGCTAAATAATTTAATCTAAAATGCGTTAGCGGAGCTGACTTAATACAATGATTAAATAATTTGTATGGTGTACCGCTTATTAATTTCAGAGAAGTAACTCCTGCTGTTTCATAAAAGGATGTGGAGGGAATTAATAATAGGAGGCGTTTATTCAACCAATATGGTCAGACCAAATCCTGAAAACTAATACAGCCAAATTGTTCTTGTTGGAAAATATGTTCCATAATAAGTATATTTTTATCAAGTAAAATTTTTCTTTTGAGGGGAATTGTGGGATTACGAAATACCATAAAATCGTTATCGCTTTACGGCCAATGGAAATAACAGAAACGCATGCATCCAACATTTTAATGTCGGTTCATTGCGTTTCAATGAATTGTTTCATAATAGCGAAAGATTACAATGGCAGAGTTTTAACGTGCATTTTAGTTGCATTCTAAAAATTATGTAATTTTTACAGAAATCAAAGCTATGGTAAACATTATATAACAGTCAACTGTTAACAATGTGGAAATAAATTATCAAACTGGAGAATGGGTACAAATACATTTCGGCCCCGGCTACGGAAGTGCGAAAGACAGCCAAGACCACAACAACAGCATTCATGAATTTTTAATTAAAGAATAACAAACCGAAACGTGCCAAACAAAAACCATTGAAATCGGGCAATAATAATTGCTACGATAAAACCACAAATAACGACGTGCGCAATTTTTATTAAGAAATGAAAAAAGTTGGCCAAAAGGGGTAAACACTAAAACTCCACCCTCCCTCTTTTAATACTACTCCTCCATATCATCATGGCAATATTCTTTTTATTTAAAAATTCTCAAATATAAACAAAATAAAAAAATTTTAGAAAAAAAGATTAAAACAAAATTACATTAAAATAAGCAGCCAAAAGAAAATTGTTTAAATTCACACGTAGGTAGCATTCAATCGAGAAGGAGGAATGATCGTTTTTTAACACTTTCAGGCCATTAAAACGTTGGCAAACTACTGAACTCCGTATCATTGAATCTCGTTCTCAAGAGCTCATATTGTGTATATGTGACGCGCAAAATAGAAAGGGACCTAAGGGTAAAAAACATTTTTGTTTAGGAGAGCAATTTCAAAGATTTAAATACGTGTATCCTTGGTGTACCATCACTTTCAAAAAACTCGCATATCTCTGGGAGAGAACACTTTTGGGGCATGGGATCGGTCTCTTTCGATACTCAGATGTTGTCCACATCAAAAAAAGTGAAAATTGATTTTTTACCCTTAGGTCCCTTTCTCTATGCGCTGTCACATATTAAGAGTTTTCCGCTATGCTTGTCTGATCTTTAAAATTGAATAAAAAAGTGCTGTCTAGAGAAAAAATAATTAAAGAAAGTTTACAATTTAATGTTTGGTTTAAAAATTATATTTTTTTAAATAAATTTGAGTAGAAACACATCAGTAGACGAAAATAAAATAATTCAGGTATTTATATACGTAGGGTGGGCGATTAAAAATTTAAAATTTGAATCGGCTGTAATGACAAAGTACATAGGGTGGGCGATTTAATATATTAAATTTGAATCGCCTGTAATGACAAAGTTCAAACTTTTCAATAAAACCAGAAATTTAAAAAAAAAAATACTTTTTTTTACAGCCGATTCAAATTTAAAATCTTAAATCGCCCACCATGTATATTAAACGCAATTGTTAGTCAAGATATATAAAATTATCTTAGCGAAAAATTAAAATAGAATTCAAATTCGAAACCAATGTATTCAAAACCCAGTTACAATATATGAGCCGATAGTTCTTCCAAATTGGATACAATCTTACGAGGGCGAACGCAAAAGTAACTGGCCTAACATAAAAAGAACCGTTTTTTTGGAATTATTATTATTTATTTTTCAACATAATCTCCTTCCAACTCAATACACTTCATCAAACGCTTTTCAAGTTTTTTAATTCCATCCTAAAAATAGGATTTTTCAAGACCTTCAAAATATGCCTCAGTTTCAGCAATAACCTCGCTATTGGACGACAATTTTTTGCCACCGACAATTTTTTTTAAATTTGGAAACAAGAAATAATCAGAAAGAGCTAAATCTGGACGATATGGTGGATGCGGAGCAATTTCAAATCGTAATTCTGCCAGTTTTTGTTGAGTTAAAAATGCAGTGTGTGAAGGAGCATTATCTTGATGAAAAAGAACTTTTTTTCTAAAAGCGGTCGTTTTATATTGATTTCTTCACTCAACCGATCCAATAATGCACAATAATATTCACTATTTATAGTCTTTCCTTTCTCAAGATAATCAATAAATATTATAACCATATCTTTTCTCTGCGCGTGGAAATAGTTTTACCTTGAAATATGTAAAACATTTGTTACATTTCAACAATATTAATATTGCCGCAATCATACTATTGTAAAAGTTAATTCAAAAAAACAATGCTTTGGTTGCGACGAACATGCTTTTATTGTAAAGAACAGATTATACTTAGAAGGGACATTAATACTGTTACAACATTGAACATACCCATTTTAATAGTAGAACTGAACATACCCCGTTAATGTATGGGTTTTGAACGCTAACCTCAATAGCGTTAGTCTGTAACGGTGTGAAATGAAAAAAAGCGATATTTTCAAAACGCTCCGGCCACTCCTGTCACTAGGGATTAACCGCATGTTCGTCTACCGATTCATAAAACTGTTTGAGGAGACTGAAGATGTAAAAGACCGCCACCGGTCAGGCCGCCCACGCTCTGTTCAACCACCGCATGTCATCAAAGCCGTTAAATCAAGAATTCACAGAAATCCGGTCCGAAAACAGAAAATCATGGCCCGTGAGATGAATATCACGAAAAAGTCCATGAGTCCAATTATTAAAAAAGACTTGGGATTTGGGGCTTTCAAACGACGTACCGGACATTTATTGACTGCAGCTGTTGTGAAGTCTCTAAACAATTCCCTGTTTCAAAACCAGCCATGGACTTTCCAGCAGGATTCTGCGCCTGCCCATAAGGCTAAAACGTCCCAAGCCTGGCTTCGAAACAATTTGCCAGCGTTCATTTCCTTTGAAGAATCGCCCTCAGGCAGTCCAGATTTGAACCCATTGGATTACAAATTGTGGACGATTTTAGAGGACAAGGTTTGTCACAAAAGATACCCCAACATTGGATCTTTTAAGACTGCTTTGGTGCGAGCTGTGGCCAATTTCCCAATCGACGAGGTTCGTGCTGCTATTGACGATTGGCCAGTGCGACTTAAGGCGTGTGTAAAGGCAAAGGCGGACATTTCGAATAAGTAGATTCTTTTTGGATACAATATACATCAATAAATATATTAACAAAATATTTGGTCCAAAAACATTCAGTAATTTTTATTTTACAGCATAAAACGTGTGGAACAGTATTTATGCCCCTACTAAGTAGTTGTCTTGACAATGTAGTAACCATATCATTTCTTTGTGCGTGAAAAAAATTTAACGTTGAAATTTCTAAAGTAAATGTTAACAAGTTCGACGCATTGTTAATTGGTGTGGCTCTCTAAAATAAAATGGTGACTACGACAGACCTCAAGCAATGATAGCGTAACATCAAAGCATTATGTTTTTAAATTTCGGACATGGCTATG
The DNA here is from genome assembly GCA_963513945.1 of Hydrotaea diabolus. NCBI lineage: Eukaryota > Metazoa > Arthropoda > Insecta > Diptera > Muscidae > Hydrotaea > Hydrotaea diabolus. The sequence continues at coordinate 157,656,073 of OY740719.1, read as the reverse complement.
CGAAAACCTAAACAAATGCTGCAAAGATATCTTTTCAGTTTAATCTCTAATGCTCCAGAGTGTGTAATGTAATTATTTTTTGTTTATTAACTATAAATCTATTTTTCTTTTTTAATTGTTGCCGCCGACTTTTATACAAGTGGTTTGCTTGCTGGACACATTTTTTATGATTTTTTTTTGCCAAACCTTTTCTTTAAGCCTCTTATTTTTATTTGGGTTTTTCGTTGCCGGGTTGCTGGTGATTTTGTCTTCTGGTCGCCATTTCTACTGGCAACAGTGTCTGCCTAGTAAAACGTTTAATATTCGCTTAGAAAACGTGTCATGTACTTTGTGGTGACAACGTACTTAAAAATATTACATAAAAATGCAATAAAAAAAAAAATACCTGTAAGGTCATCAAAGGCCGAAAACAAAAACTACAAGCGTTAAAAAACAAAGGCGCAAAAGACAGGAAATAGCAGACTTTTAAACAATGAACCAAATAATCTACGAGGGCGGTTCGGAAACTTCTTAGCCTAGCACAAAAAGCGCGGTATAAACAGAAAAAAGTTAAGTGTTTTGGAAACCTCCATCTCTGCTATGAACACATGTTAAATTTTGTTTCGTTCTGGCAACTTCTTCATATAGAAATGGGTGTTCACAAAAGACGCATTCGCGATTTTTTTACAATGGAAAAATTATTGTCATTAAATATTTACATAAAAAAGGTTTATCGAGACAAGAAAATCATAATGATATGGTGAATGTGTTAGGTGAACGTGTACCTTCATATGCAACAGTAAAAATTGGGTTGCTGAATTTAAACGTGGTCGTGGCATTGAAGATGAACCACGTAGTGTACGTCCAAAAACAGCAACAACAATAGAAATTGTAGCCAAAGTGCATGATATGGTATTATATGATCGACGAATAAAAGTGCGTGATATAGCTAATATCATGGGCATCTCAAATGATTGAGTCCATTTAATTTTGCATGAAGAACTACAGATGAAAAAGCTTTCTGCACGATGGGTGCCGGATTTGTTAACAGTCGGCCAAAAACGCATAAGAATGAACATTTCTCAAGCTTGTTTGGATCGTTTTCAGCGAAATAAAATGGATTTTAAGCGTCGTTTCATAACTGTTGATGAGACATGGATCCACCACTATACTCCAGAGACAAAAGTACAATCCAAACAATGGACTGAAGCTGGAGGAAGTGCCCCAAAGAAGGCAAAAACAATTCAATCGGCTGGTTAGGTTATGGCAACGTTTTTTTGGGACTTCAAAGGTATTTTATTGATTGACTATCTGCAAAAGGGTAAAACAATAAATTTAGAGTACTATTGCAACCTTTTAGATCAATTAAATGTACAAATTCGAGAAAAACGTCCTGGCTTACAACACAAAAAAATAATTGTTCATCAAGACAACGCACCAGCGCACAAGAGTGTTTTAACAATGGCTATAATCAACGAATTAAAGTACGAGTTGCTTGACCACCCACCTTATTCTCCTGATTTAGCTCCCAGTGACTTTTACCTGTTCCCAAATCTAACAAAAATTCCTTGCTGGCAAGCGTTTTACCTCAAATGAAGATGCAATTACAGTTGTACACCACTATTTTGAAGACCTTGAGGAAAACTATTTTAATCAAGGGATAGAATTGCTAGATAAACGTTGGACTAAGTGTCTTCAAGTTTCAGGAGATTATATTGAAAAATAAAAATATATTTGAAAAACTAACTATTCTCTTTCATTGATACGCTAAGAACTTACCGAACCGCCCTCGTAGTAATAAGTGTTTAAAATCATGGTTAAGTTTCGGTGCTACAGACATTGTTTTTCTGCCGTTTACCTGTACTTCTGTAAAAACTACCTTTTGCAATTTAAAAATAAAATAAGTAAATAATGATGATAAGTTTTCTATTGATGCACTTCAAAAGACAAAGCATTCTCAAACAATATTTGTTGTCTATGCCAATCGTATCCTTTTCTCAAATTTCCCTGACCTGAATACTAATCGCTAGTGTGGCCCTCTCCAACGTCGCACAGTGGGAAAATTACGAAAAAAATTGGAAATAATTCGGCCATTTCGTTTGTAATGGTCCGATTTAAATGAAAATTTACATTGACCTTCTTGAAGTGTTACTGAGCTTAAGTTTTGAATTTCATGCATCTGTGTTTAACAGGTGCTGCACAGTGGGCCCTCAAAGTTGGTCACCTCGAGTTAAAATTTTCTTTTTCAAGCCGCCAAAAGCGTATGTGTGGTCCGATCGTAATAATTTTTTCTTTAGTGAAATCTGCTGGACAAACCCAACCAAAAATGTTATTACAAATTTTTTCATATCTCGTACAATAAAAAAGATATCGGGACTTAAAGTTTTTTTTTCGAAAAATTTGCTTTGGATTTTCTGGGATTATTTTATTTTTGGGAATCAGTTTTAGGTGAATCGGGGAAAATTTAATCCTGGTTTAAAGAAAACACTTTGGTTAATGTTTTAAAAAAAAGAATTGTAGCAAAATCACCAATAATATGAAAATGCCAGCTGTTCAAAGTCAACTATTGCGAAAAAAGTGGGATTTTGAGTGTTTTACGGCGAAAAGGTACCTTTACTCTTATGTCAATAACTTTAATGTTTCTTAAGTAACATACAAAAAATTTGCATTTATTTCAAAGAAAACTGTCGCTTAATACAAATAATAAGCAATTGTGACCCTAGTCGGTACTTTTCTTGCTCCAGGCGTCTCCAAATATGGGCATTTTTTTCAAAAAAAATTGAGTTTGAGCTCAAATAAAAAAAATCGCCACACTGCTGGCCCAATTTGGTGCTATAAGTCAGTTAACTACATATGTTTTCTAAAATCCCAAGCAAAGAAATTTTGCGGGAGGCCATTTCTAGGACAAAAAAAAATGAGTTTTTGTTAAAAAATCCCATTTCTGGGATTTTGTTTTCCCCTGTGTCAAATTTTAGAAAAGTGGCAACTCCAATTTTTTTTTTGAATAAGTTTTTCATTTTGTCACAAAAATATTGATACTACGTAAAAAAATCAGGTTTATATCTCCAACCAGCAAAATTTTACAGTGGTCTGAAATATTGACTTTTTTTGCTACCTTCACAAAAAAAAAAATTTTTCTCGTTTTTATCAATTATTATTCAACATATTGAGTTAATTGCATTCTTTTTTATAATCTGTTAAAACTAGAGGTAATTACCTTTCCATTGGTATATAAAAAGTATATCCTTTTACCTACACTTATAACAGCACGTGCGCTGGAATAAGACCCCTTTGAGTAAAATATTAATTTTTTTGGTAAATAGCAATTTCATTTTGTGAGAGATCAATGTTGTTGCATTTAAAAAAATCAAATTTACACATTTCCAATCGCAAAAAAGTAATTTAATTGTTGCAGATAGAAAATTTGAATAAAAAGATGCTATTGACTTCATTTTTTGTGAAAAACTTTTTTTTAAATAAATTAACATTTAAATAAATCTTATAATTAAAAAACATTAAACTTAAATGATTTTATTCCACGTCCAGCATATCTAATAAATCAGAAAATTCTTCTTCGTCCCCATGCGTCATTTCGTGGTACGAAGTCAACTTACTTCTCATGGAGGATAAAAAAGGATCTGAAGATAATAATAAACTATTAAGTAAGTCTTCGTTTTGTGCTATTCTTGAGCATTTTCTTGTGGAAAATTGTTGAACATATCTGAAGTCTCGATTTCTAGCTTCTTGTGGTTCTTCAGTTAACTCGCCTATAGGGAGAAGGTGAGACTCGATTATTTGTTTCCCATGGAACAGGACTCTGTGTATAGTTGGCGTTAGATCTTTCCAGGGATAGAGATCAGCAAGCATTTTTAAAATTCGTTCGGCGTAAACTCCAAATTTATCGGAATTAATCTTTTGTTTGGAATTCAGAGCTAAAAGCAATATATTAACCATTCGAATCAACTCCTTATTGATTCCAGTTATTTCTGCAGCTGTATTATAGTCTGCGAAGAATCTTCTGGCAGTGTTTCCATCATTTGTATTCCCAAAGTTCGAGCGTGGTTTAGAAATATTTAGGCCAGTTTGTTGTTTAAATGCATCTTGAATTCTTTTTTTTCACTTGCTCTCATTTCATGCATTTCTTTGTTAGCTCGAATGTTTTTCCTTTCATTTCCTGGTATAGATTTATACTTAATGTCATAAGCAAGGTTTAGAAAGTGTTCTAGAAACCTGATTCGAGCATGTAACGGTGCTATTCCAAACTCAAGGGTATCTTCATTGACTACTGAATTATTCGAAGCGTTTGAAAAATTAACTTTGCTTTTATTGCAAATGAAACACTTCCAGCTAGATTTGTTTCCTGTTATATCGTTTGCGGCTTTTCCATCTACCATTGTCAGGAACATTTTAAAAGATATTGTAATAGAATACCTGTCGAATTCCTTTATTCGGTTGTATGCGGGAAACATGTCACATCCTTTATCAAGCAGCATTCTTCTTAAATGAGTGTACTTGTTCTTACTCAATCCCAATTCGATGATTAAAGCTAATGCTTCTTCCTCGCTAAAACCAGGACATGGTGTTGCAATACTTCTTTCAATGCGTTGGAGCCGCCTTGGTGATGCTTCCGTTAACACGTCTGCAATTCTTTTTGCGCTAGATGGCCGATTTTCCACCGTCAGTAATTCCTTGAATGTATCACAAATCTTTGAAGGTGAATGATTTGCCATCTCAGCCGACAACCGTTGTTTCTTTGCCTTTGGACATAGATCGTCGTATTCCTTAGTAGGAGCACCCACTAAAGCAGGGACAGTTTTAAATTCAATTATACTGTCGAGCCACTCAGTTGGTAATCTTGAATAATTCCTGTGATACTTCTCCATGAGCCGGTCAAATTTTTTCAAAAAATTTAATACTTTGCTGCTTTCGTTAGATTGTGTTATCTCGCTATATGTTGACTCTATGCACTCTATTAAATATGCTACTCTGTTCTCCATTTTCCGAAGTTTGGTGTTTTTTAAAAATTCAACAAGTTCTTGAACAAGGAGTGTTATCGTCATGGCGGATTAATTTGTTATGATAAACCCATACAAAATCGGCGGTTCTTATATCAATGAGTAATACTTACAGGTAATCACAATAATATCCGCAATTAATACTTGACTAAAATACCAGGTATTCCCCAAAAATACATTTATAACAATGAATTTTTATGTACCCAGGTACATTCGCCTAAAATGTTGCACAATATTCCGGACATAGGGGACAGGTATTCCCCCAAAACATATAAGAATGAATGTTTAGGTACCTAGATCCATACTATACAATACTACCCATTTTCCGTTTTTACACAATAGGTAAACAATAATGGTAAAAATATATATTTTTGCTATTTATGGATAGGTACGAGAATTTTTAAAATTGGTATTCTTACCTATAAAATTCATACTTTACTCAAAGGGGTCTTATTCCAGCGCACGTGCTGTTATAAGTGTAGGTAAAAGGATATACTTTTTATATACCAATGGAAAGGTAATTACCTCTAGTTTTAACAGATTATAAAAAAGAATGCAATTAACTCAATATGTTGAATAATAATTGATAAAAACGAGAAAAAAAATTTTTTTTGTGAAGGTAGCAAAAAAAGTCAATATTTCAGACCACTGTAAAATTTTGCTGGTTGGAGATATAAACCTGATTTTTTTACGTAGTATCAATATTTTTATGACAAAATGAAAAACTTATTCAAAAAAAAAATTGGAGTTGCTACTTTTCTAAAATTTGACACAGGGGAAAACAAAATCCCAGAAATGGGATTTTTTAACAAAAACTCATTTTTTTTGTCCTAGAAATGGCCTCCCGCAAAATTTCTTTGCTTGGGATTTTAGAAAACATATGTAGTTAACTGACTTATAGCACCAAATTGGGCCAGCAGTGTGGCGATTTTTTTTATTTGAGCTCAAACTCAATTTTTTTTGAAAAAAATGCCCATATTTGGAGACGCCTGGAGCAAGAAAAGTACCGACTAGGGTCACAATTGCTTATTATTTGTATTAAGCGACAGTTTTCTTTGAAATAAATGCAAATTTTTTGTATGTTACTTAAGAAACATTAAAGTTATTGACATAAGAGTAAAGGTACCTTTTCGCCGTAAAACACTCAAAATCCCACTTTTTTCGCAATAGTTGACTTTGAACAGCTGGCATTTTCATATTATTGGTGATTTTGCTACAATTCTTTTTTTAAAACATTAACCAAAGTGTTTTCTTTAAACCAGGATTAAATTTTCCCCGATTCACCTAAAACTGATTCCCAAAAATAAAATAATCCCAGAAAATCCAAAGCAAATTTTTCGAAAAAAAAACTTTAAGTCCCGATATCTTTTTTATTGTACGAGATATGAAAAAATTTGTAATAACATTTTTGGTTGGGTTTGTCCAGCAGATTTCACTAAAGAAAAAATTATTACGATCGAACCTCAAATACGCTTTTGGCGGCTTGAAAAAGAAAATTTTAACTCGAGGTGACCAACTTTGAGGGCCCACTGTGCAGCACCTGTTAAACACAGATGCATGAAATTCAAAACTTAAGCTCAGTAACACTTCAAGAAGGTCAATGTAAATTTTCATTTAAATCGGACCATTACAAACGAAATGGCCGAATTATTTCCAATTTTTTTCGTAATTTTCCCACTGTGCGTCGCCCAACAATGGCAGTTCGTTTGTCGTCTTCAAATCAAAACATTGAGCAAAAATTCGCCCCCTTCAGACATCAGACTAATCGAAGTGCAACCATGAATTGTTTGTACATCGATTGAATACAAATTTAAAACTATTGACGTTTATTGTTTGGTTTAGCTTTTTTTGTGTTTGTTTATAATCAACAAAACAAAACTGAAAAAAACCATATACAATTATGTGGTAATTGTTGCACATAAGGAAAAATACTGAAAAAGTAATAAAACCAAAATAAACACGTGGTTTTTACACTTCTTAAAAAAAGCTATCAAATGTCCATAAAATATTAGGGGTATAACCATTAAAACGCCAAGGGCATTACAAATCATTAGGGATCGGAATCATGTGCAGGGAAAAAATGAAATCGAAAAATATGTTATAAAAAATGCTTTAGGAAATGTAAAACTACACGCAGAGAAAAAATATAGTTACTACTTACATATGGTCACGGCAACTATATGGTCGTCGCAACTATATTGTTTTTTGAAGTTCATTTTGACAATAGTATAATTGCGGTAATATTATTATTGTTTAAAGGTAATAATGATATTTTTGCCATATTTAAAAATGAAAATATTGTTGTAGCAACAATATAAATATGGTTGGTGCGACAAAAGTATTGTGTTTTTTTTGGGGAGGGGGGGAATTATGTTAGTTCTGTATGATTGTAATTTTTCTTAATTTAAATATGGTTTTTAGAACAATTGTATTGTTACGGGTTGCTATTTATATTTCGGGTCCTGGCAATACTAGTGTTCCCAGATACAAGCTGGAACTTCCATTGGAAACTTTGACATTTTTAGCATAACATTACTCAGAACGTATTGTTATTTGAGTGCGAATTGTTTTATTTGCAGTGTGTTGAAAAATTCATCTCAGTCAGACCATGGAATTATCCCGTGAACATTTTTGTGCCATGTTTTTTTACGATTTTCTACGTAGGCTATCGAGACATGAGTGTTTAAATCCATTTGTTTTGACTTTTGCCAAAAGTCAAAACAAAAGTCAATCACTTTTAATCGCTGGTACCAAGAGTTCAGTCTCGGACGATGTTCGCTCCAGGATGAATTTCGTGAAGGACGTCCAACTTCGGTCACTCTGCCAGAAACCGTCGATGCTGTGCGTGAACTGATTAAGCAAGACCGACATGTGACATACCGTGAGATTGAGACATCCTTGGGCATTAGTATGACAAGCATCAATAAGATAATGTATGTTCATTTGGCCGTGAAAACAAATTGTTCTCGATGGATCCCACATAATATGACGAATGCTCAAAAAAAGGCTTGTATGGTTTGGTGCAAAGAGATGTTGAAAAAGTATAACTCAAACATTTTCATAGCTGACAAATCATGGATCTATGCATATGAACCCGAAACAAAACAGCAATCGACCGTTTGGGTCTTTCAAGACGAGCCAAACCCAACAAAAGTTGTTCGTGGTAGAAGTACATCGAAGCAAATGATTGCGTTTTTTTTCGGTATAACCGGCTGTTGCCACATTGCCTTTAGTGGAACGTACGACGGTAAATTCTGAGTGGTATACAACCACCTGCTTGCCAACAGTGTTCGAAGAAATGAGGAAATATAATAAGAGATGACGGATCATTTTGCATCACGACAATGCGAGCTCTCACACATCAGCGGAATCGATGTGCTATTTGACCACTCAAGATGTCGAATTGATGGGCCATCCGTCGTAAAGCCCTTTTTGACTTCTTCTTATTCTCTAGCATTAAGAAAAAATGGGTGGTCAACGTTTTTCATTGCCCGAAGCAGCTGTTCAAAAATCATGGTGCGAGCTCTCACACATCAGCGGAATCGATGTGCTATTTGACCACTCAAGATGTCGAATTGGTGAACCATCCGCCATACAGCCCTGATTTGACACCCAATGAGTTCTTCTTATTCTCTAGCATTAAGAAAAAATGGGTGGTCAACGTTTTTCATTGCCCGAAGCAGCTGTTCAAAAATCATGGTTTGGAGGTGTCTCAATCGGAGTGAAAAAAATGCTTCGAAAATTGGTTAGTGCGCATGCAAAAGTGTATTGATCTTAAAGGAGAATATTTTGAAAAACAATAAAACCATTTGCAATGATAAATTATTGTGTTTTTATTGCCGGATCCGAAATATAAATAGCAACCCTCGCAAGAATAGTAATTTTATATGTAAACAAAAATTGTTCAAACAAACGCTTAAAATTAATGTAATATTCTGAATGGCGGCAAAATTTTTGGTTTTTTACTTCTCACATGTTTATAAGTATAGTTCAAGAAGGCCGATTTTTGGGCGTACATGGTCCGAATCCCCAATTGGTCGAAATTTTAAATAAAGTAATATATTTGAATTTGTGAGAAGATTTCACTGTTTCTAGATACCCATATGTCCCCGGACATTAGCTGGCGGTTTATAGGCCCCTAGGGCCCCAGGACCCAATGACCTTGTCACTATCACTTCCAAAAAAAAAATGATTTTTTAGTAATTTAAACAAAATTTATAGCAAAAGTATAAAAAAAATTCAAAATTTGGACGGGACTTTTTTTAGTCCCTCAATGGAAAACATTCTTTTGTACAGTTTGGTCCATTTTCAATACTAACTCAAAGCCATAAGATATATATTTTTGTAAGTCTGGAGTCTTTTCGTTTGGACTTAACCGTGCTTTCAACAGCGAACATGGCTAGATCGTCTTAGAATTTTATGATGATCAATAATATATAGGGTGGTCCAATTGAAACACACGATAGTAAGTGTAAATAAAACAAAAAGATTTTAAATATGTATTTGTATTAATATTTTTATGTGAAAAAAATATCGGCCAAATGCTCTCGGATCTATGCCAAATTTCTGTGAAAAAATATCGGCCAAATGCTCGCCACGACTTCGGTGGCATACCTCTATCCGATGGTCCATATTTTCGATGACTCTATGACATAATAGAGGTTCAATGTCGTTAATGTGCCGAATTACCTCATCCTTTAGCTCTTGAATTGTTCGTCTTATTATTCTTTTTCTTATTGACTTACATTTTTTTTAATATCCCCAAAGAAAGAAGTCCAACGGTGTCAAATCACATGATCGTGGCGTCCAATTAACATCGTCACGACGTGAGATATCACGTCCATAGAATTTCTTGCGCGAAAGAGCCATTGTTTCGTTGACTGTGTAGCAAGTAGAACCATCCTGTGGGAACCACGTATCGTCCAGGTCTATATTTCCAATTTCTGGCCACAAGAAGACCGTTATCAACTCGCGATACCGAACACCATTCACTTTATAACAATCACTCGTAGATTGTCTCTCATCACGAGTCCGCTGTTGAAGCAGTTTGTCAACAATGCTGACCAAAGAAATCACAATGATTGAATTTGTCAAACACTGAAACAAAGAAATGTCAAATTAAGTTGAGCGAAAAACTTGACCTTAAGGTGTGACTCACAATTAACATCGTGTATATGGTTGGTCTACCCTTTATATACTTTATACTCGTATGGTCACAGAAAAATATTTCGAGGTGCTACAAATGGAATGACAAACTTATAATAACAAATAACACAATAGGATGTCTTAGCGTCGAATTCGTTTCGTTTTCTTGTGCACAGGATGGGATAAGTCAATATTCAAATGTTTCAAAATGAGAATGCTGATACCTTTTAGACATTTTTACAAAGCATAAGTGTAGAAACTAATTGATTTAATATATTTCACTGAATATTTTATTACAATTCATATTTTTTTATTATTTTGAAAAATTTGCCGATTTAACCTCTTCCCTGATTGATTCTCTTCGTTATATTAGAAACTTGTAGATAACAGCTAATTAAGCTAGAAGGCCAGCCAAACGAATAAAGCTATTATGTTAGCATATTACTTGTTAGAAATTCCTACCCAAATATATTATGTTTGCAAGCAAACATATTTTTTTCCTAAATTTTTTCTCCATGTGTGGAATGTGTTAAAGCATTGGACACTTTTAAAAAACTTTTCAACTTTAACCCAAGACAACTTTAAAACTTCAGTGACTGACAGTTGGTTGTCATGTTTTTCCAACAACGTTAATGCACTATGTTGCAGATTAACTTTCGACTGCAACAACTGAACAGCATACGAGGAGTATGAAACAAACGACCTCAGCCAAAACCACATTTTCATTTTTTGCTGATAATCAAGATAACTTAATCATCAGGGGGGAAAACAACAAAGTTTTCTTTGTGCAAACATAATTGCAGAAAAGGCAAACACAGATAATTTTCCTAGTAGATAAAGTTTATCATTTATCTTTTTCCCAAAAAAAACAAAACAAAAACTTGTATACACTTTATAAAATACCAGAAATATTACAAAACATTAATTACAACTTTCACTTGGTTTTTTCTTTCTCTGTCTCTGTCTTCTTAAAGGTCTCCCCAAAGTTGCCAAGTAATTTGTGGGTTTAACCACCGTAGCCAGGGTATTACAAAATGCAAATGCAGCAGCCAGTGCAACACCAGAGAACGTGATTTGTTTAACAACAAGTGTCAACATGTTGGACAATCGACAAGACAACAACGCCATCATGGCCAACAACGCGGTGCTGCCAATAGAAATTTTGGCCGATGCTAAAGTTGTTGAAGCAGCCGCCAGCAGCTCACCCCATAAAGAGGAAAAGTCACAGCAACAACACAAGTCGAATAAGACAAAAAGTATTTTGAATTGGTTGAAAAATACCACCAATTCCAGCTCGACGAATGCAACGAAACAAACAATAACAAGTCAGCGTAATAATAGCCTTATTAATTCATGTCACCGCCAACATAATCAATTAGATAAAGCAACGGAGCTGCCACAGCAGCGGCAGCAACAGCCCGACATAGATCCAGCTCAACGCCAGCAACAACAACCGGTGCAGACGATTAGCGCATGCGCACCTGACGAATGTACGTGCTCATTGCCAAAACAACGAAACAACACGCATCATAACAATAGCAACAACAACAAGACATTAATTGCCACTTCACCTCACAGCGACGCCGATACATTACGTGAATTTCGTGGAGTACAAACGTTGAAACATTTGTGGAACAAACGCATCACTGCCAACAAGGAATCAGCTTTGAGAGCCAAAATCTTCAAACAGCAGCAGCAACAGCATTTTACCAAATCCCAAAGTTGTTTGCTGACCTCCAGCCAAACGGGAGAACCGCCACCAGCGTGCAGTCCCAACGACGACATATCCCCTTCATCATTCCAGCCGCCCCCCTTGAGGGCTCAAAGTCTGCACGATTGCTCGCAGGACTTTGAGGATATCCCCGCCTTTGATTTGACAGCCTTGGAGATACAGAAACATTTGGAAAAGGATAACTTCTACAAGTACAAAACGGCCGAGCAGGCCTCCAAGTTAAGGGAGTTAAGTGAGCATTCAGCAGCCCGACGCTTCAGTGCGGGTCTTCTATTGCCGTTGGTCCACAGCTACCAAAAGGCCGAACGTTTGCAGTGGCTGAAGAGACCGGATATTTTCTCCAAGCGAAAGTCGGTAGACTCGACGACGAAAATGGCCTTAAATGCTGTGAAACCAGACCAAATACACACTGACAGTGGCGATCTGGCCGCTGCAGCCGACATAGTCATAAATGATACGCAAAACCAGGCATTTTCGAATGCCTTGCCAAGGGCAACGGGCCAACTTGCAGAGCACACAAGCCAAAGTATAACCACATCATCTCCCTCCTCCAGTCCCTCTACGCCGACGACTCCAAATTCGCCTTCGCATTTGCTTTCGACGAAACGAGCGCGCCAGCATGATTCACTCAAAGCCTCTGATAGCAATGTCAGTCGTAATTCATCCTCCGCCTCGTTAGCCACCAGCTCCGGTCGTCCCGCTTCAGTGAAACGCAATTCCTCGAAGCGCAAATATAGCTTCAAGACGCACACGCGTTCATATCATGCACCCCGCAGAATGCATGGCCCAACTAAAGAGAACTCCACTGCCAGCTCCAGTTCATCGGGGGGCCATGCCCCACCACCCAGTAGTTTGGTGGCCAAACTCACCCAACAGTTCAATGAGATCATACAACATGACAAGAGTCTGCTCGAGGAGGTCAAACGTAAAAATGGCGTTCTAATGACCCACAAGGGTCATGTCTACAAAGTCGTGGAAACGTCCTCTCATGCGACCCTAGCAAAAACGTCCTCCATGGCGTCTATGCGCAGTGAAACGGCCAGCGCCCGCAATACACCCTCACCCACCAACTCCTCGTCCGTACAAAAGACCATTAAGAAATTTGAAAATGTTTCGCGCAGCAATGCCAAACCCAAGATTCCCTTAAAAAGTCTCAAGGTTCTTAAGAAGAGCAACGATCTGGTTATTACTAAAGTCGGAAAGCCCGTACATCCCTCACGTTTAAAGCAGGTGGCCAGCGGTAAACCGGAAGCGGATCAACGAAATGACCAAAAATCATTACAGACCTTGGCCCTGCGTAGTACACTGGAAATGGTGAAGGAGGAAGCCAAAACGCCTATAGAACAAAAGGATATAAGCACAGAGATTGAAAAGCACGAGATGGAATCCCGGCTAATGAGTGAGGAAGAAAGCAATCCTTCAATAGAACTGGCGGGACTTAAAGAAGTTAGCGCCCCACAAGAATCGAACAATAAAAGGGCCTCCAGCTCTCCTCGTGTCAAGAGAAAGTCTAACAAATGTTCATTGGAACATCAGGACTCGTTCTTTGTGGAAATCAAAAAGCGCGAAAAGGAAAATAAAACGGAAGAACTGGACTTTAAAACTTCCGGTCTTTATCGCAAGGTCAAGCGCAACCCTTCGGTGGTAGTTGAAGATATACGACGCGATATTTTCATCTACATCAACGAGGGCAATAAAAACCCCGCCACCCAAGAAGAGACGATAGAATGGCCCGCCAATGAAGAAAGTCCATCCGGGCACAGTTCCCATGTCACAAAGAATGAACCCACATTTAAGGAAGACATTAAACCCTTTAAGCCAACAGAATTGGAAGTGGAGCTGGCCAAAGAAGTGACGGAAAAGTTATACAGCCTGGGTAGCGCCAACAACCGATCGACGGTGGTGTACACCGAAATACAGCATAAAGAAAACCAGCAAAAGGCTGATGAAGACGTGGTTAGAGCCCACAACGGGCCTGAAGTTCAACAGTTTAGCGGAACTCAAGAAACGCCTACTAAAAAAACTCCCGACCTCAAAAGAACAAAAAAATCAAATAGTCCTCAAAAGAATTGGGAAACCAGCATGGAACGTGATAGCACCTCCCCGGAGTTAAGTTCAGATTCTCAAAAATCCGATGATCACAAAAAATCAAAAACCAAACATTCGAAATTTTATGAGAAAATTAAATTCTTTACTCTCTCACGCAAAAGCCAAAAGGCAAGTCCGCCCTTAACGCCAGACAAAATCGATGATCCGCCACTAGAACCGCTTCCACTGGAAACCCCACAGCAGAACTACACACCCATGAGTTCACCCACGACCAAACCACGTTTTCAAAACGACGATTTGCTCTACTCGTCCATGTACGATCCAGAGTCGAAACTTCTGGATGCCCTGCAGCAAGTGGACGAGAAGATACACAATCTCACCAATACGGAAGCTGCAAAGGAAACGGAAGATACCATGGAGATTAAAGTAAAACCATTGGACGCCGATGACTATGGTCAACACATAAAGCCGAACACATCGTTTCTCCATCAAAGTTATGCCAAAGATCTGCCCAAACCAGCCCAGCTAATACAGGCGGTCAATGTAACACTAGTCAATGCCATCGAGGGCGAACAAATGATAATGGAACAAAAGGAGATCCAACAACAACAGAACGTCGACGAAGAAGAGCAAACTACTGAGGCGAATAGCTCTACCAACGAGGCTGAAGTTCCAGTTCAAATACTCCCCGCTGAGCCGGAAGAACCTCTGTATGAGCCTATAGGTTGCTGTAAAATCGAGGAACCCCAACACTGTAAGACTGAATATAATTTCCAAGAATCGGTGGAGTGTGAATTCAAAGAAGAGGATATCTACCAAACCGTAGAGGAGATCCAGCAGGAGATTTATGTGAAAAAAGAACTGAAACTAATGGAAACTCCGCTCACAACCGTATTGCCAGCTATTCAACTATTGGATGACTATGAAGTCATAGAAGATCCCATTCAACTGCCGCTAACACTCAACTGTCATTTAACTGTTACACCCAAGAAGCCCCTCGACTTTGATGGCTACGAAGAATGCTCACCCTCGTTGTTGGAAACCACTGCCGCCGTAACGCCAACCAACAGCTCTTCGGTGGGCATACGCAAAACGACAGACGAATTGCCGGATTTACCAAAACCCATGCGTAAAATGCCCAAATCCCCCATGCCCAAAAGAGCATCACCGAAACCTTTGCCACCAACACAGTCGTTACCCGAACCTCCAATAACCACATCCTGTTCAATGGAATCCCACTATTATACCGGCGAGGAGGAAGAGGAGAATATCTATGACACCATCAAAGGCTCCCATTGCTATGAATCTCTGCAGTCCATAGACAACAAACTACAAAAGTCCTCTTCGGCCAGTACCAAAAACGCCGAAACCATATCCCTGTCGAACTGCTACGAGAGCATCTCCCATTTCAAACCCACACGGCCGCCTAGTCATCACAGTGGCAGTAGCCATGGCTCAACGCTCACCATATCGTCGGAGAATAAAACCAATAGCCTGTATGAGGATTCACTGGGTTCCAGTTTGCACTATGGCTCCAAACGTATGTATCGCCGTAATACGGAGACACACATTGAGATACAACAGTCCATGAAGGGCATCAACAGCAGCGGTAGCAACTATAACTCGTCGATGGGACGAGCGAGTGATACCAGCGATGAATGGACCGATGTCTCGGACAATGAACATGAGGATGTTGTGGAGGAGCCCAAGTTACAATTTCAAATGTGAGTATCAGTAGATAGTTTTTAATTCGAAGGAAACTAAGAAGCAATTGGTACTGAATATTTAAGGGAATAATTCCACGTAGACACAGTAGCTCTATCTCTGAGAAACTTCGTGCAATGTCGGTGTACCAATTGGTCGCATTGTGTCTTGGATAAAAGTGATTTCATTGATCATGTGATATTGGTATTGAATATTCTAATCCTGCAAGGGAATAATTCCATGTTTACACAGTGGCTCCCCCTTTGAGCTACTTCTTGCAATGTCGTTGTACCTTTTGGTCGGTTTTTGTCTTGGATAATAGAGGGTGATTTAATTGATCATGTGATAGCGGTATTGAATATTTTTATCCTGCGAAGGGAATAATTCCACGATAACACAGTGGCTCCATCTATGAGAAACTTCTTGCAAAGTCGTTGTACGTTTTGATTGGTTTATGTATTGGCTAATGGTGGTGGATTTTAACGATTAGGTGCTATTGGTATTGAATATTCTAATCCTGCAAGGGAATAATTCCATATTAACAGTGGCTGTAACTTATGGTCGGTGTGTGTCTTGGATAATAGAGGTGGATTTCATTGATTAGGTGCTATTGGTCTTGAATATTCGTATCCTGCAAGGAAATAAGTCCATATTAACACAGTGGCTCCACCTCTGAGTTACTTCTTGCAATGTCGTTGCAGCTTTTGTTCGGTGTGTGTCTTGGGTAAAAGAAGCACATTTCACTGATCTTTGATATTGGAATTGAATATTCTAATCCTGTAAGGGAATAATTTCATATTAACACAGTGGCTCCACCTCCGAGCTACTGCTTGCAATGTTGTTGTATATTTTGGTCGGTTTGTGTCTTGGATAATAGAGGTAGATTTCATTGATCGTGTGATATTATTATTGAATATTTGTGTCCTACGAAGGGAATAATTCCAAGTTAACACAGTGGCCCCATCTCTTCGCGCAATGTAGTTGTACCGTTTGATCGGTTTTAGTCTTGGCTTATACAGGTGGATTTTATTGATTAGGTGCTTTTGGTATTGAATATTCTAATCCTGGATGGGAATAATTCCATATTAACACAGAGGCTCCACCTCTGAGCTACTTCTTTCAATGTCGTTGTACCTTTGGTCGGTTTGTGGGTACTATTTGTCTTGAATATTCTAATCTTGCAAGGGAATAATTCCATATTAATAGTGGCTCCATCTCTGAGAAAGTTATTGCATTGTTGTTGTACCTTTTGTTCAGGTTGTGTCTTGGCTAATATTGGTGACTTTCATTGATTAGGTGCTATTGACATTTAATATTCTAATCCTACAAGGGAATAATTTGATTGATCATGTGATATTGGTATTGAATATTCTAACCGTGGCTAACCGTGGTGGATTTCATTGATCGTACATTTTTTAGTACATTCTAGTGGTGAAATAAAGCCATGTGGTTACAGTGCACGACTATTACACAAGAACCCTAGGTTCAAAACCGGGTAAAATTATTTAACATTAATTTATGGCGGGTTTTCAACCTCGCAAATGACTTCGGCTTCATAAGATTATTTTCTAAGCTGTGTAAATGCTTCCCTATAAAAAGCATTAGCCTCTCGGAACTGGATTTAAACATGAGGCGATACGAATTAAATCATGCCCGGCCCACTGATGCGATAGAAGATTCGTCGTTTTTTTCGCTGGGATTGTGAGGAATATATGTATATTTTTTCCTTAAATGGAATTTATGTGGAATTTATGGATATAGACAGGGTACAATAATGCCAAGGATTTCAGAATATATTATTTGCATACAAAACTATCCAGTTTACTGTTTAGAATTCAGGTGTAAATGAATTCCTCGAGTCGCCAGTAGGTACTTTTTTATGATTGAAGGGAAACCCCTTTAATGTTCTTGGATAAGTCAGATTTGTACTTACTTACAAACGCTCCTTCTGTATCACCGTCCATGTGGGATTGCTATTTTAAGTTTTACCTCGCAAATCGGGTGAGTCTCATTTTGTATTAAAAGTCCTCACAACTTCGTGTCTTCTTTCCGGTTCATTCAAATGTATATTCATATGTACCGCCCTACCTTCTTTACATTCTTCTTCTTATGTTGGCTTTGCCAAATCTCTTCAGATGCTGCAGATAAATATGACCTTCTCCGCGCCTTCAGTTCATATTTACGAAGGTAACTTCGGTAACCCTTATGACCACTAAGGAACTGTGTAAGGCAGTAGTTTACCTCACCATGTTGGTGTCCATTTACCCAGTTAGATATTTGTGGGATTAAACTGAATCTTCATCTGTCTTTTTAGCACTTGTTATCTATCTTCTTATGGATTTTTCTCTCTCACTTGGTTCTCCTTCGACCTCCGGTCGGGCATGCGCGTCGTCTTATTTTTCTTTCCCGACTTTTCAGTAACTTTTGCATCTTAGAGCAGTACAGCCTTGGTGCCATCGGCTTTTATTTCAAAGATACTGTCCTCTTTATGTTTGGCACCTCTAGGCATACCCATCAGGCAGGTGCTACTTATTAGGTGACCAATCTAGAAGTAAAAACACAAAATAAAAAAATACAAAAATTTAAATCAGGTGTGAAATCTGTCATTTAGTTTCTGAATATAGTTTCCTTTAAATGTTGGCCGCAGCTACGAGCCAGACTGTCCATTCTGAGAGTAAAAATTTGGGATGACTCGTTCGAGCATTTCGACCGGTATGGCGTTAATGACACGCGTAATGTTGGCTTCCAAAACCTGAATCGTAGCTGGTTTGTCAGCCTAGACTTTGAACTTTACGTAGCCCCAAAGAAATAAACCTAGGTGTGATATCACACGATCTAGGCGGACAACTCACTGGTCCAAAACGTTAAGTTAGCTGCTCTTCGAAATTATCTTTCAATAGATTCACTGTTTGAGCAGCTGTATGGCAAGTGGCACCGTCCTATTGAAACCAAATGTCGTTAAAATGACGAGCTTCAATTTCAGGTAGCAAAAAGTCTGATATCATGGCGCACTAGCGAACACCATTCACGGCGACGTTCCGACCATCATCATATTTAAAAAAAATATGGAGCAAAGATTCCAACAGCCCATCAACCGCACCAAACCGTAGTTTTCTCTGGGTATAATAGCACCTCTTCTCGTTGCTCTTCAGCCCAAATGCGGTAATTTCGTGTATTAATGTTGCTGTTGAGCCAGAAATAGGCCTCATCAGTAAAAAAATATTTAGTCGAGCTTTTGAAAAGCCCAAACATTGAAACGACGACGCGCAGAAAGATCGCGCAGGAATGGGAAACAATACTGAAGAGAAAAAAATATAATTTAACTATGACTTGAACAGTTTTTATTCTGGTTCGAGACCTATTTTTATTTCCTTTTAAGAATCAACGTAAAAAATTGGTGAAATGTATTGGCTTGGTTGCCTAGCAGACTGTACAACTGTTTCTAACCCCGCCTAGGGTTTTCTTCAGCAGTCTTTGGCCACGAATACATCGGCAACAAATCAAATGACTTATACAGGAGACTCATTTGAATTACTGAGAATTACCCTTTGCGTATAGTTTTCGAACTGTGCGTAGAGCAATCTTCAAAGCGTAATATCATTTCCAACAATTACGTTTCGTATGGGTTTTCGTTGAAAATCATAAAAGCAAAGAGCACAAAGTGTGCATGTTTTGTGCGTACATGTATTTTTACATGCGTTGCACATTAGGGCGTACCAATTATTTTTAATAGTCTTTTCTTTTTTTTAATATTTTAATCTTCAAAACGCAATATCATTTCTAAAGTTTAACACAAGTCACGCGTAGTCTGTGAAAAACACCCTATTGAAAAAATACCTCTACATTGATCACCCTATACATCCTGGCGATAATCCTTCTGTTACTCATTTTCAGTCTTTCTACGTTTGACTTCATGCGAGCGAGGACAGTTCCTACGTTCGAGTTATACATGGCTCCTTGGGAGCAGCTACATATGTTAAATTCCTCCAAATAAGGCTGGCTGCTACATATGTTGTCGACAAAGAACTCTTTCCCCCGCCTTCCTATTCTTAAGATTGGTATAATTTACGAGGGCTGCTATATATATTTTTCACCTAATAATTAAAATGCGAATATTTATAATCAAAAATGGTTTTATTGTTTTTCCAGCTTCATTTACACACTTTTGCATGCGCTCAAACCAATTGTTGAAGCACTTTTTGCACTCCGACTGAGACACCTCCAAAACATGGTTTTTTGAACGCAGCATTTTCTGGCGACGAAAATCGTTGACCACGCTTTTTTTGATGTGCGGGAATAAAAAGAAGTCATTGAGTGCCAAGTCAGGGCTGTACGGCGGATGACCCGTTGCCACCCATCTTCCACGAACAACTTCCGTTGGATTTGGCTCGTCTTCGAAGTCCCACACTGCCGATTACTGTTTCGTTCGGCTTATAAGCATAGATCCATGATTCGTCACCTGTGACGATCTTATAAACGTCTTTTGAAGCACCGCGATCGTATTTTTTCAAAATTTCTTTGCACCAACCGACACGACCCTTTTTATTTTGAGCGATTGCCAAATTGTGCGGGATCCAACGCGAACAAACCTTTTTACGGCCAGGTGTTCATGCAATATCGAATGTATGCTGGTGGAAGAAATGCCTAAGGATGCCTCTATCTCACGGTATGTCACATGACGATTTTGCATTATTAGTTCATGCACGGCATCAATGTTCTCTGGCACAACAGCAGTTTTTGGACGACCTTCATCTTTGAGGGAGCGTCGGCCTCGATTCATTCATTCAATTCATTAAACCAGTTTTTCACAGTGCTAAAGAACGGTACAAAGATTTAAGTTCATCGATGCACTTTGTCAAGATAATCCACGTCGAACGTTGTAAAAAATGATCGCACGATATTGTTCACGAGTTAACTCCAATTTTGTACCAAATTTATTTTTTTAAGTCACTGTAATCAACACAAATGATGGTCGTACGTCAAAACGTTCTGAGTACGTTTATGCAAAAAAATGTCAAACTTTCCAATGGAAATGTCAGATGGCACCAGGCAACGCATAGTGTTGCCTAAGCCAGAAATATATATAGTAACCCTCGTAAGAGATGTATTGATAATATCGCTTCAGAAGAATCTCGTAGAAAATTTTTAGTCGACGAATCGATAGCATCCTCATTAGAGTGGAGTGAAAACATGCTTTTTTTTAATTTGAAAAAGTTAACCTCGGAAAGAGATGTAGTCTGGGGTCCTAAAGACGGGAAAAATAAAGAAAAAAATTTAAAAAAATTTTTAGGGGTCGCGCCAAAATAAACAAATACACATGTTTGAAGGCGTGAATTTTCCTAACCCCTGAACCGATTTTAAAGTTTTATGTCAATAAATGTTTGCAATAGCGTAAACAATGAAATAAGGGCATGAACAAATTTAAAAAAAATTTTCTCATTGTTCAAAAATTTCAAAAAGTAAAATAAGTCAAATCGTCCCTTCTTCAGAAAATTGACTGAACAATGAAATCGCCACCAAAGCTACAAATATTAGTCGATTATCCTCATATTTGCCTCAAATACATTTGTTTGGGCACTGAACAAGCTCAAACTTTTAAATTTCGAATAAGTTAAGTCGTTAATTTTTAGGATTTTTCTAAAATCAACGCCAAAATAGCGATAATTTCCAAATATCTAGGGAGTGGCGCGACCCCTAAAAATTTTTTTAAATTTTTTTCTTTATTTTTCCCCTCTTTAGGACCCCAGACTACATCACTTTCCGAGGTTAACTTTTTTTTTTTTGAATTTCACTCCACCCTAATCCTCATATCTGAGTTTTTCTTCAGTTATCCAGTCTACTATCCATTGAATAAGTAGTTTGGAGATGATAGTTGAGGAGAAATGTAAAAGATTATATTTTGCTTTGGTCCTCAATTAATGTTTCCAGCTACTTGGGTTTTGGAATAAGATATTTTAGGAAATAATAATACATGCTGGCTGTGAACTGTAGAAGTCGTACTGAGAATTATGCGACCCAGGATGTTTTGATGAGTAATTTTTGGTAATAAGAGGCATTGGCAATACAAACATTTTCGTCGTCTCTAAATAATATAACCCAAATCGATTTCTTTTCATGTCGGTAGTTTTAGAAAATGCAACGATATCATACAAAGGGTCTGTACAAAAATCAATTTCTTCTCACAGCCTATTCCAATAGGGTCGCAGTTACTTCAGAAAGTGTCAACGTTGGCCGACCACGGTAATGATGTAGCAGATAGTCGTATGCTCCTTCTTAAATGCATGATTACGAGTATAATCCCACGAAATCTGATTTAAGTCATCTGAGTCAAATTTCTCTTCTCTTTCTTAAGTCATCTGAGTCAAATTTCTCCCAACAGGAGTTGGCACCATCGTCTTCTAAAATGTGTTACGATGATTATAAAATTATTTAAACCCACATTAACGTCTCTACTGTGAATTATAATTTGGCCCTCTCGCCATCGGTTACCGGTTACTTTTCTAATACGCTGTCGTTGTTGTTATCGATTCCATGGTTTACATCGTATCCAATCTTTGCCACCATTTACTCCACTGACCCAGAATTTTTGTTTTTATTTATTTTTCAACTGATAACAAATCATTCTCGCTTTTTGTTTATTGGTTGTTTTTTTGTTCTCCTTTACTTGGCATGAATTAGAGTTAAGGTGAGTGGGGAGACAGACCCAATCAATAGTTACACTTAAGATTTTGTAATGAAATGTACGAGAAGTATTGCTTTTGATTGTGATACCGGCATATATTCCTAGTTTAAACTTCATCAACGCATTATCATAATGGGAACGCTTTATTTGGAAACGCATTTTGAATATCGGTAGTTTTTAGTTTCCGTGAAAGTATAACTTTAATTATACTAAAACTGTTTTGTTCTGGTTTAAAAAATATCGATATGTTTTTTACAGCGTTCGTGCAAAGGCTCACAAGAGTCCGGATTGGTCGAGACGAGTGCGTGATAAACGTTTGCATCATCAAAGAAAATCAAGGAGTTACATTGAAGATGGTAAGTTTTATTTTAAATTTTTTTATATAACAAATAGTGAGTGTGTTGTTGTAACAACAATATCTGTGGTATTATAAGTCTTATTCGTCCATGGGGTATTCTACTTCGATATACAGATGAAGGAAACGCGCTATTTGAACTGGATGCACTTACAGAGACTTGGGGGTCTCTCTAGCATCAAATTGTGCTCAGTAAGAAATGAGGCGGCTGCACCATCCACCATCCGAGAAACTAGATATCGAAAGGGAGAAGAGCTACAGCTTAGACTAAGGAAGAGTAGAACACTGCACATCATCAATAGGAGAACTTTAAACTCTTTGAATAAGAGTTGTTGTTTAAACAACAGCATATGTGACAGCGCATAGAGAAAGGGACCTAAGGATAAAAAAATCAATTTTCATTTTTTTTCTTTTTTTTTTGATGTGGACAACATCTAAGCATCGAATGAGACCGACCCCATGCCGCAAAAGTGTTCCCTCCCAGAGATATGCGCGTTTTATGAAAGTGAAGTCGACGGTTCTAAGCGCACATAGAAAGGGACCTCATCTATAAAATGGCACTCCTGAACAAAACTGGTTTTTAACCTTAGGTCCCTTTTTATTTTGCACGTCACATATTAAGTTTTGAAAGTTCTTCTCGTGTACAGGCGATCTGTTTGACATCCAGGTGAAGGAAACTCTTTATTTGAACTAAATGCGTCTAAAGAAACCTGGGAGTCAGCTAAGTGGGCTTGATCGGACAATTGCCTAATGGCAGGTTTAATAAACATCCGGAACGTTAGCGTCAATTCAAGCCCAATACAAATTGAGGCTGCTGCACTACAAATGGGTTTAGCTCAACATTGCATATCTTTATTAAATATTAGGACATATTTAAGAAGAACCATGAACCAATTATGATCTTTTAAAATGTACCTAACACTTTAAAAGTATTTTGGGTTGGATTCATGAGCCTATGGGCCGATACAACGACCCTTATTGGCGCAGTAAATTAAGACATGTGAATTCTAAAATTAAAGTAATACGAGTTTTAGTTAAAAATCCAAACGAGGATACATTTTTAAGATTTTCCTGGTACTGGTGATTATACTAATGGACAGTTTGTACCCAATAATTGGCATATTGTCAAAACAAACAATATTCGTTATGAATCCAAATATGGATTTATTCTTAAGATTAAGTTTGCTGCTCAGACTCATAAAAAAAAATAAACGATCGCTACGCTCAAAACATGTAACCAATAATAACAAAAATTTTCATAAACGTATTAAAATTTCAATACGAATTTTATTATCGATTTTTCGATATGGCTGACATTGAGGATTGCCATAAATGGCCAGCAGAGCAATTAAATCTATGGATTATATCAAAATAAGGGTGTCCTAATCGGACATTCTGGTTTTTATGCCCAAACGTGACAGGCGGTTTCTCAAAAATAGTTAAAACTTGACATGTCGGTTTACCCGTTTTTTGCTGTCAGATTTTCCGGTTTCGGTTTTTAAGTTGTCGCAATAAAAAGCAAAGAAAATTGATAATATTCAAGTACGAAATACGTTATATAAAAATGTTTAAGCTAGACCTACATTTAAAAGTATTGCTCGACTCAGAATCACCAGTTAATTGGATTTTCGATATCTGCCTGTCCGCTTGTTTTAAACCTACATGTCGCATCGGTGAAGATTGGACAACAACAATACCTTTCACACATATGTTCATCCGATTTTGTGTCCCTAGTTCTAAGTCACATAGTACATCCAATATTGAACAGTTTAAAACGATCGATTAGTTATCAGCTCAGAAATAAAATTCGGCCCACGTTTTGATACAGCCCTAGTGCAAGGATATCTACCGATATAGCATATAAACGATCTAGAACATATTTTTTGATTCGGATTTAAATCAAAATTTAATCAAACAATTAATTTTGGATGGATTTAAGCCATATAGGCTTACTTTATGATATAGTCATCGAAAAATTTTCTGGGGCCATAAAATAGCTGTTTTATACAGGGTGAGCCAAAAGTTACCATGGGGTTTAAAAACTTTAATAACTTTTACGTTAATTAATTTTTTTTTTCTCAGATTATATAATATACAAAATGGAAATTTTTTTACAATAAGTATGAAAAATTATGTGACTTAAATGACTCGTTTAGAGCATTATCCATAACATCTTTCAAAATTTGTGGCTGTAGCATTCGAATTTCTGTAACAATGTTGGCCTTGAGTTGAAGGATTGTCTCGGGCTTGTTCACATATGCTCCCTCCTTTAAATAACCTAAAAGAAAATAGTCGGGTGCAGACAAATCTGGCGATCGCGCTGGCCAAATAATTTCCTAATTTTTGGAAATTATTCGCTCTCCAAAAAGTTGACTTTAAAACGCCTCTGGCAGTGTGGACAGTGGCTCCGTCCTGCTGAAACCACATCTTAGGTCTGTTTTCAAGAGCAGGACGTAAACAATTTGCTATCTTCTTCATCTTCATTCTCGAAGGCCCAATGATATTTGCAGAAGTGATCCCACACCATACTGTACATCTAATGGCGTTCTACAGCTGAGGAACTTATTAACAAAGCCATTCAAATGAGCTTCATTACTCATCATTTTGCATTAAATTAAAATAATAATATTCTATTATTCTGGTTCTTTGTTCAGTTGTGAATCTCTCTACTATTTATTCTGTTAGTGTTATTTATATACTCTAAAAAATTAAATATAAGTATAAACGAACAAGTTATTACATGGTAACTTTTGGCCCACTCTGTACTTAGTACGGACATATACGTGACAGCGCATAGAGAAAGGACCTAAGGGTAAAAAAATCAATTTTCATTTTTTTTCTTTTTTTGATGTGGACAACATCTGAGCATCGAATGAGACCGATCCCATGGCCCAAAAGTGTTCCCTCCAAGAGATATGCTCGTTTTATGAAAGTGAAGTCGACGATGATTTTAAGCGCAAATAGAAAGGGACCTAATCTTTTAAATGGCTCTCCTGAACAAAACTTTTCATCAACTTTTCACTTTTTTTTTGATGAGCATCGAATGCGACCGATCCCATGCCCCAAAAGTGTTCCATCTCAGAGATATGCGCGTTTTATGAAAGTGAAGTCTACGATTCTAAGCGCAAATAGAAAGGGACCTAATCTTTAAAATAGCTCTTCTGGTTTTTAACCTTAGGTCCCTTTCTATTTTGCGCGTCACATATACTGTTACACACGTTTTATGCTGTAAAATAAAAAGTACTGAATGCTTTTGGACCAAATATTTTTTAATATATTTATTGATGTATATTGTATCCAAAAATAATCTACTTATTCGAAATGTCCGCATTTTGCCTTTACACACGCCTTACGTCGCACTGGCCAATCGTCAATAGCAGCACGAACCTCGTCGATTGGGAAATTGGCCACAGCTCGCACCAAAGCAGTCTTAAGAGATCCAATGTTGGGGTATCTTTTGTGACAAACCTTGTCCTCTAAAACCGTCCACAATTTGTAATCCAATGGGTTCAAATCTGGACTGCCTGAGGGCCATTCTTCAGAGGAAATGAACGCTGGCAAATTGTTTCGAAGCCAGGCCTGGGACGTTTGAGCCTTATGGGTCGGCGCAGAATCCTGTTGCTTGTTAAATTTTTCCTGAACGGTAAATTTTTTTTTCATCGGTGAACACAATTTTTCTGTGCAAGTTATCAGCGTGCTTCACCAAAAGACGTTTGCATTTTTCAATCCTATTTTTTTTTAAAGCTGCAGTCAATAAATGTCCGGTACGTCGTTTAAGAGCCGCAAGTCCCAAGTATTTTTTAATGATTCGTTTCATGGACTTTTGCGTGATATTCATCTCACGGGCTATGAATTTCTGTTTTCGGAGAGGATTTCTGTAAATTCTTGATTTAACGGCTTTGATGACATGCGGAACAGAGCGTGGGCGGCCCGACCGAAGGCGGTATTTTACATCTCCAGTCTCCTCAATCAGTTTTATGCATCGGTAGACGAACATGAGGCTAATCCTTAGTGGCCGGATCGTTTTGAAAATATCTCTTTTTTATTTCACACTTAAAAAGCGCTATTACAGCGATACGGTTCTCATTATCTGTCTACTCCATGATGAAAGTTGAAACCATTTTAAAATCCCGTTACAGACTAACGCTATTGAGGTTAGCTTTTAAAACCCAAATGACATTAACGGGGTACGTTCAGTTCTACTATTGAAATGGGTGTGTTCAATGTTGTAACAGTATTTATGTCCCTACTTGGTATATAAACAAATATAAATACTGAAAAAAAATATTGCTTATTTTGTTAAAAAGCAACTAGAAGGAATTGCTAACCTTTCTTAACCATAAATGTGCCTTCACTTAACCAGATCTTGTGTGTCCAGTCGTTTGTAACTAATTCGCAAAAGCACAATATAACAATAGACGGCCAACAATTTCTCATTGACACATTTTGAACAACTTTCAGCTCCGATCTATGAAGCGGAAAGTACAATCCTCTGGAGAAAACTTTCTGCATTCAAGCCTTAACTCTAACACACTGTAAGTACCAATAAAAAATACTTGTTTGTGTTAAATAAATTTCGATAAAAAGCACCAAAAATTTTAGTAAATAAATTCAAACATAGTATTTTTTGTTGGAGAATTTCCAAATCCAAATATTAGAAAACAATTTCAAATTTAACGTATACTTTGCAAACCAAAGCTTTGGCAAATAACATTAACATGTTAACAGAGGTAAGAAATTCATGTTATACATTCAAACCAAACTGTTAAATATGTTAAGCTACCGCAAAGCTTTACTTAAAAGCTAACACAAAGTTCACCACCATAAACAGAAGAGAGCAAATCTCACCATATTAGGAAAATACCCCCTCCCAACTTCATTAAAAAAGCAAACGGTGACCAGTGTTGCCACAAGAAATTTTTTTTTCCGACCAAATTTGTTTCTAAATCCTACCAAATTGGGTCAAAACCGACCAAAATTGTAACGAAAAAAAAACAATATTTAATTTATAGAAAACTTTTATTAATTAAACAAAAAATAATGTAAATTCAGTCTATTATTTTAATTCTTTAAATAAAAATATATACAAAACTATATACATAAACAAAAAAAATCTCTTATATATACAGAGATTTTGGAGATCATTTGTCAGTAAATCCGAGATCATGTTTAACATATTTTTAATTCACTACAGTTTATTCGGTGTTTTAGTCTTTTTTAGCTGACCATACAGTATGCGGACCTTTGTTCGTGATTAATTCTTTACAAAGCCTGATACTGTTAAAATTTTTTAGTCTTTACATGTTGTTTACATTTATTAGTCTTTAAATACCGCGAACAAGCATACCACAGTTCAGAGGCCATAAGCTGTTTACGACGACTAAGACATCAGAGTAAACGGCAAATGATTTTGTACTTTGGCCTCGTTCCATAGATGGCGTTTCACACATAGTAATGATTTTGTAAACTGTGAATATTTATAAATAAAATTATGTGCAACACATGGTAAATTATAATAAAAATATATATTTGAAATTTTTATTCAAAAATCTACCATAATCAGTTTGGGCCTACCATCCGACCAAAATTAAAAAATTGAAATTCGTCCGACCAAATTTGGTAGAATTCTACCAAAACGGCAACACTGACGGTGACTAACATTTTAAGGGGAAGTTGGAGAGCAAACCAACGATCAACCAAAAGCGCAGAGTAAATTAGAGCATTGTGACGTCTAATTAGTGTTGCCAAGCGATTTTTTTAGGAACGAATACATTTTTCGAATCCAAAACGAAAATCCAGGATATTTACATGACATTTTGAGAGAACTTCATATCGCCCTGGTTTAACAAAAGGCGGTTAACTCACATATTTATAAAATCAGTTAATACAAAAAAACTGTTCTCTAAAAAAGGGTCATATCTCTTTTTCGGATAAAGCGTGCAAAAACCTATAAAAGATATGACCACAAAAAATAGAATTTTAACCTACAACCTTTTTTTGAGAAACGTACGTACGATATTATTATGTAAATATAAATATCGAGTTTTTTTGATAAATGATAAAGGAGCACAATTTTTGGAAAACTTTTGAACATTTTTAAGCGGAATACGAGTGTGTCGTTTTCTTACAAAAAAAATAATTTTGAGTTAAAACAAAAAATTAAAATTTAATTTTGATCTCATAAAATAACTACAAGTTTTAAAGAATGTATAAGTGTTCCTCAAAAGTTTTCTGACAATAATTTTCTCATATAACAATCCAAAACTCGAATCTGTGATATCAAGGCATTGTGAAAATATAGGGTGGGTCATTTAAAATTTGAATCGGCTGTAAAAAAAAAGAACTGATAATTTTTTAAAATTTCTGATTTTATTGGATAGTTTGAACTTTGTAATTCAATAATGGAACACCATCCAATGCGTCCTCGCTTGAAGATTGTTTGGCAGAAGATGAGAATTTTACCGAAAAATCGAGTTTTCAGTTGAAGCTTTTTCATCTCGTTGGCTATGTCAATAAGCAAAATTGCATTTGGGGTTCAGAGAACACACACGTGACCAAAGAGCAGCCAATGCATCCACAAGGAGTCACTGGTTGGTGTGGATTTTGAGCTGGCGGCATCATTGGGCCATTTTTAGTCGATGCAGCTCCATATTTAAAGAATTTTTGTTTGCAAAAGTTAAAGAGAATGACATGAACGACATTTGGTTCCAACAAAACGGGGCCACATGTTACACAGCCAACGCAATCATATTGATGATTGCGCGCTGTTTTTTTTTTAAATCGAATAATCAGCCGAAATTGTGGTTTATTTTCTGTGAGGAGCCATTAAGGATAAATCTTACGCAAAACATCCAGAGACAATTGAAGCGTTGAAACATGAAATCGAAGTTGCCATTGAAGACATTCGACCTAAAGCAATCGAAAATGCGCTGATTAGGTGATCGGATAAGGTACCGCCGAGCAAGTTGTGGTTGTGGTCATATGAATGATATTGTGTTCCATTATTAAATTGCAAGGTTCACCTATTCAATAAAACCAGAAATATGAAAAAGTTGCAGGTACTTTTTGTTTACAGCCGATTATAGTGAAATCCATCTGGAATTTACTTTGAACAGATAGATTTCGGCTTTACACTTTCCTACATATTGTGAGATTTTAGTCTGAATGAGTTATAAACATTATATAATTATAATTAAAAAAATATAATTATAATTATAAACATTTGGTCTTCTATTCATTTATTTCCATCAATACAGGAGGCATTTTTTCATATATGTGTAAAAATATAATATAAAAAATACTCTGCGTCTCCACTAAAAATGGAGTTTGAATATTTTCATTTCTTACTCTTTAAAATTGTATATTCTTCTCTTGATTATACTTGCTGGTCTCCTTCACAACATGCGATCCCTAGCGGGAAACATTTCTTAAACAGCGAGGTGTGTGAAATTTACCTCGATATTGATTGACTAATGTTTTTTAATTCAGTTATTCCGTCTATTTTTTAAATGATCTACTCACGTTGTTTTTACTATCTGAAGTAGAGAGGTTTTTGAGTTTCGACCGAGTAAAATTGTAGTTTTGTCTATTTTGAAATTGTTTTAATTTAATGACAATTTTTTTATTTGAGAATTTACGTGATTAATTTGGGAATAACAAAAGCAAATATCTGGCAAGCCTGTCTTTATCTCATGAATGGACAATATAGAGGGGAAGTGTCGATGTTTAAAATCTCTCTCCTTAGATAAGTTTTATCGTTAAATCAAACAAACCAGCGATGCACCAATTACTGAGTGGCGTATAGCGGAGAACCAAGTCGACCGGCCTAGAATAGCTAGCAAGCCGCCGCATACTTGCTATAAGAACGCCACCGAACTGTTGTCCAGTTAATGTTCTACATGCGTCACTGTATGCAAAAGTGTGTCGATTATAATCAGTTCTAATTTGTA